>CAMZMU010000101.1:21032076-21495969 GCA_947311845.1 Poa pratensis | reverse complement strand
CACGAAAACCTGTTGAGAAGGAACCGGCGCCACAAGCAGCAGTCGCCACCACCCGGAAGGAACCGCCGGTCGTTGCCACCACCAGCCGCCACAAACTCTTGGGAACGTCTGTAACCGCAACAGCCGCCGAAGCCAAAGACGTTGCACTCAACTTGATGGCAACGACGATGATTGTTGGGGATATACCTACTAGGGGTATCACCAGCATGGATCAATCCGGCTAGTCCAGGGTGGCCCGCAGTGGTGGTGAAGGCTTTGCCTACCGGGCGGCCCAGATAGCTGACGACCAAGGAAGGCGGATGCCGGCAAGGAGGAGGCCCAAGACTGAAGCCCATGAAGCCACCAAGACCAAGACGGAAGGCGGCATACTTGCCGGCTAGGTTTAGGACTCCGTATACTTGCTGGATACGTATTCACCTTGTAACCCTAGGTCCAGCCGCCTATATAAGCTGGACCTCGGGACGCCTTTAGGGCAACATCTTATACACCAACTCATTGTAACCTGTTCACGGCGATATTGCCTTATAGTGAGTTATAGCAGCACGTAGGGCACCGCCACCGCCGTGGTGCCTGAAGCTGGGTAAACCGCCGTGTACAATCCCGACCTTGACGACGTCCACCTTCTTGCCCTACGTTCACCCTCGGCTAGCAGGACCCCGTCTCCTATCCAAGATGCCGATACGACGACAGTTGGCGCCCACCGTGGGGCCTAAGGCGTCAGGCGTCACGTTCCAGGCGGGAACTCTTGGCGGCATCGGCGAAACAATCGCCGTCGGCCGCGCTGTTCGCTACGGCGACAACACTACATCAGCTGCGACGAGTCCTACATCCCCGCAGACGACTACATTGTCGGATGCGGAGTTGTGCCGTTTGGCGGCGTCGATGTGTTCATCGGCTACACTTCTGAGGCGTATGGGTTGCCGCGAATTTATTCGCCATCCCACCCCCCTACAATCAAGACGGATCTGAGTTTGCCTCCTCTGAGGAGTCCGCAGATTCAGATCTACACTTTGTCGGCATGACGGGACTGGGATCAGACTCCCAGCCCAACAGTCAAGATCCCGAATCTATTCTTCCTGCACTCCAGGATGATGCGATGTCGGATGCCGGATCCAGATCTACCGTTCACGTCAACGTAGATCTGATTCCGAAGAAGATTCTGCCAGCATGTTTGAGCAACGGGTCAAGAGTGTTTTATTACACCTGATCCTCCGCCATCTGAGGCGGCTACGGGCTCTTCCGTCAACATGCAGCAGGTTTTGTGGCGGATGTCACCGGCGCAGCTTCAGAGAAGGCGGCAACTGACGCCGCCAACCTGGGGACCCCGGCAACCGATCCACAGTTTCCAGAGCCTCCTGGGGCTCCAAAGAAGAAAATTCTGGAGAAGGGCGAGCCCAGCAAGATAGGAAGCATGGCGGCTCTGGCGGAAGTTCTTCACACGCCGGTAAACGACAAAACCAATCCGGCTGATTTGGAGAAACTTCGGAACACCTTGGTGGAGCAAACTGAGTACCTCAAAAGCAAGCAAGCAGAGGTCCAGAGCCTCCTCGACGAAGCCAAGGAGGAAAACGCCAAGATAACTGCCAAGTGCGACCCCAAGCGTAATCTTTTCACCACCACCCCATTGCCCAAGCCGGCAGGACAAGTGGCGGAGAAGAGGTAGGAAAGGCAGGGATCATGACACCTTCAAATCCCCTGCCCAAAAGCTTGGTTTCGAGTGGGCTACAGCGCCGCAGCGTAAGGACAAGAACGGGGACGTCATCCTCGCAACCCTGTCCTCAACACTGCGGCCGCCTTGGACATCCTCAACAATGATGACTATGACAAGGACGAGAAGATCTACTACGCATCGATCCTTGCTCACAAAGCTCTAGAGCAGCAGGCCCGTGCTGATTCTCGCGCCGACATGGCGGACGCAAGGGGAGGAAAGTTGGAATCAAAATCCAACGCTTGCAAAGCTGCGGCCGGTGGCAACCCAGAAGATCCGTCCGGTCCAGTAGCCACGGAAAAGGGAAGGACAAGGAGAAAGACCCACGCAAATCACCACCTCCAAAGGCAGCGTGATGAGGCATCCAGGACCGGCAACAGGCGCAAGGCCTCACCTCCGCCTAGGCGGGATGAAGGCGGAAGCAGGGGCAGCAAGCAGCCGCCAAGGAGTGGCGGCAACCGCGACGATGCCCCGCCGCCAAGAAGAAGCAGGGACCGCACACAGTCCCCACCACCAGTGCCCAGGCACGAAGGCGGAAGCCGGGGACACAACAATGAGCCTAGGCACAGCCGGGCAGCGCAGGACGAGCCCATGCTGATAGATCTGGCAAACAGCTCAGTCCGCAAGACGCGAGACATCGTCTCAATGACATCAAGGCTGGAAAGCAAGATGCCTATCTAGGACCTGAGTGCTTTGGCCCAGCCATCCGCAACGTTCAAGTACCCAGAGACATGACGTCAGTGTCAAAAACTCATCAAAGGTACAATGGAGCGGACAAGCCAAACTCATGGTTGTCGGACTACGCGCTGGCAGTTGAAATTGCTGGAGGCAATGGCCTCGTCGCTGCACGCTTCCTTCCCCTCATGTTGGAGGGGACAGCCCGAAGCTGGATCGAAAACTTGCCGGAGAAAAGCATTCATAGCTGGCATGACATGGAAAAGGTGTTCACGCAGCACTTCCAAGGCACGTACAAGCGACCCAATACATACACAGATTTGGTTCGTTGCGTGCAAAAGCCAGATGAAACAGCTACAAGCTTCTTGGCAAGGTGGATTCAAACAAAGGCAAGCTGCGAGAACGTAGACGACAATCAAGCAATCCATGCCTTCACCACGGGCCTCCTGAAGGGCTCAAGTCTCAGACATAAGCTCGTACGCATGCAAGTCAAGGATCTCGGAGTCATGCTCGAAGTAGCAGCCATGTACGCACAGGCGGATGACGATGCACGCGATGGAGATGGCGCACATGATATGGCGCCAAACAGGCGAGCAAGTCACAAACGCAAGGCTCCCCAGGATGACAAAGCCGGACCATCAAACGAGGTCGCCGCCGCCTTCGAAGGCAAAGGCGCAACCGCAAGTGGAAAGGAAAGGGTAAAGATGGCGGCTCCAGCAAGCAGCGCCTGACATGATCAGGCGAAAGCCTTGCCTGCCCAATCCACGCGTCCTTAGGCAAAGTCAACCACACATTAGGGGAATGCCGGTTCATGGAGGACTTCAAGAAGACCCCGAGGTTGGCTGGAAATCAAAAAAGAGCAAAAAGGCTGAGAAGACAAAGAAGGAAGACGATGATGGGGCTATGTCCATGTCAGAGGATGAGGAACCCAAGCTGATGCGTAAAGAAAGGAAATATCCCAAGGTACATGGCCAATTGGTGTGCTTCCTGGGCACTCCTTCGGCAAAAGAAGAAAAGGCGGAGATGCGCGAGCTAAACGCCACAGTACCAGACGTTCCCCAGTATCTAGACTGGTCAGAGGAGCCAATAACTGGGATAGAGATGATCATCCAGATCACGTTCCTCACCCCGGCAAATACGCCCTTGTCGTCGACCCATTGTCGATAACTTCAGGCTCACCAAGGTGTTGATGGATGGCGGCAGCAGCCTCAACATCATCTACGCGGACACTCTGAAGCGCATGAACTTGTCGGAAAGCCAGCTTGACTATAGCAAAGTCAAGTTTCATGGCATTGTTCCGGGAAAGCAAGGCAAGTCAATGGGAAGCATCAGATTGGAGGTTACTTTTGGGCCTGAGACAAACTACCGCTCGGAGTATCTCAGGTTCGAAGTAGTCCCCTTCAAAAGTGCCTACCACGCCATTTTTGGACGGCCAGCTTTCGCCAAATTCATGGCTCGCCCGTGTTACATATACAGCAAGCTGAAGATGCCGGGACCCAATGGTACAATTACCATCAGTGGCAACTTCAAGAAAGCAAAGGAGTGTGAGCGTGGCAATGCCGCCTTCGCTGAGGCAGTCCTCCACGCAGAGGAGTTAGCCATGTTGAAGAAAGAGCTCGATACATCACAGTTGCCGGAGCATGTAAAGACCGCTGAGCAAAAGAACACTTTCAAGGCGTCCGAAGACACAAAGAAGGCGGATCTGGTCCCAGGTGACAGCTCCAAGCAAGTCACCATAGGGGCTGGCTTGGACGACAAATAGGAAAGCGCGCTCGTCAGGTTCCTCCGTGAGAATCAGGACATCTTTGCATGGTCATCAGCCGACATGCCAGGTGTCCCGAGGGAACTTGCCGAGCACTCTCTTAACGTCTACGAAGGAGCCAAACCAGTGAAGCAAGGAATAAGACGCTACGGTGAGAAGAAGCGGACAGCAATAGGGAAGGAGATCATCAAGTTGCAAGAAGCCAAGTTCATTAGGGAGGTAGTACACACTGATTGGTTGGCAAATCCTGTAATGGTTCCAAAACCTAATAAGGAAATGAGAATGTGCATTGATTATACCGGTTTGAACAAGTGCTGTCCTAAGGACCACTTTGCTTTGCCTCGTATAGATCAGGTCATAGACTCCACAGCCGGCTCCGAGCTGCTGTGCTTTTTGGATGCGTACTCCGGGTACCACCAAATCAAAATGCGAGAATCCGACCAAATCAAAACAGCGTTCACTACACCCTATGGGACCTTCTGCTACATCACGATGCCCTTCGGTCTAAAAAATGCCGGCGCAACGTATCAGCGGTGTATGCAAAGATGCCTTCACGAGCAAATTGGCCGCAATGTTCACGTCTATGTTGACGACATTGCCGTCATGTCAAGAAAGAAGGCAGATTTGCTTGATGATTTGAGAGAAACCTTTGATAGCCTCCGGGTATACAGGATGAAACTCAACCCGAAAAAATGCGTCTTCGGGGTTCCTGCCGGCAAATTGCTTGGCTTTATCGTTTCCGAACGAGGGATAGAGGTGAATCCAGAAAAAATCAAAGCGATCCTCAACATATCCAGGCCCAAGGACCTGAAGGACGTGCAGCGACTTGCCGGATCGGCGGCTGCCGTCAGTCGTTTCATTAGCCGTCTTGGTGAGAAGGCGCTGCCTCTCTACCGGCTTCTGAAGAAATCCGACAACTTCGAGTGGACAGACGAAGCAGACGCCGCCTTGCAGCAACTCAAGGACGCGTTAACGTCTGCTCCAATTTTGGCAGCTCCTCGTTCGCAGGAACCAATGCTGCTCTATATTGCCGCAACTAACTTAGTTGTTAGCGTGGTACTGGTTGTGGAACGCAAGACGGAAATTTCAGACTTGCCGGAACAACGTCCGGTTTACTTCATCAGTGAAGTATTTTCCGCCTCAAAACAGCGTTATCCGCATTACCAGAAATTGGTCTACGGTGTTTTTTACGCCGCCAGGAAGTTAAGGCACTACTTCCAGGAACATTCAATAACCGTGGTGAGCAAGGCACCTCTGGGGGATATCATCAATAATACAGATGCAACAGGCCGCGTTGCCAAATGGGGCATTGAACTTGCCGCCTTCGACATCTCGTATAAGCCCAGAACGGCCATTAAGTCTCAAGCCTTAGCAGATTTCGTAGCTGATTGGACGGAGGCCATGGACGAAGTACCTCTCCCTGAAGATGCATACTGGATCATGCACTTTGATGGATCAAAAATGCTCCAGGGCTCGGGGGCTGGCATTGTTTTAAGAAACCCTCAAGGAGACAAGCTTAGTTATGTGTTACAAATACACTTCAAGGCAACTAATAATGTTGCTGAATACGAAGCTCTCCTTCATGGTTTACACATTGCCAAGGAACTTGGCGTCCAACGTGTCCTCTGCTACGGAGATTCAGATTTGGTGGCGCAACAGATACGTGGTACTTGGGACACAAAGAGCGAAACAATGGCGGCATATCGAGCTACCGTTGACGAATTCGCCAAGTGTTTTCTAGGCTACGAGGTCCGCCACATCCCAAGAACTCAAAATGAGGCGGCAGATACACTTGCCAGAATGGGGTCTGAACGCAAAAAGGTACCAAAAGATGTTTTCCTGGAACACCTACACAAGCCGTCAATTAAAGGAGCAGACCTCCTTGACCCAGAGTCGGCAGAACCAGTTGATAGTGCTAGCTATGCCGTCTACTTGGTAAAGCCGGATTGGACGACGCCATATTTGGACTTCCTGATCAATCAGGAGTTACCGGATGATGAGGTTTTGAAAAGGCAAATAATAAGAAGAGCCAAGGCATTTACAATAATCAAAGGTGAATTGTACAAGCGTAGCACCACTGGTGTTTACCAACGCTGCATTTCGCCCGAAGAAGGCAGAGAATTGGATGAGATACATGCCGGCGTATGTGGACATCATGCTTCTCACGCGCCCTTGTTTCAAAAGCCTTCCGACAAGGTTTCTATTGGTTGACAGCCAAGCAAGATGCAGAAGACATTGTTAAAAGGTGCAGGGGCTGCCAACTTTATGCCAGACAATCACACATGCCGGCTCAAGAGCTTAAAACAATACCCATCACATGGCCTTTCGCAGTCTGGGGCTTGGACATGGTTGGTCCGTTTAAAACGGCGCCTGGTGGCTACACACATTTACTTGTGGCTGTAGACAAGTTTACCAAATGGGTTGAAGCTAAGCCTATCAAAAAGCTAGACGGCGCCACAGCCGCAAACTTTCTGTGGGGAATAATCTCTCGGTTCGGGGTGCCTCATAGCATTATCACCGACAATGGCACTAACTTGTCGCAAGGCGAAGTCGAGGAATACTGTTATAAGCATGGTATCCGCCTAGATCTAGCCTCCGTCGCATCCGCAAGCAAACGGTCAAGTAGAGCGTACAAATGGTTTAGTCTACAAGGAATCAAACCACGTCTCGAAGTACCATTGCACAGAGCGGCTGGGGCTTGGGTGGATGAATTGCAGTCTGTCCTTTGGAGTTTACGCACAACTCCAAACAGATCAACCAAGTTTACTCCTTTCTTCTTAGTCTATGGCGCAGAAGCAGTGTTGCCAACCGACATGATGTACGATTCTCCCAGAATCCAAGCCTACGTCCAGGAGGACGCAGAAGATGCAAGACAGGATGGCCTTGACCTACTTGATGAAGAACGAGATGTTGCCCTTGCGCGATCCGCCATCTATCAGCAAAGTTTGAGGCGTTATCACAGCAGAAGGGTGAGGCAAAGAAGTTTTAGAGTGGGTGACCTGGTTCTCCGCCTAATCCAAGATAGAAAGGGCTTGCATAAGTTATCCCCGCCTTGGGAAGGACCTTTTGTGGTCAGTAAGGTGTTGCTCAATGGTTCTTATTACTTGGTCGATGCACGTGACGGATACAAGAAGAAGCGAGGTCGCAAGCGCAAAAGGAAGGTTGACGACAAGTACGAAGAAACCAAGCGACCCTGGAACATTGAGCAGCTACGTCCTTTTTACACTTAGCAATTTCCACATTGTAATAAGTACTATATGATTATGAAATAAAAGTCTGTGGTTTGCTCATTCAGTTTTGGGATCATGCCATCTTTTGTCTTTTCTCGCAATCATATATCTGTTGTCATAAAAGTTACCAAACAAAATAAGTTTTGCTCCGTGCTAAGGTCCAAACTTTTTTGACATTTGCCGTCTGCCGGCTAAAAACGCAAACAATCTTTGCACCGCCTAATATGCTTATCTGTCTGTTTGTGTGGGTCGCCTAGTAGTATGTCGTTGGCACCAACATGCTGGCTTTGGTCTCTGAGTCTAAATTAGTTGGTATTGCACCTGGTTGGCTCAGCTAAAGTAACTAAGATGAGGTTCCGCCAACATATGAAAAAGCTAAACATGCAGGCGAGATACATATTAAGGCGGGCCACTTAAGTAAGCCTACCGCCAAGTGTAGCATAAAAGTTGGCCCATAAATATTTACAACCCAAAATAAAGTTTTATGCGTTAACAGATTAACGCAGTGTTTTGTGCTGCCTTTGCAGGAGGAAGTCTAAGGGATTGCCGCCTTCGTAGAGCTGGTGGAGAGATCCTGGGGGCTAACGCCGGCATTCTTGGGGCTGGCTCCGCCATCCTTGGGGCTGCGCTTGTCGGTTCCGGCTTCGCCTTCTTCGCCTCGGGAAGCTTCAGGATCCGCCAAGGAGGGATCGCACGGCAACATGCGGGTCCGGGTGTTCCTTGTAGAACTTGCGGATGTCAACCATGTTGGCAACCCGGGTCGCATAGCCGCGAACAGACCGCAGCACGTCCTGCATCACGATGGCTTGGCTGTTTTCGTCTTCGGTGGGGAAGTACTCGGTGACTTGATGAATATCAGCCTCCGGGTACCACGCCGCCGTCATCGCCAATGCCAACTTGGCACCGCCTCGTGCTGCTGAGCGTAGCGTGTTGTCGTGTTCAGCTGCCCTTCTCCAGCAACTCCGGCAGAGCATCGAAGATGACGGGATCGCCGTCTTCCCCAGGGTAGAACTTGGCGGCAAATGATTTGCCGCGCCGACAATCTGGTTGACGATTTCGCCAATTTCAAGATCGGCAAGGCGCGGCGTTGTGGCCAGGTCATCTCCCAAGCTAGCCGGCACTGCACAAACACAAAGTTACACACTGCAGCTTCAAGTTCAAGAAAGCAAGGTGACAAAATGAAGGATGGAGGCATACCCAAGACATGGTCGTGGATGGCGTTGACCTCATCCAGATGGTTCTCAAGCGTTTCTTGGGCTAGCTGGACCGCCTTTGACAGTTGGTCCTGCTGCTCCTTGGCGTTCTTGTTCACCTGGTCAAGGTTGTTGCTCATGGCCTCAAGTTGTCCAGTCAACTTGCTAACTTCGGCAGCATGGCCAACGCACGATCATCCAGCTCCTTGGCGTGATCCGCCTTCAGCTTGGTCACCAGCCCGGCAAGATCTGCAGCTTCGTTCATCAAAGCTTGCATGTCAGTGGAGTTCTTGAGAATATCTTGCGCAGTGTTTAGTAATTCTACAAATAAAAAGAAAAGACGACTAAAATACTTGTCGGAAAAGGAAAAGAAGTCGGACGAAAAGAAGGCAAAGAAAGCTTTGTCACCTTCATCCTTCTTGCGAGCTTCTTCCAAACTCGCAATTTGGGCGTTCTTCAACTCCACGTCCTGCTGCAGTTCCTCGCATTCCTTCTTCTTCATCTCTTGAGCACGAAATAGCTCAAGATTGGAAGCAAGAACGGCCTGCATGCACGAAAACAACATTATGGTTAGCACTATTTAGTCAACGAGACCACTTTGCCGGCTAAATTTTTGCCGCCAAAGTGCTCGGGGGCTGGGACCATAGGCTATTTTACCTCAAGTTGTCCGTGCAGGGTGTCGTGGAGTTCGTCCATGTGTGCGTACCAGTTGCGGGTACCGTCACGCATGGTCTTCAGTGTTTGCCGGGGGTCTTGCAACCCTTTGCCAGGTTGGGAGCCAGGATGAGAGGACGATCCGCCTTGTTCGGCCGCCATCTGGTCATCCATCTCCTGCTTCATGGCATAAATCGAGCGGCATCACTAGCCGAAGCTTCAGCCGTCTTGGAAAAAGTTATGCCGGCAACTGATTTCTTGCCCGCCATCTTCTCTGTAGCCGCCTCTGCGGTACCGGCAGCTGTGTACGTTCCCTGGCACACAACCACGGGAACGCCAACTGTGGGCGTTGTCGGCGCAGCGCTGGAGAAGAACGTGGTGGCTTGCCCCTGCCGGCAGCAATCTTCAAGTTGGAGCGGAGTTGGGCATGGTAGGCTTGCCTCTGTAAGCAGAAACATGCAAGTTTGTCAGCACAAATATTAAAATATCCAAGTCAGGGAAAGCCAAAGTTTGCTACCGCTTCAAGGGACGTTCCCCACGGTCTCATCCTCTGCATCGGCAGAGGTGGCCGCCTTCTTCCTCTTCTCCAAATCCTTGGTGGAGGAGCTCAGCTTGCGCTTCTTCGATTGCTGGCACCTGTATCGTACCAGTTTGGAGCCAGCTCGTCCTCTCCCAAGGTTTGTAGCTGAAAAGGAAGCAAGACAATATTAATTCAGTACCTAGTGGGCAAGGATGTTAGTGAAATAACAAAGTAGCTTTGACTTACCGCTGGGGCTGGGTTGTTATGGGAACATGGCGACGCCTTCAGCCGCCTTCACCGACAGAGGCTTGATAAGCTCTCTAAGCCGGTATTCCAAGGCATCCTGATCAAGGGTGCTGTTGCCGGCGTCGTCCGCCTTGTACTCGCACATCTTCAGTGGGCGATGGCGGAGAGGCATAATCTTCCTCGACACCCAGCAATGACGGTGTCAACTCCGTCAAGTCGTGGAGCCAACATCGTCTTCGTCAAGAACTCGATCCGCCTAACGGCAACTCGAAGTTCCGCGCAAGCTGCTGAGCGGCACTTTGCTGTCCAGCAAGCCTTGTGGGTTGGCGGACCGTTGACGAAGGCTGGCATCCCTTGTGTGCTGCCAGGTGTCGGGATGTCCTTGCAGTAAAAGAAAGTGCTGGTCCAGTGCTTCACCGACTCGATGTATGGTATTTTGGGTACCAGTCGGGTTGGCGGCAGTTGAACGTACACTACCGCAGGTTGCTAGGTGGCCGCCTGGTATGGTTTGCCGGCGGCACAGGAAGCAGTACTTAAAGCTCTATGGACGCAGCTATGCCTAAGTACCCTTCGCACAAAGCCTGGAAGCCGGCTAGCACTAGAATACTGTTGGGCGCTATGTTGTGTGGCTGCAGCCCATAAAAACTAAGCACCGCCAAGAAGAAGGCGGAAAGCGGCAGAGACATACCGCGAAGGCTATGCGAAGCCAACATGACACGCTCGCCGTCTTGGGGGTCAGGCACCGCCTCGTCGCCTGGAACCCTCCAGGAGCATTCCGTCTTTGGCGGAATGTATCCGCCTTCCTCCAGTCCTTCAGATATGCTGACGTCATAACTGACGGCAGCCAGTACCTGGAACCCAGGTCTCCAGCCTCTTCCTCTTCCTCGACGTCGTCATCCTCGTCGGCGGCAGATTCCGCCGCCCTCTGAGCTGGTCCGCGAGGGATGGGAGGGGAAAGGTTGGAGCGGCGGTTGCAGGCGCCGCGGAGCTGGGGAAGAAGTAGAAACCCCGCCCGTGGCCACGGTGGCCGCGGGAGAGGTCATCGATGCGCCTGCGGGACCGCCGCCGCCGCTGGGACAGATCCAGATCCGGCGGGGGTCGAAGAAGCCGCAGCCAGTGCCGCCGTCGCCGCCGCATCCTGCTGAGTGCTCGCCATTTGGGGGAGAGGCGCTGCTCGTGCTCGCCGGAGTTGAGTTCGAGGAGGAGTTGAGCTCGGGAAGGTGAGGAGGCCACGGTGGGTGTGCGAATGAGAAGAAGTGCATCGATGTGCCCTTTGGGGTATTTATCCCCACGCGCCAAGATCCGTGCCCGAGATTGGGGGGACGCGAGATTTCCGCCACGTGCCCACGATTTGCACGTCGTGGCAACGGCGTCTGCGGCCTCGCTCCGATTTCTGTGCGTAGTGGAGAAACCATCATGACGCATGCCCAAGTCCAAACTGTCGTGGACTGCATGGCGTCATCCGTCAACATTTGACGGGTCCAGTCAATTGACAAGACTGGTGCCAGGAAGATTCCTGACAATGGTCAGGCCGTCTTTCCCATGATGGCGGCAAGTTGTCCGACTACTTTAGGCGGACCGCCGCTTACTTTCAACTTTGGAATGCTTCAAGCTCTTCAGACGCTTACAAGACAAGGCGGACGTTGCCGACAAAGAAGACGGCGCCTGAAGAACTCGAACCCTCCCAGGGGCTAATGTTGGGGATATACCTACTAGGGGTATCACCAGCATGGATCAATCCGGCTAGTCCAGGGTGGCCCGCAGTGGTGGTGAAGGCTTTGCCTACCGGGCGGCCCAGATAGCTGACGACCAAGGGCGCGAGCAAAGATTTGTACATGCCTGCTATGGATGAGGAACCACCCTTCCGCGCTCACGGTGATCAACCTGGTCGTCGCACTACATGTCAGCGCCTGAGTTTTTCTCAAAACACGCCTCCGGAAGCCGGCGATCAAGCTCCAGATAAACCGGGTAACATTTTCAGCCCTGGCACACTGACACGGACGGTTTGCGCGGGGTTCACTGCACCCCCACCATCCCCAGAGAAGATCAAGAAGTCTAAGAAGAAATGTAGGCAAGGCACCTCTACGAGCCAGCTAGCTCCTAAGGTTATCCGGGGTCATGAAGACATGACATCACCCCGTGCGGATAGCTTGACCCGAGTTCATGTAGCTGGTAAACCGTTGCTGCCTCCGGAGCTGCTCTGCCTCGCAAAAGGACCATGCTCTCTTTGCATGAAGCTATCTTGATGATGGAGGGCCTGCTTCTTAAAGACAAGAATCCAAATTACCCGGTGTTGACGGTCCAGGAACCAAAGAACGTGGACTTCGTTACTGAAGCCCCCGCCGATCTGTTCTTCATAGCGTTCAAGGACGTCTCCAACCTGTTTCACTCTAGACGGCTAGACTATAACTTGGTCGCCTATACGCGATCAATATGGCGATGAAGATCTAGAGAGATGTTGCCCCGTACGTCACGGTAGTGGATCCCTACTACATGCGTGACAGCAGCTGGTGGAAGGATCAACGACACGGGATAAGGCCACGGAGTACCTGAAGAGGTTCATGCTGAACAACAAGAGGAAGAACAACCTTCTTCTACCTTTCTTTCCCGAGTAAGTACACATCCGCTCGCCGCCGTCGTATCTTATGCTTTCTTATAGATTTCTTCCGTTGTTGATCCTTTCCACTGCATTTTTTCCGACTAGGGACAAGTACTGCATACTCATCATCCTAAACCCGAGGTGGTCCATTGCCACTTATTCGGACACGGGGAGTTCGAGCAATAAGAAAGACTACACTAGAATAAAGGGTGTTCTCGATGAGGCTCTCGAGGGCTACGCCCAAAAGGGAGGCTGATACGTCTCAAACGTATCTATAAATTTTGATGTTCCATGCTGATATTATACCAATTGTTACATGTTTTATATACACTTTATATCATTTTTATACATTTTCTGGGACTAACCTATAAACAAGATGCCGAAGCACCAGTTCCTGTTTTCTGCTATTTTTGTATTCCAGAAAAGCTAGTCTGGAAATATTCTCGGAATTGGACGAAAATTTACGGAGGCCCTATTTTATCAGAAGACACCCGGAGTCCGAAGGGGAGACAAAGTGGAGCCACGAGGGGGGCTCGGCGCCTACCGGCGCCCTAGGGTGGTGTGGGCCCCTCGGGGGTCTCCAGCCGCCGCCCTTTCGCCTACTTATTCCCCCCGACGCGAAAACCCTAAGTACCTGGACGATTTCCCCAGAAAAGTTCCAGAGCTCCGCCGCCATCCGAAACCCTAATTCGGGGGATAGAAGTCTTTGTTTCGGCACCTTGCCGGGACGGGGAATTGCCCCCGGAGCCATCTCCATCGACGCCACCGCCATCTTCATCGCCGTCGCTGCCTCCCATGATGAGGAGGGAGTAGTTCTTCATCGGGGCTGAGGGCTCTACCGGTAGTTATGTGGTTTATCTCTCTCTCCCATGGTGTGATCTTTATGTGATCATGAGCTTTGTAATCTAGTTGAATCCATAGATGTACTCTTCATTATCTTAAATGCTACTCAAGTGGTTTTATTAATGTAATCTCCGGAGTCACCTTTGTCCCACGGTGCGAAGTTGACAGTGTGCGCCCCGTGTGTGGCTCTTAGGCTAAAGATAACAGGAATACTTATCATGAGTTATTATTTGCATTGGATGTCTCTATGAAATTGCGGTGTTTGTCTAGTACTATTTAGGGCGCTCAAGTTGACAGTGTGGGGTTCCCTAGATGTGGAATGCGACTTTAAAGTGTGCTGTTATAGCCCTACGCGGTGGATTGGTGTTCGTTATCCAACGAGAGAATAATTCAGAGTAGCATAGTGAAGTGGAAATATCTATATATTCAATTATATTATTATTGTTGAGAGTGTCCACTATTGAAAGTATGATCCCTAGGCCATGTTTCTAAGCATTGAAACACCGTTTACAACCAGTTCTGCTACATGTTTGCTTGCTGCCATTTTTATTTCAGATTGCAATTACCACTTATAATCATCCATATTACTTGTATTTCACTATCTCTTCGCCGAACTAGTGCACCTATACACCTGACAAGTGTATTGGGTGTGTTGGGAACACAAGAGACTTCTTGTATCTTAATTGCAGGGTTGCTTGAGAGGGATAACTTTGACCTCTACCTCCCTGAGTTCGATAAACCTTGGGTGATTCACTTAAGGGAAACTTGCTGCTGTTCTACAAACCTCTGCACTTGGAGACCCAACACTGTCTACAAGAATAGAAGCGTGCGTAGACATCAAGCTATTTTCTGGCGCCGTTGCCGGGGAGGTAAGGTAAAAGGTACTCACATCCTCCAGCTACTTAGCTATTTTCTAGCACTGTTGCTGACGTGTGAGTGCTCGAAGGTATTTTCTTTAGATTCTGCAATTATATCTTTTTGTTTCTTGTTTTTATTTCACTAGTTAGGCTTAATGGAAAACAACAAAAAAATTAGAGAGCTCTATGAAATTTATCTTGAGTTAGGACATGATGCTTTTGAAGAGAAAATTAAAAAAACTATGGAAATTTGTTTGCATAATAGTGGTAGCAATTTTATAAGCATGAATTCTTTGAACACCATTATTGCTAATGCTTTGGAAAAGTCTAAGCTTGGGGAAGCTGGTTTTGATGAATATGATATTTTTAGTCCCCCAAGTTTTGAGGAGAAAATTTTCTTTGATGATACTTTGCCTCCAATTTATGATGATTATAATGATAGTGGTATTTTGGTGCCACCTACTATGGAGGATAAAGTTTATTATGATTATACTATGCCTACAATTTATGATGATTACAATGATGCTTGTGATAGTTTTACTCCCACTATTACTAATATAATTAATTATGCTTATGTGGAGAGTAATGATACTTTTATGCATGTGGATCATGATAAGAATGCTTTATATGATAGCTATATTGTTGAGTTTATTCATGATGCCACTGAAAATTATTTTGAGAGAGGAAAGTATGGTTATAGAAATCTTCATGTTACTAAATTTCTTCTCTTTATGATGAAGGTTTTGAGCTTTCTTTTGATTTGCTTTTATTTGCTGGGTACATTCAGACCTACTGGTCCTTATGAGAGAGGGATACATGGTTTCATATATCTCAATAATATTAAGTCTTCTCTCTTTATGTTGAAATTTTTGAAGCTCCACTTGTTTTGCCTTCCTATGCTAGTCACTTTGTGCTTTATTGATTTATTTTCTTACAAGATTCCTTTGCATAGGAAGTGGGTTAGACTTAAATGTGTTTGATATTTGCTTCTCGATGCTCTTTCATATTCAACTCTTATACATATGAGAGCATCATCAAAATTATCATGCCTAGCTAAAAGGCTTTAAAGAAAAGCGCTTGTGGGAGACAACCCATTATTTTTATTTTCTGCTATTTTTATTTTATTTGAGTCAAGGTGTTGTTTACTTATGTATCAATGCCTTTGTATCTTTATTTTCTTTCATTGTTGTGCCAAGTAAGGCCTCTAATAGGAAGATGATGCTAGATTTGGATTTCTGCGCAGGAACAGATTTCTGCTGTTCACCGTTTTGCTTCTGTAAAATCACAGAAAAATTATTTAAATCTGAAATTTTTGTGCGTGATCCTCAGATATGTATGCATCTTTCGTTAGTTCAAAGTTTTTCGATCTGAGCGTCGTAAGTGCCTCAAAAAATTCGTCTTTGCGGACTGTTCTGTTTTAGACAGATTATGCCTTTTTATTTTGCATTCTCTCTTTTACTAGTGTTGAGTGAAATTCTTTTTTGGGTGGAAGAGCTTCACATAACATCAGTGGCAGTAGCTAATGTTTAAAGTAAAAAGTCATATTGCGTCTTTATAGAACATGTGAATTTTTGATTATGCACTAACCCTCTAATGAGATTTGCTTTGAGTTTGGTGTGACGGAAGTTTTCAAGGGTCGAGAGGGAAGAGTGATATAATAGGATGGAGAAGAGTGAAGAGCTCAAGCTTGGGGAGGCTCCCATGGATCTCCCCAGCATATTTCAAGAAGACTCAAGCGTCTAAGCTTGGGGATGCCCAAGGCATCCCCTTCTTCATCGGCAAAATTATCAGGTCATCTCTAGTGAAACTATATTTTAATTCTTTCACATCATATGTGCTTTTCTTGGAGCGTCTGTGTGCTTTTATTTTCAGTATTGTACTTTTATTTTCAATAAAGCTTGACTGGACCCTAGCATTCTTGATTGGGAGAGAGACACGCTCCGCTTTTTCATGAGAATACTCCTATTCTTCACTTATATTTGTTGAGTATTCATATCTAGCGCTGTTCAGCTTTTAGCTCTTGTTTTCATGTATCTCTTGTCAGAGCTATTAGCTTTCTTTTGTAGAAAGTACTCTCTTGCTTCACTTATATCTGTTTGGAGAGTTGTTGAAATGAATTGATTGGTGTTTGGTTGGTTCAGAAAATGTTGCATGTGGTAATTGGTATAAGGAAAAACTTGCATAATCTTGTAGATCACTAACTTGGATAACTTGATGCTTGTCAATTGTTTTGAGTTAACAAGTAGATCATGATTAAATTTGTGCATCACATGAGTTAAGCCTATTAGTGAAGAACTACCGTAAAGCTTGTTGAAAATTTGGTTTGCATCGGTGGTATCTCTAAGGTCTAGATATTTTCTAATAACAGGGTTTGGTTAACAAGGAAGACGGTATGAAGTCTTATAACGTTTGCAATATGTTTGTCATATAAAACTTGGTGTACGGGTTGATATTCTTGTTTGCTTACATAAACCTTGCTAGCCTAAACTCTGTACTGATAGGGAATGCTTCTCGTGCATCCAAATCCTTGAGCCAAAATCCATGCCATTTGTGTCCACCATAACTACCTATATGTGGTATTTCCTTGCCACTCCAAGTAAATTTTTCATGTGCTACCTTTAAATTATTCAAAATGTTATTATTCCCTTTTTGTGTCAATGTTTACTAGCTCATGAGGAATTAGTGTGGTTATTCTTTATTCGACTTGTCAAATGGACTTTTATACCTGGACTAGTGGCATATACATCCGCTTATCCAATAATTTGCAAAAAGAGCTGGCAACGGGGTGCCCAGTCCCAATTAATTACAACTTTAACCAATTAATTCTCTTCACACTTTTGTCCTGATTCATCAGTAAGCAATGACAAACAGTGAAATACCTGCATGTGTGTAAACCAAAGAGAAAGAGGGATGATCTGCCTTGCTGGTAGAAATAACGTCCTTCATGGGAGCCGCTCTTAAAAGTCTGTTTGACAGGGAGGATACTGTTCTCACCCGCTACCATTCGTTGACAATTAACAAACACCTCTCAAAACTAGACACTCCTTCATGGTATGTGATTGATGGAAGGCACCAGAGGATTCGGTTAGCCATGGCTTGTGTTAGCAAGGTTGGGAGGAGTGTCAAATATTTTATGCAATCTCTATATGCTTTCAAAAACCTAAAAGCTCTAGCACATGACTTAATCCCTGCTTCCCTCTGCGAAGGGCCTTTCTTTTACTTTTATGTTGAGTCAGTTTTCCTATTCTTTCTGTCTTCCACAAGCAAACACTAGTGTCAACTTTGTTACAACATGCGTTATATGCTACGTATTGGACTTGTTATACTACTTTGTGTTGACGATATCCATGAGATAAATATGTTGAAAGTTGAAGCAAATGCTGAAACTTAATTCTTCATTTGTGTTGATTAAATACCTTTTATTAGAGACTATTGCTTTATGAGTTAACTCTTATGCAAAACTGTTTGATGCTTGTCTCGAAAGTACTATTCATGAAAATGTTTAGCTTGTGTGATTCATGGTTTACTCATTATCTATTTGGTAGCAAACTATAGACCATTGACTTGGATCACTTCATTCATTTACATGTACCTTACAATATTATATGATCAAGATTATGATGGTAGCATGTCACCTCAAAAATTATTTTGTTTTATCGTTTACCTACTCGAGGACGAGCAGGAACTAAGCTTGGGGATGCTGATACGTCTCAAACGTATCTATAATTTTTGATGTTCCATGCTGATATTATACCAATTGTTACATGTTTTATATACACTTTATATCATTTTATACATTTTCTGGGACTAACCTATTAACAAGATGCCGAAGCGCCAGTTCCTGTTTTCTGCTGTTTTTGTATTCCAGAAAAGCTAGTCTGGAAATATTCTCGGAATCGGACGTAAATTTACGGAGGCCCCTATTTTATCAGAAGACACCTGGAGTCCGAAGGGGAGAAGAAGTGGAGCCACGAGGGCCCCACACGTGGGCTCGGCGCCTGCCGGCGCCCTAGGGTGGTGTGGGCCCCTCGGGGGTCTCCAGCCGCCGCCCTTTCGCCTACTTATTCCCCCCAACGCGAAAACCCTAAGTGCCTAGACGATTTCCCCAGAAAAGTTCCAGAGCTCCGCCGCCATCCGAAACCCTAATTCGGGGGACAGAAGTCTCTGTTTCGGCACCTTGCCGGGACGGGGAATTGCCCCCGGAGCCATCTCCATCGACGCCACCGCCATCTTCATCGCCGTCGCTGCCTCCCATGATGAGGAGGGAGTAGTTCTTCATCGGGGCTGAGGGCTCTACCGGTAGCTATGTGGTTTATCTCTCTCTCCCATGGTGTGATCTTTATGTGATCATGAGCTTTGTAATCTAGTTGAATCCATAGATGTACTCTTCATTATCTTATATGCTACTCAAGTGGTTTTATTAATGTAATCTCCGGAGTCACCTTTGTCCCACGGTGCGAAGTTGACAGTGTGCGCCCCGTGTGTGGCTCTTAGGCTAAAGATAACAGGAATACTTATCATGAGTTATTATTTGCATTGGATGTCTCTATGAAATTGCGGTGTTTGTCTAGTACTATTTAGGGCGCTCAAGTTGACAGTGTGGGTTCCCTAGATGTGGAATGCGACTTTAAGGTGTGTTGTTATAGCCCTACGCGGTGGATTGGTGTTCGTTATCCAATGAGAGAATAATTCAGAGTAGCATAGTGAAGTGGAAATATTATGTATTCAATTATATTATTATTGTTGAGAGTGTCCACTAGTGAAAGTATGATCCCTAGGCCATGTTTCTAAGCATTGAAACACCGTTTACAACCAGTTCTGCTACATGTTTGCTTGCTGCCATTTTTATTTCAGATTGCAATTACCACTTATAATCATCCATATTACTTGTATTTCACTATCTCTTCGCCGAACTAGTGCACCTATACACCTGACAAGTGTATTGGGTGTGTTGGGGACATAAGAGACTTCTTGTATCTTAATTGCAGGGTTGCTTGAGAGGGATAACTTTGACCTCTACCTCCCTGAGTTCAATAAACCTTGGGTGATTCACTTAAGGGAAACTTGCTGCTGTTCTACAAACCTCTGCACTTGGAGGACCAACACTGTCTACAAGAATAGAAGCGTGCGTAGACATCAGAGGCCACTTCGAACAAGGACAGACGAACGGGGAATGTTTCGCGCTGAACAACAAACACCGGTTCAGGCATGGGACCCAGTTCGATTGCATGAAGCAGAAGCATGGCAGCGTGAAGGATGCCTTCTACGTCCTCCATCTCATGAAAGGGTTTGTCCGGGATGCACTGAAAACAAATTTGCCATCTAGTATCCGAGAATGGACCAAAAATGCAGGGAAAATCGCCGAGGATAAACTTAGAGAAGACTTTCATCTCATCCAGATGGAGTTGTCGCGAATCATCTACGACGATGTTGTGACAGCAAAGGGGACCTTCAACAAAGCCAGTGGTAGGATAAATCATGTATACTCGCAATAAGTGTTTCTTTATTTTCTTTACTATAGACTTATCGTACTCAATCTATTTATATTATTAACCAATATATATACCTATATTGACACTGCACCAATATTGACATGGTTACAAATATGAACACTAATACATGGTTGTATCCATTTCCAGGGTTGCATCAAAGGCAAATCGAAGAACACCTAGCTCTTCAAAATGACAGCTGGACGTGGACGACGAAAGACGGCTACAAACCGTTCCCGGCGCCGCTCAACAAGAAGACTCCTTGATCAGCAGGACGTGGACGTGTACTCTGTTTGATCCTAGTTTAGGCGGTCGTGAAAACTTCATTTATACTAAGACACTAGTACAGAACGACACATCGGAAACGGGCCAAAAACCCCTTCGGCAACGGAGAAAGGGTCCGTGTCCCCGCCTCTGTCACTGATGTGAAGCCTCACAATGGCAACGGAGATTTTTATCGTTTGCAATAAGTTTAGCAACGGGCATAATATATAACCGTTGCCTTTAGTCTTTACATCAGATACGGAGATTAGTTTTTGACCGTTTGTAATGAGGGCTAAAGGAAACAAAAAAAACCGGTGACGCCTGCTACACCGTCGATGGAGCCCTGTGGTTCCTGCTTGACGGCCGCCGGTTCTTCACCTTCCTCTTCGCCCAGCTTCATTGCGTGGTCTTCTTCTACCTATTTAGTACTGCACAAAAGCCTTGCTCCTGGAGGCGCCGGCTTCAGTGGACCGTGTGGACGGAGCCCCGCTCCTACGTCTTCTCGGCCGCCGCATAGTCTCCAGGTTTCCTCCTCGCCCTAAAGGAGATGAAAAAAATCAAAATGTAAGCTCCTTCATCTCTATACACAAGACAGATGCTTCTTCATCGGTATTACAGAAAATATAGAACTAATTACAACTAGAACATAGACTAAACAATGCCTCATATATAGGTAGATTGGACACAAAAATTCCAGGGATGGAGCAAGCGAGCCAAGTAGGATGCACAAGATCGATGTGTATTTGTGCATATCACAAGGATCACTAGCGTCACCTAATTTTAATCATCGGCATAACAGAAACAAATCTAAAATCAGAGCAAATGCCTACTAAAAACAGAGCAAATCTATGGATAAACAATTAGCTACTTACAACTAGAAAACAGCAAAAATCTGTGTGGAAACAATGTCTACTAAAAACAGAGCAAATCTATGGACAAACAATTAGCTACTTGCAACTAGAAAACAACAAAAATCTATGTGTAAACAATGCGTACTAAAAACAGAGCAAATCTATGGATAAACAATTAGCTACTTACAATTAGAAAACAGCAAAAATCTATGTGTAAATAATGCCTACTAAAAAGAGCAAATATATGGATAAACAATTAGCTACTTACAACTAGAAAACAGCAAAAATCTATGTGTAAACAATGCCTACTAAAAAGAGCAAATCTATGGATAAACAATTAGCTACTTACAACTAGAAAACAGCAAAAATCTATGTGGAAACAATGCCTACTAAAAACAGAGCAAATCTATGGACAAACAATTAGCTACTTACAACTAGAAAACAGCAAAAATCTATGTGTAAACAATGCCTACTAAAAAGAGCAAATCTATGGATAAACAATTAGCTACTTACAACTAGAAAACAGCAAAAATCTATGTGTAAACAATGCCTACTAAAAAGAGCAAATCTATGGACAAACAATTAGCTACTTACAACTAGAAAATAGCAAAAATCTATGTGTAAACAATGCCTACTAAAAATAGAGCAAATCTATGGATAAACAATTAGCTACTTACAACTAGAAAATAGCTATCCTACTGAACTGGGGTCTTACAATAGGCGAGGCGGGCTCGCTTAGCGTCGCCGCCGGCGACGGAGCTAGCGCCGGCTTCCCCTGGCGGCGCCTTGCCCTCGTCGTGGACCAAAGAGAGGGCTATGGCGGCCCGGAGGTCAGACTGGTAGACCGCCTCCTCGGCGCGTTCGACCTGGGTCGAGGCCTCGGAGAGGAGGACCGCCGCCTCCAGATCGGCCTCGCCCTGACGACGCTTGGCGTCATCGCGCTCGAAATCGGCGCGGGAGAGTTGGCAAGCGATCTCCAGATCACGGTCCTCCTCCTCTTCCTCTTCCTCTTCCTCTTCCTCCTCGTCGGAGGACGAGGACGAGGAGGAGGAGGAAGACAGATGGCGGCCGGGGTACATCGCCTGGCGGATCTCGCGGTAGCTGCAATGGTGGCCAAATGAGCGGGTGCGGCCGTAGCCTTCGCCGTATGGACGAGCGCCAAGGGCGCGGGACCGGCCCGAGGGGGCCGGATCGGCGGCGGCCTGTTCCGCAAGCTCGTCCCGCAACACCAGCTGACGCTGCTGCTGCTTGAAGGCCCGGAGGGTGGGGCGGCCATGGCAGCGGCCGCGGTCACGGCCGCGGCCACGGCCGCGATGGCCGGATCTACCAGCGCCGACGGTGGAAGCCATGCGAGAGAGTGGAGAGAGAGGAGACTGTGCGGCGGCTAGGGTTGGAAGTGAGACAGTGAGAGTGAGAGTGAAGGGCATAGTAGGTTCTTATAGGCCGGCTGTCGGGCTGCTTGTAATGGCAACGGAGATTACGAAACTGTCCGTGTGCGATGAGCCCACATCGGTAACGGAGGTAAACTAACCTCCGTTGCCAACATATATTTCACTATTCACCCGTTGCCGATGTTGTGGGCCTGCTTTACGGCCCAGTGCGGGCACGCGGGGATGTCGCGATTTACCGTCGCCTAACTCCTGCCGTTGCCATAGAGGGGTATCCGATGTGTCGTTCTGTACTAGTGAGACTTGTGTGAACTTTTGTTCCAGTTAATTGTCAATATATATGTATGTATCTCACTAGTAGGAAAAGGCCTACCGCTGGCGGACGGAAATGGTCTACCGCTGCCCGGCGGGCGCCCGCCAGCAGTGATTACGCCAGTGGTAACGGCCGCCCGCCAGCGGTAACGATCGTTACCGCTGGCGGGCACAATTTCCGCCCGCCAGCGCGAGGATAGGCAGCGCTGGCGTGCAGCAGCGGCCGCCAGCGCTAAGATACTTCGGCCGCCAGCGGTACGCCTCGCTGGTTGGAGTTCTGAGAGAGCTGTCCGCCAACGGTACGCCTCTGTGTCCGCCAGCGGTACATTTTTTGTGGTATTTTTTGTTTTTTTTTAAATAACGTATTCCAGCAGCATATCAAATATAAATACAGGATATTGAGTTACAGGCGACGAAAATGATAATAACATAGAAATTTCCACATACAAACGCGTCAAAAGTTGTCATACACGAATACATGTCGATAGATTAATTCATACACGGAAGTTTTCCAAATGGATTACTACTGTCATCTAAAACACAATCTTATACAAGAGAATGACAATAATGATCAGTAAGAAGGGGATCACGATGAAGTTGGACTTCATCCGGTTCTTCCTCTCTTCCGCAAGCAGGTGATGCAAATATCTAGCTTCTGTCTCCGCTTTACTTTCGTAAATGTTGTGGTTGTTCACGATGATGTTGGACTTCATCATCCGGTTCATCTTTTCTTCCTCAAGTAGATGGTTGGCATACCTAGCTTCCGCCTCCGCTTTAGTCTTGTAGCTCTTGTGGTTGTTGTCTTTGAACTCGTTCACTTGCTTTTTACAGTCTTCCCACTTTTCATATACTCCTGGAACACGACCTTTGTACACCACATACCACTTCCCCATTTCTCTGTACACAAGACGCATATAAAATTACAAGTCAAATAAGAGTTGTAAGAAAAAACATTTGTGTACATAAGAGAGAAGAAAGATTAAAGCAAACAAAAAATTAACTAAGCATGCATGCATCTAACGAGTTGTGTACATAAGACAGAACAAAGATTTGTTCCTCGATCACCTTCTCTCTGGTATCTACGGGAATGGTTCACAACCATTTAACGAGTTGAATGGCCTGTCATCACCCGAATAGCTTAAGCGCCTTTCTATATCGGCATTAGCTGGTGGTTGTAAGCCGTAGTAGAATTGTCCATCTTGATCTAGGACGTCACACATGATGATTCGCGCGATCATGTTCTGAATGTATCGGAACTCGGCTCTGATAGCATAATCAGCGGAGTCCTTTAGTCTTGCAACCCATGCATTGAAATCATGAGAAATAAATTGGCCTCGTCGTTGAAACTTTAAAAACCACCTCATTTGATAGAGGAGGTACCATGACTCCATCCAACTACTTGAATCCTTCTTCATGCAGGGGAAATACGTTCTGTGGGCGAACCTAAACCTTCCATCCTCTGACTTTCTTGTTTTTTAAATCGGGCCACCTTCATGGCGTAGCCGTGGAGAGCATTATTCAGAACAATCTTGATGTCGGTGTAGTCCCGCTTAGACTCCGCCCTGTCTTCATAGCGATCCCCGCTACCGAGATACAAGGCAGCTAAGCGTTCCATGTCCAAGTGGATGAGGGTGCCGTGTTTGTTTCTGCGCAAAACATCACCATTGTAGACGCAAATTCAACGATGGAAATCTGTGGAAGCATGTTATGACAGGTAGGCATGACTTACTCGGGAAAATAAGGCAAGAGAAATGAGCACGGCGGGCTCGACGCATTGTCGAGAAAGAGCTTTTGGAGATAACCGGTCGCGGATTTCCTACCCTCAGGGTTGTTCACGAACATTTCTTGCATGTAGTAGGGGTCAACCATCACTATGCCGGGGGTATTCTCCATTTTGATTTGGTGCGCCATTTGGAGCGCAACAAGACGGACTATGGATGGGTGGAGCGGATGACTATGGTACACTGCGAAGATATCATCAAATCTCACAAAGAGCAGGTCTGCGCCATTTTCCCTGACAAAGCCCAACCGTTCTGGTACATTTGCAATGAAAAGGGGATATGTTGGAGCTTCTTGGTCGAGAAGTTTCCTCTCCAGAACAAGAACAACCTCATGTAGGTCCAACAAATGTCCTCTCAACTGTTTGACACGATCCGCCGGCAGGATCGATCTACCCAAGTGATTCATCTTATGCCAGTCCTTGATGGGTATCCTGTCCACAAACCGGGAATCAGTCCCCTGCTCCGGTGGGACGGTGGAGTCGTCCAATTTTGTTTTCTTGTATCTTTTACGTGCCTTCTTAGGCTTGTTCACCGGTGCATCTTCTGGCGTCCCATGATTTGGCAAGATAGGAACCAAATTGGTGATAGAGTTGCCGCACCCGTAGCCGATCATGGGGGGAGGTCCTACTTGGCCTCCCTTCATCCAAGTCCCAACAAACTCACGGACAGTAGGAAACATGGATTTGAAGATATTTCTGAGTTCGTTCTCTATGAACGCCTGCATCGGATCCTCGTCTTGTATATGAGAACCGCCGGCCTCGTCGTTGTCCGCCATGTTCACACTAACAAGAAAAGTCGAACTTTAGTATAACGAAAAAATTCATGAATTTTTTTGGCATGACCTTTGCTACAATTACGAGATATGGAGTACCCGAATTTGCCGAAACGGAAGCTAATCAACGTTCCGGCAATCTCAAGGGACTCAAGGGTACCTGCAAACATTTTATATTCATCACAACCACCAAAATCGGCATTTCCGAATCACATCACAACCACCACCGAATCACATCCGCAACCATATTCACATGCATACTTCATATTGTCACCACTAACCACAAATAAGGGGTAAAAAATAGTAATGGCATTTCAACAAACACCTTCCGTGCACGGCGGTTAACGGGTGGGAGGGGAGGGAGGATGCGGCGGGTGAGCTCACCGGGAGGGGCGCGGCGGCGTGGAGGAGTAGGCCGGCGACGGCGGCGGTCGGGGAGGCGGCGAGTAGGCGCGGCGAATCGGGGCGGCGCGGGGTGGGGCGGCGCGGGCGGCTAAGTCGGGGCGGCGCGGGGAGGCGAGTCGGGGAGGCGCGGGCGGCGAATCGGGGCGGTGCGGGGCGGCGCGGGGTGGGGCGGCGAATCGGGGGGCGCGGGGAGGCGAGTCGGGCGGCGCGGCGAATCGGGGCGGCGCGGGGAGGCGAGTCGGGCGGCGAATCGGGGCGGTGGGGGTGGGGCGGCGGTCGACGGCGGCGGCGGCAAATGTGGGCGGCGGGGCGGTTCGGAGGCCGGGGCGGCGCGGCGGCGGCGCGGGGTTAGGGTTAGAGAGGTGGGGGAAGAACTGGGAAGATGGAAAGAGAGCGGCCCGACCGGCCGGTAAGTGGGCCGGCCACACTTACCGCTGGCGGACGGGCCAGGTGTCCGCCAGCGGTATATGGTTACCGCTGGCGGACGGAAAGATTTATCCGCCAGCGGTATGTTTTAAAATTTTCTGTTTTGTTTTTTATTCTGTTTTTTGTTATTATTTAGTATTTTCTAGTATAGTTGTGCGTATATAAATAAATAGTTGTGTGTATATAAATAAATATTCATACATATCACATTGTTCAAAACATCTTAATTAAATTACAACTTTTTACAATAACACACATGTATGTGTCTCGCGCTTTTCTCTTAGCGTTTGGCCTTCTTCTTGCCTTTCTTGGTGGTCTTAGCTACATAATTCAGCCCCACATTATGACCTCTTCTTAAGAATGGAAGACCTCCTCTCGTGGGTAGCGTGGTTCTGCTTCTTCTTGATGTGTATGGCGTGTTATCATCATCTTCATCATCTTCAATATTAGGGTCACCGTACTGGTCGAAGTCGTCCTCGTTCGCGATTCCATCCATTCCAATGCTGTTTCTTTTGCCTCTCCTCACGACTACACGGCTAGGCTTTGACGGGTCGGTTATGAAGAAGCACTGAGACACGTGCTTAGCCAATACCCATGGCTCATTTTGTGCGGTGACGTTCGTGCTGCTTGATGAAGTGCCGGCTTCCGGTAAAACCATGGTGGTGAAGTATTGGTCTTCCTTTTTCACGGTGGATAACCTAGCCCATCTCACACGGAACATCGGCACCTTCTCTCCAGAGTAGTTAAGCTCCCAGATGTCCTCTATCCTTCCGTAGTATCTGAACTTTTTGTCACCGACGTAAGATAGCATTGTTACCCCTGAATTTTGATAGTCAAAAGTTTTGTCCTTTGCCTCTGTGTAGAAAGTGAACCCGTTGATATCATATGCTTGAAATGTCGCGAGGTTGGGGGCGGGGCCACGTGACAAGTCGTATAACCATCTACCTTCTGCATCATCCGTTGGCGGAGCGACAAGCTCATCTTTGAACCAACTCAAGAAAGAGGAGTTGTGCTCTCTGATTATTTCTCCTTCGGTCCTTTGCCTGCCCTGGCTAATGTACTTCTGCTTAATCTCCAGTTTGTGCTTTTGCACCCAAGTATCGACCATTTGAAGGTGTTGGAGAGCTACTAAGTTTGCCCTCTTAAAGTCGGCCATTCTCTTACTGAAGCCCACATGTAAGTCCCGCGCGCCATTTTTGTGACCTGACCCACCTAACTTGCCAAAGTGCTTGTTTGGGGGCAAACCAACAGGGTTATCAATTATCTCCAGATGATTCGTGTAGAAAGAGATGCACTCTTCAGTGAGAAAACCTTGAACGATGCTTCCATCCAGACGGGCCCTGTTACGAACAAATCCTTTTATGACCCCATTCATCCTTTCGAACGCCATCATGTTGTGGAGAAACAACGGTCCGAGATGAATGATATCATCCACGATGTGGACCAACAAATGCACGCAAATATCAAAGAATGCGGGCAGGAAGTACATCTCAAGCTCGCATAGTATCACAACAATCTCTTCCTGCAGCGTTGAGAGTCTCTTTGCGGTGATTGACTTTCGAGAGATCACGTCAAAGAAGTTACAGAGTCCAAAAAGGGTCTCACGGACGTGCTTGTCCATTATCCCTCGGATCGCAACTGGGAATATCTGTGTCATCATCACGTGACAATCATGAGACTTCATACCGCTGAAATTCTTTTTCTGCCAGTCTAAGAATCTGCTTATCAGCCCCGTGTAACCCAAAGGCACTTTGACTCCTAGAAGGCACTTCATCAATTGTTTGACCTCCTTTGGACTAAGAGTGAAGCAAGAGGGGGACAGTAATAGTCATTCTGCTTAACCCTTTTGGCATTGTGACCGTCCATCTCCTCATCCAACTGGTCGTCTACCACATTTTTGCGCTGCGCATGAAGCTCTTTCCTGATGTCCATATGTTTAAGGTCCAATCTTGCTTTTGACCCATCTTTGGTCCTGTCCGCCATGTGGAGTACAGTGCCAAACATACTCTCGAACACATTCTTCGTCACATGCATTAGATCAAGGCAATTTGGCGTAGTGTAGATGGGCCAGTATGGCAAGTCCCAAAACACAGACCTCGTCTTCCAAACACCACAGAGCGGTTTTGGCGCCTTTCGCTTCTTTCCCGGCTCAGGGCACTCTTGCCATTCATTCAGCAACTCGTAAATGTCATCGCCGCTCTTCTTAAGTGGAGGTTATCGGAGCTCATCTTTACCGTTGAAAAGGTCTCCACGCCATCTCCATGGGTCTTCATCGTCTAGCCACCTTCGATGGCCTATGTAGACGGTTTTCGAAGAACCGTCTTTCTTCAGCTGGAGGTATGTCGGATCATCCAGGCACCTGACACATCCGAAATATCCGTGGCACACCTGGCCGGCAACATATGCGTAGCCGGGCAAATCATGCACTGTACACAACAAGGCAGCTCTCATAGGCAAATCGTGCACTGTACACACAACAGATACAGATTGATGTCGCTGCCAGGTTGTTTCGGTCCTTGAATTAGCATGCTCATGTGTATGTACTTCCTTTTCATACACAACCAGGGAGGTAGGTTGTATATCCATACAAACACGGGCCACGTGCTGTGTGAACTGCTCTGGTTGCCAAACGGATTGAGACCGTCGGTGCTGCAACCCAATCTGATATTCCTTGGCTCGTCTCCAAAGTCTGCATCGAAAGAGTCTAATGCTTTCCACTGGCTTGCATCCGAAGGGTGTGTCAGAATTATCTTTTCACTCCGGTCTGAATCTTGCACCACTGCCGCCTTTCTTTCCGCGTGCCAGCGCATAAGCTTTGCTTCCTTACGGTCTGCGAAATATTGCTGCAGACGAGGAATGAGCGGAAACTACCACACAACTTTGCGAGGGCTTTCTTCCTGGTCTTGTATCGATTGGCATTGCACACTGGACATTTGGTCATCCCCTCGTCCTCTTTCCGAAATATGTAGCAATCGAAGATGCACACATGGTACCTCTCGTGCGGTAAATCAAAGGGGCACACGACTTTCTTGGCTTCGTCACAACTTTTAGGACACGTGTTGCCCTTCGGAAGGATACCGTGCAAATATTCCAGGTTAGCGTCGACGCTTATATCGCTCAATTTGTGTCTTGTCTTCATCTGCAGAAAATCAAGCGATACTTTCAAGCGGGAAGCTTCTGGGTCGCAGCCTGGATACAACGGAGTATTTGAATCTTTCTCCAATTGCGCCAGCTTAGATTCCCTGTTAGCCATCTTCTGAAGAAACAATTCTGTTAGATGAGGGTCCCGCACGACTGAAGTTAGCGGTGTCCGTGTGTCCTCCTCTTCTAGTACCACACGATCATCATCGTCTTCTTCTACTTCATCATGTTGCACGGGATCCGGATCAGGCTCTTCGTGTTCTGGCCCCTCGTTGTTATTGTCTTGCTGCCCTTGATCCTGATTATTTCCTTCCGGCGCACCATCATTTCCATCATGTTCATCATCTGTTAACCAACGAGTGTGGCCATCCATGAAACCACGGAAGAGCAGGTGTTCCAGCAAAGTTCCGGTAAATGGACTAATGCCGACCTCGAGTTTGCATGCGCGACACGGACACTGTATATCTTTGCGCTTATTCTGCAGCATGTCATCCGTCGCGTGTCTCAAGTATGTATTCACGACATGTTCACTCATAATAACCATTATCACCTGCACGTTGTATAATCAAGACAATAATTATGTACAATTTAATATTTTATCGGGTTTATTTCACGAAAAAATTCGCCATGACCTTCCTACAAATAGGACCCAAGGAGAGTGCCAAAAGTTGCCGAAACGGAAAATGAATCAACATTCCGGCATGGTATTGGCACCCTCATTAATTTTCACACATCACAACACAAATTTATTCATCACAACTCAATTTCACACATTCCAAGCCATTTTTCATCCAGCATTTTGCATGGTTACGGCGGGCGCATTTATCCGACCAAATTAATTTTAAGAATGTGTTTTAACTTATATCGCTAAAATATCACCTTAAGAATGTTAAAACACACGTCAAAATAACCGCGGAAGTCGGCCGAAGATGAATTCTTGATCTTGAGATCTGAGTGACTTGAGTGGATTTCTTTTGGTCAAAGTTGGATGTGGGGGAGAGATCTAGTGGGATCTATCAACTAAATCACTTTTTGTTGGCTAAAAGTGATTAATTTCATGGAGGAAATGAGCCACAAATGGGGGAAACTCGAGCTAAGAGAGAGAAGAGTGAAGTACAATAAGTGAGCAAGGGTGGTAGGTGCGGCCGCACGTATATGTTACTTTCCCAGGTTACCGCTGGCGGACGCTTCAGCGTGCCCGCCAGTGGTACTGAACGAAGCGCTGGCGTACTATTTCGTCAGCCCGCCAGCGGTACTGTCCCCATTTTTTTCCCAGCTGAGCTCAGCCGCGGCAACTACCGCTAGCGGGCCCTGTCTATCGTCCGCCAGCGGTACATTTAATACCTCTGGCGGGCGCGTATTGTGCCCGCCAGCGGTAGTTTGCCCCGCCTCGTCCCAGATCCCTGTTCCTACCGCTGGCGATCTGTGCTGTTGTCCGCCAGCGGTACGTCCAGAACCAGTGGCGGACAGGAAAAACCGCCCGCCAGCGGTCGTAGCGCTGGCGGACGAAGACGTTGTCCGCCAGCGGTACGCTGGTGGCTATAAGCCTTTTCCTACTAGTGTCTCGGGCTCTAAGTGATGTGATGACATATTTATCTGTCTGTATTAATACCGTGTCAAAATATATTACTATTTCTATTATTTTCTATATAAATACTGTAATATACATGTATTATTGTCAAATTAATACATCAAATAATCGATAATACAGCAAATAATCGATAATTCAGCAAATAATTTAGTGGCGCATGGTAAATAATTTTGTGGCGCACCATATTCTGTGGCGCACGCAGCAAGTGCGCCACAGATAAATTATTGTCAAATTCATCAACGCATGGACTAATATTTCTGTGGCGCATGAGCAATATTTCTGTGGCGCATGCTCGAAGTGCGCCACAGAATTTGCTACTTTCTGTGGCGCACGGCAGGGTGCGCCACAGAAATAATATTTTTGTGGCGAGAATTCTGTGGCGCACCCACCATGCGCCACAGAAAGCTATTTTGGTGCGCCACAGAAAGGCACTTCCCTACTAGTGATTGTTCCCCCCTCGATCTACTTCAGCAAAGCCGTGGATCAGCCTCCCTCTGCCTACCGCCCTGGCGGCCGGTGGTGGGGTGGGCAATTCTGGTGCCTTGGCGCTGGCTAGTAGTAGATAGGTTAGGGTTCTAGTCCTCGCAGTGGCGCCCCTCTGACAGATTGCGATCCTTAGGACAATTATGGTGCCTCAGCTCTGGCTAGTATAGTAGACAGGTTAGGGTTTTATATTAGTCCTCGCAGGAGAGCCCCTCTAATGGACGGCGATGCTTCTTCTTCGGGACAATCTTTCGGGCACCAATCCTGCTCAAGTTAGTCTGGCAGGAAGGATAAGACGGAGCTCCGGCATAGATTCCTTTCCAGCTCCTTGGGGTGGTAAGGTTAGGGTTTGTCTTCATGCATATGTGACGGCGGGACTCGGTATCATGTTCTCCAAATTGGTTCAAAGGTTTAAGGTGATGACTTCGGCTCCTGAGCGATGGTCCTTAGGGCACGAGCACGCACTTCCCGATTGTCATCAATAAGGTCAAGTCGGCTTCGGTATGGGCGCAGCGACAACGATGCATCGGCAACTCGTTCTGGCGACGGTCGTTCGGCTGTGCTGGGACCTCTATATACGTGAGGAGCTTCATCTTCAGATTGCTTACGTGACACAGTAATTGTGGTGGTTGACTAACATAAGGGGGTCTCCTCCTTCGGGCCCATGCTGGCTCGTGGTGAGATCGACGGTTGACGAGGCCCCTCTCCTTCTTGTGTGAGGATGGCGTTGCTTCTTTACTTCCTATGGGTTGGTTCAATTCGGCATCTTGCTTCCTCATCTATCATCTCAACTTCGTCTGCTACAGCAATATTGGTATAACGGTGAACGGTCGTGGTGAAAGCCATTCGTAGTGGTGGCCGATGCTGATCTCGACGTCAAATGCCGGTGCCGCTTTTTTGCTAGAGGCATGGTCATGGTCCTTATCGTTCCTTCCTCTCCTCGGGTGCCGGTAGAAACCTATGTCCGATTCGGTGTCATGGCGTCGTTCTCTTCTTGAGGACGTCATCTAGAATGCTAGGGGAGAACTCGATGTGGGTGTGGGCCACTCGGATCTCTCATGTGAGATTGGGTGCAATGTGATGAGCTGCTAGTGATGGTTGCTTCCCAGGCCGTAGCAATGGCGTAGCCACACTGTAAAACTATGTAGTCAAATGACTACACAACATTTTGGCAAATCCTTCACATGTAGGATAAAAATTATGTGGAAAACATACAAAATTCATGCAAATACATGTATTTGACATCTCAAATTTAAATTGACATCACGGGTTTGTACTTCTGGCTCCACCACTAGGTTGTAGGCATCCAGGGCGCAATATACGACATGATGGCTTGGTCGATGCTATTCCTAAGTCCAGTCGGATCATGCCTTCTACTTTCCTACTCTTTAAGCACATGAGGGAAGGTGCGATGATCCGGGTAATCTTGGAGTCATGGTTGTTCTACGGTGGTGTTTTTTTTTTAGAAACACAGTACAAACACAGACACTCACAAATACGCGCATACACTCACCCCTATGAACGCACGCACGCACACCCTACCCCTATGAGCACCTCCGAAATACTGAGCCGGCGGATCAAGTCTTAAGATTGACGAAGTTACCACGGGCGCCTCGCTGTCGACGGGAATGTCGCCTCCCATTGAAAGAATATTCCGCATAAATGCAACACACAGACGTCAAACCTGGGGTTTGAACTCTGGTGGACTGAGGGTACAACCACCCTGCTAACCATCCAACCACAAGTTGGTTTGCTCTACGGTGGTTTCTTTCTTTGTTCGTGACGTGGCCTTGAGGGTTTTTGACTCTTTTCATCACCGTCCATGGCAAAATTTTGGGCAAGCGAAGAAATGTCATCGTGTCTTCCGTAGAGGGTGTGGTGTAAACCATTTGACGAGGTGTTTAGGGCGTGGAGTTGTAGCCTTCTAGGATACTAGGTAAATTTGCGCGGCGATGCCCCGCGTGTGTGGGTAAAATTCAAATTTGGAAATGCAGGCATTTAAATTTGTTGAATACTTGGAAATTAATTAAATTGGAAGAGAGTTTACGTCTGGAAGGTTGTTTAGATATTGAAAACTGTTCAAAATAGGAAGTTATTATTTCTTTTTTGTAATATGCTTGAGTTTTGTTTTAAATATTGAATTTAACTTAACAATAGGAGGTGATACATTTATGAGCATTTGCTATGTTTAATTAAAATTCAATTCATATTTGGAAGAAAGGAATTTATATTTTATCCAAATATTTATTTGTCTTGGTGCTTTTTAAATTTAAGTGCATAGTTAGAAAGTTTTAAGTTATATTGCCTTTAAATATGTTAGTCTAATTGAAATGATCGAGATTTTATTTTGACATATATCTATCTTATGTAGAACCATATTTAGAGGAATTATATTATGGTTATCTATAAATGGTAACTAATTTGAGCATTAGTTTAAACTTGGAAATGTGTGCAATCAAAAAATTTATATATATTTTTTGTATTTTTTGTTGGCTATATTGCAAGTTTTTGATTTTATGACATTTATTTTATATTTTTGGAATATGTTAGTGAAAATCGGACCCACATGTAAGCATTTTAGTTTTTTTTTCCCAGAAGGGAAAATATGGCTGACAGGAGGGGCCCGTGCTGACGTCGTCCTGACGTTAGCAATGGCGGCAGCGGAGACGGCGAGCGCGGCAACGCCGCATCCGGGCGACGCAGGACGCGCGGCTGGGCGCTGTGGCCGCGCGTGGACGCGCACTAGCCGAAATCGGCGGCGCCGCTCCATGTTGGTCGCCGGAGCGTCCGCGACGGCGAGCTGACGCGGCGGCAGAAGTGAGCTCACGGGCGAGGCAATTCCAGCGTGTCCTGGCCGTCGCAGCAGGCGAGAGTGGCCGGAGACGGAGAGCAGATGGTGGCCAAGGCCGTGGTGTCCATCGATTCGAGCGAGGAGGACCGTGGCGGCCGCGCGGCGCGTCGGCAGCGCCGGCGATCGCCGGATCGCGTGGGGAGAGGATAGGAGGAGAGGGGGCTCTGTGGTTGATTTTTTAGGGAAGTCCTTGATGTTTGCGTAATTACAAATAGGTCCATCTACGTGCGAAGGTCTGGGCTGCGGAGTAAAATCTGGCATCGCGAGGTTGTTTTTTGTAAATTGTCGCGGTGAACATCGGGTGGACCGTCCGATCGGCGATTGATGGCACGGATCCGTCCACTGTTATACTGTAGCGGGGTACAGTAATACAGAGGACGGATCGCTCTCAGGGCTCAATTTCGCTTGTCCTTTATATATAGACTAGTTAAATTTAACGTGGCGTCACGCCACGCCCCTGGTGAGATTTTTTTGCATTATATATCTTTTTTATTTGCCCAAATGTTGGACAAATTGGAATGTCGAAACATGTTTTTATCTTGTTATGAATAGGTAGTTTTTTTTTTGAGTTTTTTTATGTATTCTGGTAGAATGTTCGAAGATTTAGTAATTTGAAATGCGCGAACAAAATTAGGAAAATGCATTTGAATTTGATTTAACAATTAGGGAAAATTTGTTCGTATGTTATCGAAATATTGGGTAAATTGAAATGTTCAAATATATTTGTGTTTTGCTATAAGTAGACAGTGTTTTTTTGAGTATTTTCGATATATTTTATGGAATATCCGAATATTCGCCCAAATGTTGGCCAAATTGGAATGTCTAAACATGGTTTTTTTGTTGTTATGAATAGGTAGCATTTTTTTGAGTTTTTTCGTATATTTTTCAGAATATATTCAAATATTTAGTAGTTTGAGATGTTCGAACATGTTTCTATTAAAAAACTGAATACATCATGCAAATTGCTCGGGAAAGTCGACCATTGATTGAATTTTAATCTATTTTTTGCTTTCGTTGAATCATTTCATTATATAGAATCCTAATCATGGAGATAATATGTAAGTGGAGCTAAAATACATTTTAAAAAAACATTTTGAGGAACTCCATGAATCCATAAAATGGTTTTCTTGTTCTCCTAATTAAATGTGGTTTAAAATTTTTGAACATGCATGAATTTGATGCAAATAGGCTTTTTTTTTAATTTTTTTTGGAAATGTTGATATTTTCAACATGTTTTCATGTTTTACAAAGGTTCAGTTATGAATCTCCAAGTTTAATTCAAATTATGGAATTTTAGTGAATACATCATGCAAATTGCTCGGGAAAGTGGACCATTGATTGAATTTTGATCTATTTTTTGCTTTCATCGAATCATTTCATTATATAGAATCCTAAGCATGGCGATAATTTGTAAGTGGAGCTGAAATACATTTTAAAAAAACATTTGGAGGAACTCCATGAATCCATAAAATGGTTTTCCTGTTCTCCTAATTAAATATGGCTAAAAATTCTTGAACATGCATGAATTTCATGCAAATAGGCATTTTTTTTTTTTTGGAAATTGTGATATTTTCAACATGTTTTACAAAGTTTCAGTTATGACTCTCCAAGTTTAAGTCAAATTATGGAATTTTAGAAAAAAATTAATTTAAGGTTTGGTAACCGGGCCCACTGTCAGAGACTCAGTAAATGTGGAAAATATTCTGCATGGAAAAAAAACTGGCCGGTGGGCCCGTGATGAAGTCATTTGCTGGCGTCATCAATGGAGGTGCTTCTCCTCTCCCGCACGGCGTCGCCGATTTGGAGCGAGAGGGTGCACACGCGCAGGGGCGCTGCACGCGGCGCGACGCGCGTGACCTCATACAGGCGGCGCCGCTCGTTTGTGGTCGCCGGAGAGGTGCCGGTGGCGAGTCTAGGCGAGTTTAGCGGCGGCCGGCGGCCGTCTGTACGGGGAGCTCGAATTAGAGCTAGAGGGAAAGGAGGAAGAGGTCTAGGAGAAGCAGCAGCTCAGCAGGAGCTCAACGGAATGGTGAAGGAGGCTGGAGGAGGTCGGGAGTGGCCGGAGCGAGCTCGGAAGGCGGCGGCCGGAGGTCGGGAAGAAGCGCTCGATCCGCTGGATTCACAGCTTCCCAGCACGCGATATTCTGCGAGGACAAAAAGGAGGATGACGCGGTTCCGGTGGTGGCGTGGGATTCGACCGGGGAGCCGCGGAATGGCGACGAAGCGGGGTCAGCGGCGGCGGCTTTCCGCCACGCGCGAGAGAGAAAGGGGAGAGGGAGGCTGTGCGGATGGTTTTGGGAAAACGACCTTGATGTTTTCTGTAATTGCAAGTAGGTCCAACGTAGCGGGGATGTGGACTGCGGGTTAATTTTCGGTTTTGGGAGGTTTTTTTGTAAAAGCGTCAAGGATGTGTCGTGTGCACCGTTCGATCGCCGAGCGACGGTCCCGGATCGATTACTATTGAACACTGTTCACAACCTGTGGCACCCCGCTCTGGCACATATTTCCAGAGAGGCGGTCGCCCCGTGCGCCAGACCAAGATATCTGGCCGCACGCAACATAGCGGAAATCATTACACAATCAGGCACAAAGTGCTACAAAAGATTTACAAGGCCATCGAGGCATTACAAAATATCTTGCCAAGCATGGCTCAAGACAGAGTTTAACAGGCAGCGGAAGACGGCTAAGGCAACGGCTTGGAGCGGCTCCACTACACAGGTATCTGGCTGGGCTACTGATCCTAGCACGCTCTTGCTCCATGTCCTTGCTAAGGTAGAAGATGAATCCTCGCCGAAATCTGGCCACAATCACAAGGCCCGTGAGTACATTTGTATGCACTCAGCAAGAATCGCCACTTACTACAAACAATCCACCAATCATGCAGCAGGATCTAAATTGGAAATAAATTCCTACAACATGCCAAGGTGTACCCTAGATACATGATATAAAAGTAGCATGGCATTGATAACCAAACATATCATAAGCAAGCAACGGGGGTATCACCAGTACAGAGTCCAAGCCAGGTGGGGTTGGATCGTGCACCGGCAATCATACAAAGAGATTACCTGTGACGAGTAAACGAGTGTACCAGTTGGTACCAAGTAACATAACAACACCTGTGATCACTGCTAGGCCCACTGGCCTTATTTTTCCACTCTGGGCATGCACGGTTGATGTTGGCTCAGGCCTAACTCTAGGCTCCCAACGATCACACCGCCATCCTATATCATGGGTAACCATCCACAGCTCAAGTAACATTCCCTCCATCATCTTATTGTTCATTTAGTGAAATCAGGTTATTCATCTTTCTTTCAAACCGAACTTATGTTTAACCTCCCGACACGACAAAGACACACAGTGTGACCGACACTGAACTGTTGTTCCATAACCTTGGAACGAGGCTAGACATCCAGATTTGACACTCTCGAGAGGTTTCAGATACCACACATCTAAGTGCCGCACTAAGCCGGTACTTTAGGATATCATCCTTAAGGCGAACTCAGCAAGATACACTCACCCGACCGTTCACGCTACCAAGACACTCCATGTATAGCTGCCGACACAACTCTATGTCTTATGACGAGGTGAATCCGGCACGCCCCCAACCCATGAGTGACGCCTAGCTCCGGAACCTTCGCAAGACTAGCCCTGACCACAAAGGTAACCCACTAGACTTGCCAAAATGGTAGCATCAAAGGAGGCTCAATAGGTTACGTAGGTCAAGGCCCGCCCATATGAGCGACAGTGGCAGTGCTTTCGATGTTCAGATTAGTGGCACCGTGGACTGACCCTATCCTTGTTTGGAGGGGTGTTTCATTTAATCAAGTTTCATCAATCACAAGTCCAAATAACAGAGGATTAGTCCAACACAACAACCACAATATTACAACAATATATATCAACAAACAACATGATATTAGCAACATAATATTTCAAGCAATAGTAGAATCCATGTCCACACTTAACAAAATAAAATGGCGTCAACCGGATGACTACGGCGGCGATCCCGCCGACCAGCGCCTTCTCGTTCGACAAGGAAAAAGAAACGTCAACCGGAAGACTACGGCGGCGAACCCGCCGACCAGCGCCTTCTCGTTCGACAAGGAAAAAGAAACGTCAACCGGAAGACTATGGCGGCGAACCCGCCGACCAGCGCCATCTCGTTCGACAAGGAAAAAGAAACGTCAACCGAAGACTACAGCGGCGAACCCGCCGACCAGCGTCTTCTCGTTCGACAAGGAAAAAGAAACGTTAACCGGAAGACTACGCGGCGAACCCGCCGACCAGCGCCTTCACAGATCAACTACAAAATATAACACAGTTGGTTTGCGTCGACCGGGTGACTACGGCGGCGATCCCGCCGACCAGCGCCATCACAGATCGACGTTAACATTTTAGTGAGACGGCGGCGGTTCCCCCAGTCCATTGTCTCACGAATGGTGTGTGTTTGATAAATATTAACAATACATAATATAACCAAGCAAGTACGATAAATAAATATGCAACATAATATGCAACATGGCAGGAGCAATATTACAAGTTTCATACTAAACAAGAACAATAAACAGACATGCATAAATATAACAGTAGACAGACAAAACATAAACACCCGGCATGACAATAGTAAATGAACAAACAAACACCGCTGGGCAGCTCATAACAAGGGTTAGCTTGCCTTAGGAGACGGGTTCCAAAATGATCCGGGAGGTCTCGGTGGTCGTCGCGCGCCGGAAACTCGAGAAACGTTTAAACCACGGAACGGTAAACAACGGTTTTAAATAATGTCAACGAAATAAAGTGTTTTCAAAGATAACAAAACCAGTACCAACGGAAAGATCTCGTCGAGACGAAGATTTAGAATTTGATTCACTTCAATCGGAGCTATGGTTCAAAAGTTTTGAAGCTTTGAAATATTGTCCAGCAGAAAAAGAAAAAGAAACCGCAGGAAAAAAACGGACGGCCGCTAATGGGCCGCGGCCGTGCTGTGCGCAGCGTGCGCTGGCGCCAGCGCCCGGGTGGGCCGAGCTGGGCCGTGAGCAGGCCAGCCTACTGCTGCCGCACTGGGCTGAGAAAAACGGTTCGCAATGGGCAGAGGAGAAAAAAAAAACAAAGAGAACGATCGATCCATCATCTTCCTCCCGCTGCACGTACTGGAACGGGGAGGAGCGGCCGGGGACGGGCCGGGGAGGACGCCGGGAGGCCGGGAGACGGCGGGACGGGCACGCCGTGCCCACCGCGCCCAGGGGAGGGGAAACCGGGGGCGGGGATGGCCTCCTGTGCGCGCGCCCGAGCTCGACCATGCGGCCATGGCGGGAGGCTCGGGTGGAGCTTGGCGGCGGCGATGGGGTGGGCTAGGGGATACGGTGAGGCCGGGGACGGTTCGTGGGGTTGCACCGCTCCCGTGGGTGCTGTTTCCTTGGGCAGAGGAGTGGTGGAGCTCGCTACCCGAGCAGGTTAGGGTTTCGGCCATGGAAGCTTTGCAGAGCTCCGGTGAGCTCGTTTCCCTCGAGCTACTCGAGGCAGTGAGGCCCGGGGGGGGGGGGAAGTGAGGGCTGGGAGTGCCCTGGAGGGCTTTAGGGGGCTTCTTATAGCCGGGAGAGAGGAGGGTTAGATGCTTGGTAGCTCGGGTTTTAATGGAGCTTTTGAGGTCATGGATGACGTTCTACGGCTACAGGGAGGAGATAAGGAGGAGGAGGGGATAGGGAGGCCGTGCTGGAGGCACAGGGACGCACGTGGTGGCACTGCTGCAGAGGATAGGGCAGGGGGGCTAGGTTTGCGCAGTTCCATGCCGACACCGGCATGTCCAGAGCGCGACGCGAGCGGCGTCGTCGCGTTCCCGATGACTCGGAGCTCCAAATGGAACAAGGTTTCCACCAATGAGTTCGTAACGACGAGAACATTACAACCGAACAAGAATCCCTCAAGGATTCCAAACTTTGCAGAGTAAGATTTTCAGAAAACCAAAGACACCGAAGGTGCTCGATGAAATGAAAAGGGGCTTCCACTACCCCAATGGAGCTAGGATTTTTACTGGAGATGTTCTACTGGTATGTGAGCAATGTGGTCCAGTTTCACTCAATTTGGAGAAGATTTTACGTGTAAACATTTTCGGGTTTCGAAATGGCAGAAGGTGTTCGATGGATGTTCTGCAAGAAATAGTTGGTCCAAATGTTCCCAACTTTTTACCACTGCCTAGGTTTGTTACAAGGAGTGTGTCTATGGAGTTTGAGCTCAATTGAACATTGGTAAGTTGGGTTTTTGGCAAGTTGTCCAAAAATTGGCATATTGGCATGATCAAGGCAAAGTGGTTTTTCGCACTTCACCTTGGGGTGATCTTCTTGATTTGGGTGTCTAAGGACCATGTGGTCAAGGTGACCAAGTCCCATGGTCATAGGATTTGTCTAGGTATAGGTTTGCTTGAAGATCTTAAAAAGGCATGAAAATGGTCTTACAAAGGAAGTAGGTCAAAAGTTGCTCAAACGGGTTGGCTCCAAAAGATGAAGTGTAGGGAATGCAAAAATATTCATCCCCTGATTTTATCAGAATTTCTGGAGATGCATAGCTTGACTCAAACATCTCAGACCAGAAATGGCATTTTGGAAAATAACGCTCAACTTGGAAATATTGCATTGAAGTACGCAATATTTTTGCATGGATTGTCTTTATATGGATATGGGAGTCCTCTGGTATTTTTAGTGGAATTTTTCTAGCTATGGGAATACGCTTCCCTTTTGTAGGTGGAGAAAAGGGTTTAAAAGGTTTAATAATTAGGGTTAGGGTTTTCGAGAGAAAACCTAAGCATAAAATTATCACGGGTGTCGGAGTGGTTCGTGGATCACCGGGAAATTAGGTTTGAATTTTCGGTGTTACAGACCTTCCCCGTTAAAAGAATCTCGTCCTCGAGATTAAGGAGGTTATACAAGATAATTCTTGAACGATCCATTCATACCCCATTCAAAAACTTTTTTGCAAAATATTAGAGTTTAACACTGAAGAGATTAGCACTCCGCAAGATTTTTATTAAAAACAGTATGATATTTCTACCATACTCAAAGCATTTAAAAGATGGCATGGCAGGGGCTCACTCAATCAATCAACATAGGATCTACTAGCAGGTTTATAAAAATTAAAGCTAAAGTTTTGCTCACCAAACACAAACATGGCAAGATCAAACAACATCTACAACCAAACTATCAACCAACAACCAAAGATTTATCTTAGGAAAATAATTACCTCAAGTTTGGGAACACAACGGTTTACGGTTTTATTTTAGAAAAGTTGTATATTCATTTTCATGCATACACAGGTTTTGAAAAATAACAGGGTTTCTTTAAAAAGAAAATATATGTGCCACCGATAATTGGCTCATAGACACCGTGGGATAGGGCTATTCCAAAAATCATTTGCAGTGGTATGGCATAATCATTTCAACCATGCCGGTTATCAAGCACACAACATCTTCTAAACACTCGACAAAAACTTTTTACTTGTGTGTGGCACATGATCTGTCCCAAGTGGGGAACCATATATAACACCAAGTAGGTGATTTTTCCAACCTACACACGAGTTAACATCAAGTGAGCGGGGCACCATGGTTACAGTGTCTCATCAAATACTTTCCACTTAATGGTTAAGCTTGTGCAACACACGCAAAAATATCCTTCGTAATAGAAAATAATGGCATTCAAAGTTTGGGTTAATTTTCAGGTGGGTATATGCGTCTGGGTTCACATATACAGTCTTTGTTTTAAGTGATATGTCATCTCTTCAAAATCCATTAACTGAAAAAAAAACGACATGATATTCCATCATGTGTCAACCAAGTGGCTAACAAGAGGATCAGAACACCAAGTTTTATTTCGGCTGATTCGACATCAACCAGAGAGCATACTGTCGGGGAATACTTTCTGGATTAACCCGCAGCCCAATGCGACTTACTTTACTCGCACGGACAAAGGCCCACTTGGGAGCAAGCCCGGTATTGAACCGCCATAAGGGAAAGATCTAGAAGACATATCCCGGAGGACGTGAAGACCAAGTAGTCTCCGAGTAGGCCTCTGTGGACGTATTCCTTATGGGGGAAGTTTCCTTTGTAACCTGCGAGCCTCTGTGTATATAAAGAGGACTCGCAGGACTTAGAGGGTCAAGCTATCAAGCCCTAAACCCTAGCTCATACGGCGAGTACCAGATCGGATCGCCTCCATTGTAACACCTCGATTATCATATCAATACCAATCTAGGGTAGGCAGGAAGTAGGTCTTTTACCTCACATTGAGGGGGCCGAACCTGGGTAAATCTGTGTTGATCTTTGTTCCTGCGATCCCAAGCTCGGAGATGCTTGACTCGCGTAATCCCACACCTACGAAGTCATCTATGACACCTGACGTGACAAACCCACGACAGTTGGCGCCCACCGTGGGGCCTGCGGTCAAAAGCGTCACGTTCCGCGCAGGATCGAAATCAGGCTTCAAGGACATCGCCATCGGCCAAGTTGAAGACATCAATGGGTCCCCTTCATCGACGACTCAGAGTGGGGACCCGAGGCAGATCGCATCGAGTTTGGATACATTGTTCCCATCGGATCAGTAAAAGTTTTCGTCGGATCCGTCAGTCGCAGATCTATAGATGCGACTCAAGGAAGCGAGTCGGTGGAGGAACTGCGGCCGGTCAGGGTCCGCGTGTTGGAGGAGCTACAACAAGCTACAGCAAGACTACCCATCCCCGTCCCGTCAAGACCTGTTTGGGGATCTCTACCAAATCAGGAAGGAGACCTCAAGATTGAAGAATTGAAGCTATCAGGACGGAACTCTGTGAAGAGGCACAAAGACTCGCGGCTGAGCGCGAAAAACTCCAAGAAGAAGGTCGACGACTCCGTCGCTGGCAGCCAAAGCACCAGGCGGTCCGAACCAAGACGACATCTGAGCGCAAGAAACTCCAAGAAGAAGATTGGCGACTCCGTCGTTGGCAGCAAAAGCATCAGATCAAGATGGACAGAGGAGAGATGAAATCACAGTTCCACGGCGACCCGGAGAGCAACGTGCATGCCGCGATAGGAATATTGTCGAAGATAGCACCGGTTGGAGACACACGAGCTGATAAGGAAGCTCGCCATGCGATCGACCTACTGCAAACCGCTGCCTTACAACAAGCAAATATGTATGGAGTCACGCCCAATGAGCCGCAAAACGAGGTATCATGGGGAGGAGAAAAGTGCAGCGTCGAAGAAGTGGTCAACCAGCTAGCAGGTTTGCAGGTATCATTGGAAAAAGAAAAGAAGATAGAAGGCGAGTCACGACGTCCGGAGCGACTCAGCCAGCCCAGATTGAAACTGATTCAGATGAAGATTCAGCGCCAGTAAACTCTATTCATTAAAAGGACCAGCATGTTTTGGAGAGGAAATACGGCTCACTCGTTTCCCCCCGAACTTCGACGAGTCGCAGCGAGTCACCACCTATCGCAGTGACCAAGACCCTGCCTTATGGATAGAAGATTACGAGGCAAGCATGACAGGGCTGATGTAACTCAGGAAGTACGTGCGAAATATTTCCACTTGGCAATACAGGGAGAAGCCAGGGATTGGCTGTTAAGGCTGCCATCAAAATCAATAAGCACATGGGAAGACTTGAAGGACAAGTTCATCAACAGATTCCAAACAGAAGACATGAAAAACCTTAGACAATGCATTCAAAAAGAGGACGAATCAAGCGGTGACTGGATCAAGAGAATCGCGGAGATCCTTGGCTCCGCCAAAAACTTAACAGTACAGCTGCAATACAAGCTATGAGGAAGAACTGTAGATTTGAGCCGCTGGTGCACAAATTAAGTCGCGCTGAGCACAAGATTGATAGTTTCGACCAGCTTTTGGCAACAGCTGACAAGTACGCAAAGACAGATAAGGGGACAGGCGGCTTATCACAGAACCCAACAGGGAAATTGCAAGTCGCGCAAACTGAACATCGCGCACACCAGATGAAGGAGCAAGGAGTGATAAGGCCTTACTCCCTAATAACTGCAAGGGGATCTTCGACGTTCCTTGCGACTTACATCGCAGGAGAGATGGCAGGCCAGCGAGTCACACAAAGGCGCAATGTCATTATTACCGGAGGTGGAAAGAAGGCGACACGCCAGATACGGCTCGCAGCGATCAATGCAGCACAAGAATAAATCTAGCTCTCATCAAGGGCCTGACGTTTTACCTAGAAGAAACATAGGACAGTTTCATACAGTGGAAGTACAAACAACGGATGGAAGCCGGAGAGCGGTCAGATTTCAACGCCAGAAAGGTACGTCGCTGGACAGAGCAATCGGTTATTTGGAGTCGCGGCGATCACCCCCCAGAAGTAAGAGATCCAGGACAGCCAGCTCTTGTGGTCACGCCTGAAGTCGCGGGATACAAGTTAAGTAAGGTCCTAATGGACGGAGGAGGAAGAGTAAACATCCTATATCAAGACACGCTCCGAAGAATGAATATACCCGAGACGAGGCTGCGACCATCCAGGAAAGAAATTCAAGGCATAATCCCAGGAGCTGTTACGCGACCAATCGGAAAGATAACACTTGAAGTTAGCTTTGGAACAGAGCGGAACTTCCGCACAGAGCTCCTAGACTTTGAGGTTGTAGCAGTCAAGAGCTCATATCATGCGATCTTTGGAAGAGAAGCCTATGTCAAATTCACCGCCCGCCCCTGCTACGTCTACCTACAGTTAAAGATACCGGGACCAAACGGTGTTATTACAATATATGGAGACAGGCAGAGAGCGTTAGAATGCGAGAACGCAGGCTCAGCACTCGCAGAAGAAGCTTGCATCGCCAACTCTCACACGGATATCAGTCGCAGATCGGTAATCGCAGCTCAAACGAGTCGCGTTGGAGGTACCGCGGAGCGGCCAACAGGATGCAGCCACCGGATGGTAAATTCCCACCGAGAAGTCGCGCATCAGCAAGATAATGCCCCAGAGGTCGCTTTGATACAAAAAGAAGACAAGATGGCGCATGTGCATAGACCCAGCCTCGATCAACAACCCCAGCCAAAGAGGCTCAGTTATCGTGAGTCCTTACAAAGCAAACTCAACTCACATAAGTCGCAGCTCAGTGCGGCTAATCGCCTAACAAACTTGCTCTCTGCTTCAACATGAGACATACATCGGAGCTATCATGCTCGACCCGAGTCGCTTTTAGCGACTCAAAATTGAACCAATCAGGTGTTCAACCCACTCCGTTAGGAGTATTAATTCGCAACTAAGTGCGATGAGTATCAAGTATGCATGGCCTGCGGGGAATAGAAAACCCGCATTAAAGGGCCTGCATCATCCTGTAACACCCTGTAAAACATCGAGTGATTATGAAATAAAGCCGGCACCCTTGACATTCAAGGGCTTGTCGTTTCGCCTCAACTATCATTGAGTCGCTGAGTCTTTTGAATTTCATATATCACTGACCCTTGAGGGCTCCTTACGAGCATCGCGAGTACCAATCGCACCTCAAATTTTGCCAAACGAGTGGCAATCCTTAAGCTAGAAGCGTCTTGCATTATGCGGCCAAAGTACTGGGGTGTGGCGTCAATCGAGCTTGATTGCCTATCATGGCCGCTCTCGACCCTGAACACACATGTTCCTAGGAAATACTGAGCCGCGCGAGCGTCTACTTAATGGAATTATCATGAAAAGAACCTGCTTATAGGTCACCAAAATACTGTTTATAATACATGAATGTCTTACAGACTAACGGGCATGTCCCACATTATTTATTTTTCTTCTTCCGAGCTACAGGAGTGGGAATTGGCGCGGCTTGTCTCGCGGTTGCAGTCGCAGGTGCCCTAATCAGGGCGCCAGACGAGGCAGAAGGGCCACCAGATCCTGTTGATGGAGTAGTAGCCGAGATTCAGCTCCTGTGGACTTTTCCTTTGGCACCTTGCTCCCATCAAGATTGAATTTTTCGAGATAAGTGCCCAAGTCTAAATTATCAACAAATTTTGTGGCATACCGCGCATCCCTTTCCAGATGTCGAAGTATTCGCTTATTGGCAGTTCAGTATCATCCGCGCTCATCGCCGGCCGTGGCGAGCAATCTTGCCAACATCTATTTCTGGATAATATGCTCGGAGCAATGTCAAGACATGCGCGGCTCCGGTGCGAGCAGAGGATCGTTTCCAATCAGAGACATAATGCGGAGCCTTGAGCAGTTTATTATCCAATACTCGCAAGATGTTGGGCCATCAGTCGCAGGAGAGATTACCGTCATAACTTCCTTGGTAACCTTTAAGAAGCGCTGACTGAAGTCAGACAGATATACCAGTTGATCCTTCAAGTTGGAGCGGGACACTGGGGCCTCAGGCCCTATGTCAAGAAAGAAAAGGCAAGAAACAAGTCAGAGACTCACGTTGGTTACCCAAAATATATATGATTAAAGGAATAAAAGACGAACCAGCAAGCTGCAGGATGGCTGATTTGACATGGAGCCAAAACCCTCAAAGGCTTTGAACAGCGAGTTATATTTTTCATCTCGCGCGGCGAGTTCCTTTGCGTGGTCTCCCTTCAGACGATCAATCAATTCAGATTTAAGAGTCAGCCCTTCTCGCAAAGATCTAATGACTTCGTCTTTCTCCATGAGTCGCTGCTGCATATCGGCTTCAAGTTCTTTAAATTGCTCTTCACAGGAGTCGAGTTGACCTTTGAGAGATTTTATTTCCTGATCTGGTCCCTAATGACCTCATTATGCTGCTCCAGGGGAGACTGCATCACTTCAGGATGATCTATGGAAATGCCTTTACCCTTTATTGAGCCAGAAGCATCAAGCAAGGACAGTTCAAGCTGAAAATAAACAGAGCAAAATGCATGGGTAAACTATCCAGGAACTTGGGGGCTCGAGATTTGGAGCCAGGAAAAGAATCAACACCCCGTGCGATGACACAAGGTTTTGATCCTTGGGGGCTACGGTATATGTACCTGGCGACTTGAAGAAAATTGCTCAACTAGGCCCGCAGCAGAGCAGCATGCTTATCTCCAGCAGCAATTATGGCATCCGCAATTGACTTGGAACTATTTCCTGGAGCTGGAATTCTATCTTCAGTGGATACCCTACCAACAGCAGGAGTTGCGGATGGAGCTGCGACTGGAGTCGTGGCAGGAGCCGCATCAGCAATACCTTCCTCCAGGGAGGGCCTTGGATGAGTCGCACCATTACTGTTTCCCACGTTTTCATCAGCAGCATCATCCTCGCTCATAGCTGGCTGAGAAGAAGTGGGATGAGAATTAGACTTGGTATCCTCTTCAGCATGGCCCTGCAAAACATTGATGGGTTAATAAGCTGACCTAGCAGAGCCGCAACATTGAAAAGAAGGCGAACCATACCCAGAGGCGACACGGATACTCTTCATCAGGCAACCAGAGGAAGGAGAAGATAAACCTTGCAAATCTGAACCTACAGAGTATGAAAAGAAGTGGTGATCAGCAATTCCTTGCCAAAAATACGCAAGCACAAAAGGAAAAGGAGAGAGTCGCAAACAATTACCCGAGCTTATTGAGAAGCAGTCTTTGCAACAGCCTCGGAAGAGAAAGCGGTCTTGTCAGGTCAGCAAGTTTTAAAGATTTGGCAGTTCTTGTTTCTATCAGTAGCGCCAAGGCTTTGCGGCGTTTCTCAGGTTGCGCGGGGTCTTCTGAGCTTGCATGAAAAACGTTTGAGGACCTGCGAGGCACCTCAGGAAGTTCCAAGAAAGGTGTTTGGATTGTGGACAGAAGGCGTGGCCATTTGTTGCTCCTCTTCAGAAGCGCTACCCTCAGGCTCGGAAAATATCGTGCATAATGTATCCGTGCCAAGGCTGCGGCTTGCTTTGACGACTCAGCCGCGGTTTCTTGGTTCAAGTCGGCGTCCTCTGAGGGAAGAACCCAGAAATAGGGGTCGATCTGAAAAGGAGCTCGGGTCAGAAATAATTAATTTTGGAGAAGGAATTTTGGAGGAAACAGGTGACAAGTAAACATTACCACAAAAGGCTTGTGCTCAGCCCAGAAGGGAGCAAGCCCGACGTTATCATACGAGTCGATATCCTCGTCCGTCACTCGGCGAATGAAATTTATCCATTCCCCTTGTCCCAATCTTCAGGGCAAGTACGGTCGACATCGTTTGCATGACAAGTGAAATCCACCATAAGTCGCGAGCGGCGACTCACAGGCTGAATTCGCCACTTAGTCCAGCAAGATATGAGATCTAATCCAGTGAGACCATGGAGTGTCAGCGCCCTCACCTTGTCTAAAGGGATTCGATAAAGGGCAACGAAGAAGGATCAGATTTAGAAGACAAGCATCGGTAGCCTCGAAGGGAAGAGGAGACCAAAGAGGAAGAGGAATTTCACCCTCAGGAGAAGTGTTTTTACAATAGAAGAATGTTCTTTGCCAATCCTTAATTTTCTTGGCAAGGGTTAGTTTTGGGAAAATACTACCCCTACGGCGTTGGAAGGAAACGGCGCCGCATTGGAGAAAAGGACCATCTGTGGTTTCCCTTTGGCTATTGCAATTGAAAAGAGCAAGCCAGAAATCTATTGAAGGCGGGATACCCAGATAATCTTCGCAGAGGACGTGGAAGTTGCTCACTTGCAACATCGAATTAGGGCCAATATCATGGAAGCGGACCCCAACCGCTGCATCAAGGAGCGGAAGAAGAGAGAGCCTGGGGGCTTGAACCCACGCTCAACATGCTCCGCAAATATCACTACTTCTCCTGGTTGAGGGTTGGGAATTACCTCCTCACCAGCCGTTCGCCATTCGCATTGATCTTTTGGTGGAAGAAGGCCGTGCATAGGGATTCCAGGAAATCTTCGTCGACCCACGAGCCTTCCCAGTTGCACTTGCGGCGAGACATTTTCTCAGATTGATGGAGATCTCCACCGAAGGATTGTGAGTACGAGAAGCGAGATTGGAGGCGGCGGAAAGGAGCAGCGGATGCGTAATGCAGGACTTGATGCAGAACGCTGGGAAAAACGATGAGCCAGATAAATAGCCCAGACGCGGAAGACGTTTAGATCTGAAAATCAACCGTCAAGGCAGGTTAAGTCGCGTTCTTGAGCCGCCAAGAAGAGTTATAAGCCGCAGATTGGAAATATGAAAATTGGAGTTCAGCTGGGATAATTCATGTGCGCGGCTCAGGGGTTTGTTAAGACAAAAAAGCCTTCACTCGAAATCCAAGCTAAACTTGGGGGCTAATGTCGGGGGAATACTTTCTGGATTAACCCGCAGCCCAATGCGACTTACTTTACTCGCACGGACAAAGGCCCACTTGGGAGCAAGCCCGGTATTGAACCGCCATAAGGGGAAAGATCTAGAAGACATATCCCGGAGGACGTGAAGACCAAGTAGTCTCCGAGTAGGCCTCTGGGACGTATTCCTTATGGGGGAAGTTTCCTTTGTAACCTGGCGAGCCTCTGTGTATATAAAGAGGACTCGCAGGACTTAGAGAGGGTCAAGCTATCAAGCCCTAAACCCTAGCTCATACGGCGAGTACCAGATCGGATCGCCTCCATTGTAACACCTCGATTATCATATCAATACCAATCTAGGGTAGGCAGGAAGTAGGTCTTTACCTCACATTGAGGGGGCCGAATCTGGGTAAATCTGTGTTGATATTTGTTCCTGCGATCCCAAGCTCGGAGATGCTTGACTCGCGTAATCCCACACCTACGAAGTCATCTATGACACCTGACGTGACAAACCCACGACACATACCACAAACTTACATTACAAGCTAACACAGGAAAAACAAACAACCTCGCCAATTCTCACCTACCAACATACAAGCGCCACTCGGCTAACTAAACAGGGGTTCTACTCAGCTTGACGGCCTCTGGTAGTCGGTGGAGCGTGGCCGAGACGAAGAGTGGTGTCCACATCTCCATCTCCCGCGGGGTGGGAAATTGCAGGCACGCCCTCGGGTACCGCACCCCGTGCTTCGACGGACTGGCGAACTGTAGTTGCTGCTTCTGTCGGGATAGCACGGAGACTGGGTCCTGGCGCATCGCCCGGGATTGGGAGCTCCTGACTCCGATCTGGTAGGAGGGAGGAAAGGTTCCTTGATTCCTTAAGCTGTAGGCTAACGTGGTTAAGGTTGCGCCTAGTGGCCACGAGTTCTTCCAACAGGGAATCGCAGAGCGTCGACATTGCAACTCCGTAGGCGACGGTGCTGATCATGGCAAGGTCGGCTTCTTCGTTGGTTGAGGTTTGGATCAACTCTGCACCGGGCAGGGGCCTAGCTAGGAAAAAGCGGAACGCTCGACTTTGCGCTATCGCCGGTTCCGAGTGCCGGAGACGAGCGAGGGCTTCCCAGGCTGCTTTCTGGATGGTCTGACTCAGAGTAGGCATGTTCCTACCACGGATCACGTAGGGCTGCTTCGGGCCTGAAGGGTATGGACTGATGTGTACGTCTGCTCGAAATTCACCCCAGGAAATGGGACTAAACTTCTGAACACAACATAACGAGGGCAAGCATGGCAACCGAGGAGATCACAGACTTTCCTAAGGACCAGTGGAAAGCCGAGGTGATCATCGGCAGTGGTTTCTAGGAGGAAGGAGAGGATCACCGGCTGTTCACTCGGGGCTTTGGGACTGGGGCAAGACATGAGGGCAAGGTTTCGCAGCGGGATTCTACTTCGATGGGGTTGGGTTGCCAAGGTTAGCAGGCGAGGGTGGGGATAAATGGCAGCTAGGACTGGGGTCTCATATATGCTGGGTTGTGTCGGCTCCTTCTCTTGGAAGGAACCGGCGAGCCTCTCTCAGGGAATGGGACAAGTCCTACTGCACCTTACCGTGAACCGACACCAGCCATGCCGGTTAGGCAGAGATGGGTTAAATCCATCGGCTCACTGTCGGGCAAAAGTAAGGCGGGGATGTCCATGCTAGGGTAGTCTACAGCCAGCCTGGTGCTCTGATACCATGCTCTGTGGCACCCCGCTCTGGCACATATTTACAGAGAGGCTGTCGCCCCGTGCGCCAGCCCAAGATATCTGGCCGCACGTTATGACAATGCAACATAGCGGAAATCATTACACAATCAGGCACAAAGTGCTACAAAAGGTTTACAAGGCCATCGAGGCATTACAAAATATCTTGCCAAGCATGGCTCAAGACAGAGTTTAACAGGCAGCGGAAGACGGCTAAGGCAACGGCTTGGAGCGGCTCCACTCCACAGGTATCTGGCTGGGCTACTGATCCTAGCACGCTCTTGCTCCATGTCCTTGCTAAGGTAGAAGATGAATCCTCGCCGAAATCTGGCCACAATCACAAGGCCCGTGAGTACATTTGTATGCACTCAGCAAGAATCGCCACTTACTACAAACAATGCAACAATCATGCAGCAGGATATAAATTGGAAATAAATTCCTACAACATGGCAAGGTGTACCCGAGATACATGATATAAAAGTAGCATGGCATTGACAACCAAACATATCATAAGCAAGCAACGGGGGTATCACCAGTACAGAGTCCAAGCCAGGTGGGGTTGGATCGTGCACCGGCAATCATAAAAAGAGATTACCTGTGACGAGTAAACGAGTGTACCAGTTGGTACCAAGTAACATAACAACACCTGTGATCACTGCTAGGCCCACTGGCCTTATTTTCCACTCTGGGCATGCACGGTTGATGTTGGCTCAGGCCTAACTCTAGGCTCCCAACGATCACACCGCCATCCTATATCATGGGTAACCATCCACAGCTCAAGTAACATTCCCTGCATCATCTTATTGTTCATTTAGTGAAATCAGATTGTTCATCTTTCTTTCAAACCGAACTTATGTTTAACCTCCCGACACGACAAAGACACACAGTGTGACCGACACTGAACTGTTGTTCCATAACCTTGGAACGAGCCTAGACATCCAGATTTGACACTCTCGAGAGGTTGCAGATACCACCCATCTAAGTGCACCGCACTAAGCCGGTACTTTAGGATATCATCCTTAAGGCGAACTCAGCAAGATACACTCACCCGAACGTTCACGCTACCAAGACACTCCCTGTATAGCTGCCGACACAACTCTATGTCTTATGACGAAGTGAATCCGGCACGCCCCCAACCCATGAGCGACGCCTAGCTCCGGAACCTTCGCAAGACTAGCCCTGACCACAAAGGTAACCGACTAGACTTGCCAAAATGGTAGCATCAAAGGAGGCCAATAGGTTACGTAGGTCAAGGCCCGCCCATATGAGCGACAGTGGCAGTGCTTTCGATGTTCAGATTAGTGGCACCGTGGACTGACCCTATCGTTGTTTGGAGGGGTGTTTCATTTAATCAAGTTTCATCAATCACAAGTCCAAATAACAGAGGATTAGTCCAACACAACAACCACAATATTACAACAATATATATCAACAAACAACATGATATTAGCAACATAATATTTCAAGCAATAGTAGAATCCATGTCCACACTTAAACAAAATAAAATGGCACCAACCGGATGACTACAGCGGCGATCCCGCCGACCAGCGCCTTCTCGTTCGACAAGGAAAAAGAAACGTCAACCGGAAGACTACGGCGGCGAACCCGCCGACCAGCGCCTTCTCGTTCGACAAGGAAAAAGAAACGTCAACCGGAAGACTACGGCGGCGAACCCGCCGACCAGCGCCTTCACAGATCAACTACAAAATATAACACAGTTGGTTTGCGTCGACCGGGTGACTACGGCGGCGATCCCGCCGACCAGCGCCATCACAGATCGACATTAGCATTTTAGTGAGACGGCGGTGGTTCCCCCAGTCCATTGTCTCAAGAATGGTGTGTGTTTGATAAATATTAGCAATACATAATATAACCAAGCAAGTACGATAAATAAATATGCAACATAATATGCAACACGGCAGGAGCAATATTACAAGTTTCATACTAAACAAGAACAACAAACAGACATGCATAAATATAACAGTAGACAAACAAAACATAAACACCCGGCATGGCAATAGTAAATGAACAAACAAACACCGCTGGGCAGCTCATAGCAAGGGGTTAGCTTGCCTTAGGAGACGGGTTCCAAAATGATCCGGGAGGTCTCGGTGGTCATCGCGCGCCGGAAACTCGAGAAACGTTTAAACCACGGAACGGTAAACAACGGTTTAAATAAAGTCAACGAAATAAAGTGTTTTCAAAGATAACAAAACCAGTACCAACGGAAAGATCTCGTCGAGACGAAGATTTAGAAATTTGATTCACTTCAATCGGAGCTATGGTTCAAAAGTTTTGAAGCTTTGAAATTTGGTCCAGCAGAAAAAGAAAAAGAAACCGCAGGAAAAAAAAAACGGATGGCCGCTAATGGGCCGCGGCCGTGCTGTGCGCAGCGTGCGCTGGCGCCAGCGCCCGGGTGGGCCGAGCTGGGCCGTGAGCAGGCCAGCCTGCTGCTGCCGCACTGGGCTGAAAAAAACGGTTCGCAATGGGCAGAGGAGAGAAAAAAAAACAAAGAGAACGATCGATCCATCTTCTTCCTCCCGCTGCACGTACTGGAACAGGGAGGAGCGGCCGGGGACGGGCCGGGGAGGACGCCGGGAGGCCGGGAGACGGCGGGGACGGGCACGCCATGGCCCACCGCGCCCAGGGGAAGGGAAACCGGGGCGGGGATGGCCTCCTACGCGCGCGCCCGAGCTCGACCATGCGGCCATGGCGGGAGGCTCGGGTGGAGCTTGGCGGCGGCGATGGGGTGGGCTAGGGGATATGGTGTGGCCGGGGACGGGTTCGTGGGGTTGCACCGCTCCCGTGGGTGCTGTTTCCTTGGGCAGAGGAGTGGTGGAGCTCGCTACCCGAGCAGGTTAGGGTTTCGGCCATGGAAGCTTTGCAGAGCTCCGATGAGCTCGTTTCCCTCGAGCGACTCGAGGCAGTGAGGCCGGGGGGGGGGGGGGAAAGTGAGGGCTGGGAGTGCCCTGGAGGGCTCGAGGGGGCTTCTTATAGCCGGGAGATAGGAGGGGTAGATGCTTGGTAGCTCGGGTTTTAATGGAGCTTTTGAGGTCATGGATGACGTTCTACGGCTACAGGGAGGAGATAAGGAGGAGGAGGGGATAGGGTGTGGCGCCCCGACCCGACTGTTATACGGTGATACTGTGTCCCCGGTTATCCGATACCACCAGACACACTATCAAAGCATAATAGAAAGATCAAGACTTGTGGAACAACTGGCACATCACAGACTCTACGACACAAATCATAATAGTTCAACTCTTATAATAGAGAAAGATAGCAAATGACAACCAGAGGTCACAGACCCAACATTACAACATGCGGAAGCGAAGTGTGTTGTTCTAAACAACAAGAACCAAATTATGGCCTAAGAGGCCTGCAAATAAACACCCAGCGCCAGCTGTTCCGGGATGTCCCAAGCTGCCACCTGGGAACCCCAGACTACTCGTCGACGTCCACAAAGAACCCACCTTCGAGATCGGTGAAGTCCTCTCCTGAAAATAAGCAAACGACGTTGAGTTCGACGAACTCGCAAGATTAAGAGCTAATATATGCTCTATGATTGGCTTTCAAGGTTTTATGGCTGTTTTGCATAAAGCTGATTTTATTTTAAAAAGACATAACTCCAAGGCATCGACTAATCAGATTATTTTGAAAAGGGGTAAGAAGTAACTCTTTTCTTTGATCACCTTTCTCATCATCAACCAACATCAACCATTGTACCTGTTCATCAAAGGCACCTCCCCGAATCACCCTCGAGGAAGCTCACCTTGCAATCTTGAATGGTACCTCTAGTACCCAGTTTTTAATCATTCCGTTAAAGTTATTCTATGATCTTATCGTCCTTTCCCAAGTTGTCCGTAACCGTGGACACGGCTTTTCGAAAAGATTTAACCCTGCAGGGGTGCACTGTGTTTACCTTCGGTACCGCCCGGCTCATTGCCTACGCTTAGCTCTCTTCCGGGGAAAGCCGGCTGAGTGGGAACGGTTACAACCTTTACCTTGTTAAGGACTAACCCAGGATCATCAGTGAGGACAGAGCAGCGGATCATCGACACCGTGCCCCGTGGCCACTCATTTTCCTAACACATCCATCCTCATCCCAGTCTTGGTCACCATCTCAACGCACACGCAAATGGAAAACCAAACTAGAGGACCCTGGCTAGTCCCGCTCAAGTTAGTTGGTCGACGGGGGTTCCATATAGCCCACCGAAAGGAAGCGCGCTCAGTCTTGGTTCAAGAGGTAAAGAACTCGCACCTAGGCGGCGAGAGTGAGACAAAACACCACCATACCGAAGTGGCCTCTCATCCCCACCTTTAAGCATTTTATTACCTGTCACCACAAATTCTCCACCATCATCAACATCTCAGCACCTGTTACCAACATGAAGTAACCATAGTACTGCTATGCACTTAACTAAGCATGGCTAAGCATCAACATAGCATAGTAATTATCTCGGCCAACAATACAATCCTATGGTTAAATAGGAGGGGAACAAGTATAGGGCATAGGGAAATTAATGCAACTATAGGATACTCTATTCCAAGTAAAGTTGACATTTGGAACCGCATGCAATATTATAGTGGAGAAAATATTTGCGGAAACATAGGATAAGATATGCTCAGAGGGGGATTACGCTTGTCTTGTTGATACGGCTGGTAGTAGGGATCGTCGAAGAATTGTGGTTGCACCTCAACTCCTCGATCTACCGAAGCACAAACAACACCGGAAAGGAAACAACAATCAACACATGGCAATTGTGCAATGCATACAAAAATGTTGATATGACATTTTAAATGCAACCTAGAAGCATTGAACAAGAGCAACAAGTTAAATGGGGTCCCCGTTATTTTTATGGCATTATTTGGAATAACCCCATATTTAGACTTAATGATTCTAGTGCTACTAAGAGTACATTATTGTACTTGTGATCAATTATGCATGATGATGATGATTCTGGGTGATTCATATTTTTCTGAACATTTTGGTATAAGAAACACAATTTTCTGAAGTCCGGATAAAAAGTTATTACTTTTAGAATTTTCCTCTTTTTAATTGTTTACTTTTAATTATTTTAATTCCAACGATAATTAAATTAGTTACTCGACTCGAAGAAGGAGATGGACATGTTGGAATCATCGTAGCTTGATAACCCTAATCGCGAGAGGGGGAGCGGGGGTTATACACTACGAGGGAGAATTAGAAAAACAACCAAGAAAAAAAAGACAGAGTAGCCGGCCTCCAGGCCGGTTGGGCCGGTTGGCAGGCCGGGCAGGCTCCAGAGGGCTCCGGCACACAGCCCGGTCTGGGCCGGCCCAGCAGCCGGGTAGTGGCCCGAGAAGGCCGGTTCGCAGCCCGGCTAAGCCGTCTCCACGGCCGGGCGATGCGCGATGGTGACGGAAACACGGCGACGACGCGACGGCTACGACGAGGCGAGCTAGCGCGAGGGGAGAGGGGAGATGGGTGCTGGCAGCACGGGATGCTCACCACGGTCGCGTTGGTGTAGACGGCATGGCGGGGGAGGGCTCAACGGCGACGAACACAGGCGGCGGAGCAGCGGCGGTGGCGGAGAGGAAAAAGGACGGCGCGGTCGATTCACGCCTCCTCCGGTCGATTCCTTGGGCGCAGTTGAAGCAGGCGACGCGGCGGAGATGGTGGTGCCCGGCGATTTACCCGAGAACTCGTCAATCGGCGGCTACGAGCACGGCTAGCTCGAGTGGAGCTGCGGCCATGGAGGTGGATTTCGAGGGAGAGGAAGCAGGAAAAATCGGGGAAGGAGGAGTGGGCAGGTGGTCCTCGTGTGGCTTGTCTCCTTGCGGTGTAGGGCAGAGGAGGAGGGGCCCGGCGTCGAGTGCGGCGCGAGCACGGCGATGGCGCCAGTGCGGTCGAGCTCCTCTCGGTCGCTACAGTTGGAGGAAGAAGAAACCGATTTTACAAAGAAGCCCCTGGCAGAGTTTAGTCCATCACCGAGTGGTCCTCTGTTTCTTTTAAAACATTCCAGCAGCTTTGGGGAATTTTATTAGAGCACTAAACCATTTTTGAAAATTGGGAGAAAAATCCAGTAGCCTCCTAACAACAAGTAGAAGCACCACAGAAATTGGTATTGCCAAATAAATTGTTTTGGACCACATTTGTTCATAGGTTCAAAATAGGGCATTTTGCTAATTTCGAAAATGTTGTTCCTTTGGAAATTTATAGCAATTGCAGAATATAACATTTGAACCCTTGGAACTTCCTTGACAAATATAAGAGGTCAAAGTATTTTGTTTACAAGTTGAGTGCCTTCCTTGATTTGGAATTTTGTTTAAACAAGTTTAGCATTTTGTTCTCCAACGTTGTCAAACCCAATTTGTGTGTTGTTTAGCAACTTAATATGGATGCCATGATGCAATGCAACACAAAAGCGAAAATTTCACTCGGGTTTTTAGGTTTCAAATTCGCCCCGACCCGACTGTTATACAGCGATACTGTGTCCCCGGTTATCCGATACCACCAGACACACTATCAAAGCATAATAGAAAGATCAAGACTTGTGGAACAACTGGCACATCACAGACTCTACGACACAAATCATAATAGTTCAACTCTTATAATAGAGAAAGATAGCAAATGACAACCAGAGGTCACAGACCCAACATTACAACATGCGGAAGCGAAGTGTGTTGTTCTAAACAACAAGAACCAAATTATGGCCTAAGAGGCCTGCAAATAAACACCCAGCGCCAGCTATTCCGGGATGTCCCATGCTGCCACCTAGGAACCCCAGACTAATCGTCGACGTCCACAAAGAACCCACCTTCGAGATCGGTGAAGTCCTCTCCTGAAAATAAGCAAACGACGTTGAGTTCGACGAACTCGCAAGATTAAGAGCTAATATATGCTCTATGATTGGCTTTCAAGGTTTTATGGCTGTTTTGCATAAAGCTGATTTTATTTTAAAAAGACATAACTCCAAGGCATCGACTAATCAGATTATTTTGAAAAGGGGTAAGAAGTAACTCTTTTCTTTGATCACCTTTCTCATCATCAACCAACATCAACCATTGTACCTGTTCATCAAAGGCACCTCCCCGAATCACCCTCGAGGAAGCTCACCTGGCAATCTTGAATGGTACCTCTAGTACCCAGTTTTTAATCATTCCGTTAAAGTTATTCTATGATCTTATCGTCCTTTCCCAAGTTGTCCGTAACCGTAGACACGGCTTTTCAAAAAGATTTAACCCTGCAGGGGTGCACTGTGTTTACCTTCGGTACCGCCCGGCTCATTGCCTACGCTTAGCTCTCTTCCGGGGAAAGCCGGTTGAGTGGGAACGGTTACAACCTTTACCTTGTTAAGGACTAACCCAGGATCATCAGTGAGGACGGAGCAGCGGATCATCGACACCATGCCCCGTGGCCACTCATTTTCCTAACACATCCATCCTCATCCCAGTCTTGGTCACCATCTCAACGCACACGCAAATGGAAAACCAAACTAGAGGACCCTGGCTAGTCCCGCTCAAGTTAGTTGGTCGACGGGGGTTCCATATAGCCCACCGAAAGGAAGCGCGCTCAGTCTTGGTTCAAGAGGTAAAGAACTCGCACCTAGGCGGCGAGAGTGAGACAAAACACCACCATACCGAAGTGGCCTCTCATCCCCACCTTTAAGCATTTTATTACCTGTCACCACAAATTCTCCACCATCATCAACATCTCAGCACCTGTTACCAACAAGAAGTAACCATAGTACTGCTATGCACTTAACTAAGCATGGCTAAGTATCAACATAGCATAGTAATTATCTCGGCCAACAATACAATCCTATGGTTAAATAGGAGGGGAACAGGTATAGGGCATAGGGAACTTAATGCAACTATAGGATACTCTACTCCAAGTAAAGTTGACATTTGGAACCGCGTGCAATATTATAGTGGAGAAAATATTTGCGGAAACATAGGATAAGATATGCTCAGAGGGGGGATTACGCTTGCCTTGTTGATACGGCTGGTAGTAGGGATCGTCGAAGAATTGTGGTTGCACCTCAACTCCTCGATCTACCGAAGCACAAACAACACCGGAAAGGAAACAACAATCAACACATGGCATTTGTGCAATGCATACAAAAATGATGATATGACATTTTAAATGCACCCTAGAAGCATTGAACAAGAGCAACAAGTTAAATGGGGTCCCGTTATTTTAATGGCATTATTTGGAATAACCCCATATTTAAACTTAATGATTCTAGTGCTACTAAGAGTACATTATTGTACTTGTGATCAATTATGCATGATGATGATGATTCTGGGTGATTCATATTTTTCTGAACATTTTGGTATAAGAAACACAATTTTCTGAAGTCTGGATAAAAAGTTATTACTTTTAGAATTTTCCTCTTTTTAATTGTTTACTTTTAATTATTTTAATTCCAACGATAATTAAATTAGTTACTCGACTCGAAGAAGGAGATGGACATGTTGGAATCATCGTAGCTTGATAACACTAATCGCGAGAGGGGGAGCGGGGGTTATACACTACGAGGGAGAATTAGAAAAACAACCAGGAAAAAAAAGACAGAGTAGCCGGCCTCCAGGCCGGTTTTGCCGGTTGGCAGGCCGGGCAGGCTCCAGAGGGCTCCGGCACACTGCCCGGTCTGGGCCGGCCCAGCAGCCGAGTAGTGGCCCGAGAAGGCCGGTTCGCAGCCCGGCTAAGCCGTCTCCACGGCCGGGCGATGCGCGACGGTGACGGAAACACGGCGACGACGCGACGGCTACGATGAGGCGAGCTAGCGCGAGGGGAGAGGGAAGATGGGTGCTGGCAGCACGGGATGCTCACCACGGTCGCGTTGGTGCAGACGGCGTGGCGGGGGAGGGCTCAACGGCGACGAACACAGGCGGCGGAGCCGCGGCGGTGGCGGAGAGGAAAAAGGACGGCGCGGTCGATTCACGCCTCCTCCGGTCGATTCCTCGGGCGCAGTTGCAGCAGGCGACGCGGCGGAGATGGTGGTGCCCGGCGATTTACCCGAGAACTCGTCAATCGGCGGCTACGAGCACGGCTAGCTCGAGTGGAGCTGCGGCCATGGAGGTGGATTTCGAGGGAGAGGAGGCAGGAAAAATCGGGGAAGGAGGAGTGGGCAGGTGGTCCTCGTGTGGCTTGTCTCCTTGCGGTGTAGGGCAGAGGAGGAGGGGCCCGGCGTCAAGTGCGGCGCGAGCACGGCGATGGCGCCAGTGCGGTCGAGCTCCTCTCGGTCGCTACAGTTGGAGGAAGAAGAAACCGATTTTACAAAGAAGCCCCTGGCAGAGTTTAGTCCATCACCGATTGGTCCTCTGTTTCTTTTAAAACATTCCAGCAGCTTTGGGGAATTTTATTAAAGCACTAAACCATTTTTGAAAATTGTGAGAAAAATCCAGTAGCCTCCTACGAACAAGTAGAAGCACCACAGAAATTGGTATTGCCAAATAAATTGTTTTGGACCACATTTGTTCATAGGTTCAATATAGGGCATTTTGCTAATTTCGAAAAATGTTGTTCCTTTGGAAATTTATAGCAATTGCAGAATATAACTTTTGAACCCTTGGAACTTCCTTGACAAATATAAGAGGTCAAAGTATTTTGTTTACAAGTTGAGTGCCTTCCTTGATTTGGAATTTTGTTTAAACAAGTTTAGCATTTTGTTCTCCAACGTTGTCAAACCCAATTTGTGTGTTGTTTAGCAACTTAATATGGATGCCATGATGCAATGCAACACAAAAGCGAAAATTTCACTCGGGTTTTTAGGTTTCAAATTCGCCCCGACCCGACTGTTATACAGCGATACTGTGTCCCCGGTTATCCGATACCACCAGACACACTATCAAAGCATAATAGAAAGATCAAGACTTGTGGAACAACTGGCACATCACAGACTCTACGACACAAATCATAATAGTTCAACTCTTATAATAGAGAAAGATAGCAAATGACAACCAGAGGTCACAGACCCAACATTACAACATGCGGAAGCGAAGTGTGTTGTTCTAAACAACAAGAACCAAATTATGGCCTAAGAGGCCTGCAAATAAACACCCAGCGCCAGCTATTCCGGGATGTCCCATGCTGCCACCTAGGAACCCCAGACTACTCGTCGACGTCCACAAAGAACCCACCTTCGAGATCGGTGAAGTCCTCTCCTGAAAATAAGCAAACGACGTTGAGTTCGACGAACTCGCAAGATTAAGAGCTAATATATGCTCTATGATTGGCTTTCAAGGTTTTATGGCTGTTTTGCATAAAGCTGATTTTATTTTAAAAAGACATAACTCCAAGGCATCGACTAATCAGATTATTTTGAAAAGGGGTAAGAAGTAACTCTTTTCTTTGATCACCTTTCTCATCATCAACCAACATCAACCATTGTACCTGTTCATCAAAGGCACCTCCCCGAATCACCCTCGAGGAAGCTCACCTGGCAATCTTGAATGGTACCTCTAGTACCCAGTTTTTAATCATTCCGTTAAAGTTATTCTATGATCTTATCGTCCTTTCCCAAGTTGTCCGTAACCGTAGACACGGCTTTTCAAAAAGATTTAACCCTGCAGGGGTGCACTGTGTTTACCTTCGGTACCGCCCGGCTCATTGCCTACGCTTAGCTCTCTTCCGGGGAAAGCCGGTTGAGTGGGAACGGTTACAACCTTTACCTTGTTAAGGACTAACCCAGGATCATCAGTGAGGACGGAGCAGCGGATCATCGACACCATGCCCCGTGGCCACTCATTTTCCTAACACATCCATCCTCATCCCAGTCTTGGTCACCATCTCAACGCACACGCAAATGGAAAACCAAACTAGAGGACCCTGGCTAGTCCCGCTCAAGTTAGTTGGTCGACGGGGGTTCCATATAGCCCACCGAAAGGAAGCGCGCTCAGTCTTGGTTCAAGAGGTAAAGAACTCGCACCTAGGCGGCGAGAGTGAGACAAAACACCACCATACCGAAGTGGCCTCTCATCCCCACCTTTAAGCATTTTATTACCTGTCACCACAAATTCTCCACCATCATCAACATCTCAGCACCTGTTACCAACAAGAAGTAACCATAGTACTGCTATGCACTTAACTAAGCATGGCTAAGTATCAACATAGCATAGTAATTATCTCGGCCAACAATACAATCCTATGGTTAAATAGGAGGGGAACAGGTATAGGGCATAGGGAACTTAATGCAACTATAGGATACTCTACTCCAAGTAAAGTTGACATTTGGAACCGCGTGCAATATTATAGTGGAGAAAATATTTGCGGAAACATAGGATAAGATATGCTCAGAGGGGGGATTACGCTTGCCTTGTTGATACGGCTGGTAGTAGGGATCGTCGAAGAATTGTGGTTGCACCTCAACTCCTCGATCTACCGAAGCACAAACAACACCGGAAAGGAAACAACAATCAACACATGGCATTTGTGCAATGCATACAAAAATGATGATATGACATTTTAAATGCACCCTAGAAGCATTGAACAAGAGCAACAAGTTAAATGGGGTCCCCGTTATTTTAATGGCATTATTTGGAATAACCCCATATTTAAACTTAATGATTCTAGTGCTACTAAGAGTACATTATTGTACTTGTGATCAATTATGCATGATGATGATGATTCTGGGTGATTCATATTTTTCTGAACATTTTGGTATAAGAAACACAATTTTCTGAAGTCTGGATAAAAAGTTATTACTTTTAGAATTTTCCTCTTTTTAATTGTTTACTTTTAATTATTTTAATTCCAACGATAATTAAATTAGTTACTCGACTCGAAGAAGGAGATGGACATGTTGGAATCATCGTAGCTTGATAACACTAATCGCGAGAGGGGGAGCGGGGGTTATACACTACGAGGGAGAATTAGAAAAACAACCAGGAAAAAAAAGACAGAGTAGCCGGCCTCCAGGCCGGTTTTGCCGGTTGGCAGGCCGGGCAGGCTCCAGAGGGCTCCGGCACACTGCCCGGTCTGGGCCGGCCCAGCAGCCGAGTAGTGGCCCGAGAAGGCCGGTTCGCAGCCCGGCTAAGCCGTCTCCACGGCCGGGCGATGCGCGACGGTGACGGAAACACGGCGACGACGCGACGGCTACGATGAGGCGAGCTAGCGCGAGGGGAGAGGGAAGATGGGTGCTGGCAGCACGGGATGCTCACCACGGTCGCGTTGGTGCAGACGGCGTGGCGGGGGAGGGCTCAACGGCGACGAACACAGGCGGCGGAGCCGCGGCGGTGGCGGAGAGGAAAAAGGACGGCGCGGTCGATTCACGCCTCCTCCGGTCGATTCCTCGGGCGCAGTTGCAGCAGGCGACGCGGCGGAGATGGTGGTGCCCGGCGATTTACCCGAGAACTCGTCAATCGGCGGCTACGAGCACGGCTAGCTCGAGTGGAGCTGCGGCCATGGAGGTGGATTTCGAGGGAGAGGAGGCAGGAAAAATCGGGGAAGGAGGAGTGGGCAGGTGGTCCTCGTGTGGCTTGTCTCCTTGCGGTGTAGGGCAGAGGAGGAGGGGCCCGGCGTCAAGTGCGGCGCGAGCACGGCGATGGCGCCAGTGCGGTCGAGCTCCTCTCGGTCGCTACAGTTGGAGGAAGAAGAAACCGATTTTACAAAGAAGCCCCTGGCAGAGTTTAGTCCATCACCGATTGGTCCTCTGTTTCTTTTAAAACATTCCAGCAGCTTTGGGGAATTTTATTAAAGCACTAAACCATTTTTGAAAATTGTGAGAAAAATCCAGTAGCCTCCTACGAACAAGTAGAAGCACCACAGAAATTGGTATTGCCAAATAAATTGTTTTGGACCACATTTGTTCATAGGTTCAATATAGGGCATTTTGCTAATTTCGAAAAATGTTGTTCCTTTGGAAATTTATAGCAATTGCAGAATATAACTTTTGAACCCTTGGAACTTCCTTGACAAATATAAGAGGTCAAAGTATTTTGTTTACAAGTTGAGTGCCTTCCTTGATTTGGAATTTTGTTTAAACAAGTTTAGCATTTTGTTCTCCAACGTTGTCAAACCCAATTTGTGTGTTGTTTAGCAACTTAATATGGATGCCATGATGCAATGCAACACAAAAGCGAAAATTTCACTCGGGTTTTTAGGTTTCAAATTCGCCCCGACCCGACTGTTATACAGCGATACTGTGTCCCCGGTTATCCGATACCACCAGACACACTATCAAAGCATAATAGAAAGATCAAGACTTGTGGAACAACTGGCACATCACAGACTCTACGACACAAATCATAATAGTTCAACTCTTATAATAGAGAAAGATAGCAAATGACAACCAGAGGTCACAGACCCAACATTACAACATGCGGAAGCGAAGTGTGTTGTTCTAAACAACAAGAACCAAATTATGGCCTAAGAGGCCTGCAAATAAACACCCAGCGCCAGCTATTCCGGGATGTCCCATGCTGCCACCTAGGAACCCCAGACTACTCGTCGACGTCCACAAAGAACCCACCTTCGAGATCGGTGAAGTCCTCTCCTGAAAATAAGCAAACGACGTTGAGTTCGACGAACTCGCAAGATTAAGAGCTAATATATGCTCTATGATTGGCTTTCAAGGTTTTATGGCTGTTTTGCATAAAGCTGATTTTATTTTAAAAAGACATAACTCCAAGGCATCGACTAATCAGATTATTTTGAAAAGGGGTAAGAAGTAACTCTTTTCTTTGATCACCTTTCTCATCATCAACCAACATCAACCATTGTACCTGTTCATCAAAGGCACCTCCCCGAATCACCCTCGAGGAAGCTCACCTGGCAATCTTGAATGGTACCTCTAGTACCCAGTTTTTAATCATTCCGTTAAAGTTATTCTATGATCTTATCGTCCTTTCCCAAGTTGTCCGTAACCGTAGACACGGCTTTTCAAAAAGATTTAACCCTGCAGGGGTGCACTGTGTTTACCTTCGGTACCGCCCGGCTCATTGCCTACGCTTAGCTCTCTTCCGGGGAAAGCCGGTTGAGTGGGAACGGTTACAACCTTTACCTTGTTAAGGACTAACCCAGGATCATCAGTGAGGACGGAGCAGCGGATCATCGACACCATGCCCCGTGGCCACTCATTTTCCTAACACATCCATCCTCATCCCAGTCTTGGTCACCATCTCAACGCACACGCAAATGGAAAACCAAACTAGAGGACCCTGGCTAGTCCCGCTCAAGTTAGTTGGTCGACGGGGGTTCCATATAGCCCACCGAAAGGAAGCGCGCTCAGTCTTGGTTCAAGAGGTAAAGAACTCGCACCTAGGCGGCGAGAGTGAGACAAAACACCACCATACCGAAGTGGCCTCTCATCCCCACCTTTAAGCATTTTATTACCTGTCACCACAAATTCTCCACCATCATCAACATCTCAGCACCTGTTACCAACAAGAAGTAACCATAGTACTGCTATGCACTTAACTAAGCATGGCTAAGTATCAACATAGCATAGTAATTATCTCGGCCAACAATACAATCCTATGGTTAAATAGGAGGGGAACAGGTATAGGGCATAGGGAACTTAATGCAACTATAGGATACTCTACTCCAAGTAAAGTTGACATTTGGAACCGCGTGCAATATTATAGTGGAGAAAATATTTGCGGAAACATAGGATAAGATATGCTCAGAGGGGGGATTACGCTTGCCTTGTTGATACGGCTGGTAGTAGGGATCGTCGAAGAATTGTGGTTGCACCTCAACTCCTCGATCTACCGAAGCACAAACAACACCGGAAAGGAAACAACAATCAACACATGGCATTTGTGCAATGCATACAAAAATGATGATATGACATTTTAAATGCACCCTAGAAGCATTGAACAAGAGCAACAAGTTAAATGGGGTCCCCGTTATTTTAATGGCATTATTTGGAATAACCCCATATTTAAACTTAATGATTCTAGTGCTACTAAGAGTACATTATTGTACTTGTGATCAATTATGCATGATGATGATGATTCTGGGTGATTCATATTTTTCTGAACATTTTGGTATAAGAAACACAATTTTCTGAAGTCTGGATAAAAAGTTATTACTTTTAGAATTTTCCTCTTTTTAATTGTTTACTTTTAATTATTTTAATTCCAACGATAATTAAATTAGTTACTCGACTCGAAGAAGGAGATGGACATGTTGGAATCATCGTAGCTTGATAACACTAATCGCGAGAGGGGGAGCGGGGGTTATACACTACGAGGGAGAATTAGAAAAACAACCAGGAAAAAAAAGACAGAGTAGCCGGCCTCCAGGCCGGTTTTGCCGGTTGGCAGGCCGGGCAGGCTCCAGAGGGCTCCGGCACACTGCCCGGTCTGGGCCGGCCCAGCAGCCGAGTAGTGGCCCGAGAAGGCCGGTTCGCAGCCCGGCTAAGCCGTCTCCACGGCCGGGCGATGCGCGACGGTGACGGAAACACGGCGACGACGCGACGGCTACGATGAGGCGAGCTAGCGCGAGGGGAGAGGGAAGATGGGTGCTGGCAGCACGGGATGCTCACCACGGTCGCGTTGGTGCAGACGGCGTGGCGGGGGAGGGCTCAACGGCGACGAACACAGGCGGCGGAGCCGCGGCGGTGGCGGAGAGGAAAAAGGACGGCGCGGTCGATTCACGCCTCCTCCGGTCGATTCCTCGGGCGCAGTTGCAGCAGGCGACGCGGCGGAGATGGTGGTGCCCGGCGATTTACCCGAGAACTCGTCAATCGGCGGCTACGAGCACGGCTAGCTCGAGTGGAGCTGCGGCCATGGAGGTGGATTTCGAGGGAGAGGAGGCAGGAAAAATCGGGGAAGGAGGAGTGGGCAGGTGGTCCTCGTGTGGCTTGTCTCCTTGCGGTGTAGGGCAGAGGAGGAGGGGCCCGGCGTCAAGTGCGGCGCGAGCACGGCGATGGCGCCAGTGCGGTCGAGCTCCTCTCGGTCGCTACAGTTGGAGGAAGAAGAAACCGATTTTACAAAGAAGCCCCTGGCAGAGTTTAGTCCATCACCGATTGGTCCTCTGTTTCTTTTAAAACATTCCAGCAGCTTTGGGGAATTTTATTAAAGCACTAAACCATTTTTGAAAATTGTGAGAAAAATCCAGTAGCCTCCTACGAACAAGTAGAAGCACCACAGAAATTGGTATTGCCAAATAAATTGTTTTGGACCACATTTGTTCATAGGTTCAATATAGGGCATTTTGCTAATTTCGAAAAATGTTGTTCCTTTGGAAATTTATAGCAATTGCAGAATATAACTTTTGAACCCTTGGAACTTCCTTGACAAATATAAGAGGTCAAAGTATTTTGTTTACAAGTTGAGTGCCTTCCTTGATTTGGAATTTTGTTTAAACAAGTTTAGCATTTTGTTCTCCAACGTTGTCAAACCCAATTTGTGTGTTGTTTAGCAACTTAATATGGATGCCATGATGCAATGCAACACAAAAGCGAAAATTTCACTCGGGTTTTTAGGTTTCAAATTCGCCCCGACCCGACTGTTATACAGCGATACTGTGTCCCCGGTTATCCGATACCACCAGACACACTATCAAAGCATAATAGAAAGATCAAGACTTGTGGAACAACTGGCACATCACAGACTCTACGACACAAATCATAATAGTTCAACTCTTATAATAGAGAAAGATAGCAAATGACAACCAGAGGTCACAGACCCAACATTACAACATGCGGAAGCGAAGTGTGTTGTTCTAAACAACAAGAACCAAATTATGGCCTAAGAGGCCTGCAAATAAACACCCAGCGCCAGCTATTCCGGGATGTCCCATGCTGCCACCTAGGAACCCCAGACTACTCGTCGACGTCCACAAAGAACCCACCTTCGAGATCGGTGAAGTCCTCTCCTGAAAATAAGCAAACGACGTTGAGTTCGACGAACTCGCAAGATTAAGAGCTAATATATGCTCTATGATTGGCTTTCAAGGTTTTATGGCTGTTTTGCATAAAGCTGATTTTATTTTAAAAAGACATAACTCCAAGGCATCGACTAATCAGATTATTTTGAAAAGGGGTAAGAAGTAACTCTTTTCTTTGATCACCTTTCTCATCATCAACCAACATCAACCATTGTACCTGTTCATCAAAGGCACCTCCCCGAATCACCCTCGAGGAAGCTCACCTGGCAATCTTGAATGGTACCTCTAGTACCCAGTTTTTAATCATTCCGTTAAAGTTATTCTATGATCTTATCGTCCTTTCCCAAGTTGTCCGTAACCGTAGACACGGCTTTTCAAAAAGATTTAACCCTGCAGGGGTGCACTGTGTTTACCTTCGGTACCGCCCGGCTCATTGCCTACGCTTAGCTCTCTTCCGGGGAAAGCCGGTTGAGTGGGAACGGTTACAACCTTTACCTTGTTAAGGACTAACCCAGGATCATCAGTGAGGACGGAGCAGCGGATCATCGACACCATGCCCCGTGGCCACTCATTTTCCTAACACATCCATCCTCATCCCAGTCTTGGTCACCATCTCAACGCACACGCAAATGGAAAACCAAACTAGAGGACCCTGGCTAGTCCCGCTCAAGTTAGTTGGTCGACGGGGGTTCCATATAGCCCACCGAAAGGAAGCGCGCTCAGTCTTGGTTCAAGAGGTAAAGAACTCGCACCTAGGCGGCGAGAGTGAGACAAAACACCACCATACCGAAGTGGCCTCTCATCCCCACCTTTAAGCATTTTATTACCTGTCACCACAAATTCTCCACCATCATCAACATCTCAGCACCTGTTACCAACAAGAAGTAACCATAGTACTGCTATGCACTTAACTAAGCATGGCTAAGTATCAACATAGCATAGTAATTATCTCGGCCAACAATACAATCCTATGGTTAAATAGGAGGGGAACAGGTATAGGGCATAGGGAACTTAATGCAACTATAGGATACTCTACTCCAAGTAAAGTTGACATTTGGAACCGCGTGCAATATTATAGTGGAGAAAATATTTGCGGAAACATAGGATAAGATATGCTCAGAGGGGGGATTACGCTTGCCTTGTTGATACGGCTGGTAGTAGGGATCGTCGAAGAATTGTGGTTGCACCTCAACTCCTCGATCTACCGAAGCACAAACAACACCGGAAAGGAAACAACAATCAACACATGGCATTTGTGCAATGCATACAAAAATGATGATATGACATTTTAAATGCACCCTAGAAGCATTGAACAAGAGCAACAAGTTAAATGGGGTCCCCGTTATTTTAATGGCATTATTTGGAATAACCCCATATTTAAACTTAATGATTCTAGTGCTACTAAGAGTACATTATTGTACTTGTGATCAATTATGCATGATGATGATGATTCTGGGTGATTCATATTTTTCTGAACATTTTGGTATAAGAAACACAATTTTCTGAAGTCTGGATAAAAAGTTATTACTTTTAGAATTTTCCTCTTTTTAATTGTTTACTTTTAATTATTTTAATTCCAACGATAATTAAATTAGTTACTCGACTCGAAGAAGGAGATGGACATGTTGGAATCATCGTAGCTTGATAACACTAATCGCGAGAGGGGGAGCGGGGGTTATACACTACGAGGGAGAATTAGAAAAACAACCAGGAAAAAAAAGACAGAGTAGCCGGCCTCCAGGCCGGTTTTGCCGGTTGGCAGGCCGGGCAGGCTCCAGAGGGCTCCGGCACACTGCCGGTCTGGGCCGGCCCAGCAGCCGAGTAGTGGCCCGAGAAGGCCGGTTCGCAGCCCGGCTAAGCCGTCTCCACGGCCGGGCGATGCGCGACGGTGACGGAAACACGGCGACGACGCGACGGCTACGATGAGGCGAGCTAGCGCGAGGGGAGAGGGAAGATGGGTGCTGGCAGCACGGGATGCTCACCACGGTCGCGTTGGTGCAGACGGCGTGGCGGGGGAGGGCTCAACGGCGACGAACACAGGCGGCGGAGCCGCGGCGGTGGCGGAGAGGAAAAAGGACGGCGCGGTCGATTCACGCCTCCTCCGGTCGATTCCTCGGGCGCAGTTGCAGCAGGCGACGCGGCGGAGATGGTGGTGCCCGGCGATTTACCCGAGAACTCGTCAATCGGCGGCTACGAGCACGGCTAGCTCGAGTGGAGCTGCGGCCATGGAGGTGGATTTCGAGGGAGAGGAGGCAGGAAAAATCGGGGAAGGAGGAGTGGGCAGGTGGTCCTCGTGTGGCTTGTCTCCTTGCGGTGTAGGGCAGAGGAGGAGGGGCCCGGCGTCAAGTGCGGCGCGAGCACGGCGATGGCGCCAGTGCGGTCGAGCTCCTCTCGGTCGCTACAGTTGGAGGAAGAAGAAACCGATTTTACAAAGAAGCCCCTGGCAGAGTTTAGTCCATCACCGATTGGTCCTCTGTTTCTTTTAAAACATTCCAGCAGCTTTGGGGAATTTTATTAAAGCACTAAACCATTTTTGAAAATTGTGAGAAAAATCCAGTAGCCTCCTACGAACAAGTAGAAGCACCACAGAAATTGGTATTGCCAAATAAATTGTTTTGGACCACATTTGTTCATAGGTTCAATATAGGGCATTTTGCTAATTTCGAAAAATGTTGTTCCTTTGGAAATTTATAGCAATTGCAGAATATAACTTTTGAACCCTTGGAACTTCCTTGACAAATATAAGAGGTCAAAGTATTTTGTTTACAAGTTGAGTGCCTTCCTTGATTTGGAATTTTGTTTAAACAAGTTTAGCATTTTGTTCTCCAACGTTGTCAAACCCAATTTTTGTGTTGTTTAGCAACTTAATATGGATGCCATGATGCAATGCAACACAAAAGCGAAAATTTCACTCGGGTTTTTAGGTTTCAAATTCGCCCCGACCCGACTATTATACAGTGATACTGTGTCCCCGGTTATCCGATACCACCAGACACACTATCAAAGCATAATAGAAAGATCAAGACTTGTGGAACAACTGGCACATCACAGACTCTACGACACAAATCATAATAGTTCAACTCTTATAATAGAGAAAGATAGCAAATGACAACCAGAGGTCACAGACCCAACATTACAACATGCGGAAGCGAAGTGTGTTGTTCTAAACAACAAGAACCAAATTATGGCCTAAGAGGCCTGCAAATAAACACCCAGCGCCAGCTGTTCCGGGATGTCCCAAGCTGCCACCTGGGAACCCAGACTACTCGTCGACGTCCACAAAGAACCCACCTTCGAGATCGGTGAAGTCCTCACCTGAAAATAAGCAAACGACGTTGAGTTCGACGAACTCGCAAGATTAAGAGCTAATATATGCTCTATGATTGGCTTTCAAGGTTTTATGGCTGTTTTGCATAAAGCTGATTTTATTTTAAAAAGACATAACTCCAAGGCATCGACTAATCAGATTATTTGAAAAGGGGTAAGAAGTAACTCTTTTCTTTGATCACCTTTCTCATCATCAACCAACATCAACCATTGTACCTGTTCATCAAAGGCACCTCCCCGAATCACCCTCGAGGAAGCTCACCTTGCAATCTTGAATGGTACTTCTAGTACCCAGTTTTTAATCATTCCGTTAAAGTTATTCTATGATCTTATCGTCCTTTCCCAAGTTGTCCGTAACCGTGGACACGGCTTTTCAAAAAGATTTAACCCTGCAGGGGTGCACTGTGTTTACCTTCGGTACCGCCCGACTCATTGCCTACGCTTAGCTCTCTTCTGGGGAAAGCGGCTGAGTGGGAACGGTTACAACCTTTACCTTGTTAAGGACTAACCCAGGATCATCAGTGAGGACAGAGCAGCGGATCATCGACACCGTGCCCCGTGGCCACTCATTTTCCTAACACATCCATCCTCATCCCAGTCTTGGTCACCATCTCAACGCACACGCAAATGGAAAACCAAACTAGAGGACCCTGGCTAGTCCCGCTCAAGTTAGTTGGTCGACGGGGGTTCCATATAGCCCACCGAAAGGAAGCGCGCTCAGTCTTGGTTCAAGAGGTAAAGAACTCGCACCTAGGCGGCGAGAGTGAGACAAAACACCACCATACCGAAGTGGCCTCTTATCCCCACCTTTAAGCATTTTATTACCTGTCACCACAAATTCTCCACCATCATCAACATCTCAGCACCTGTTACCAACATGAAGTAACCATAGTACTGCTATGCACTTAACTAAGCATGGCTAAGCATCAACATAGCATAGTAATTATCTCGGCCAACAATACAATCCTATGGTTAAATAGGAGGGGAACAGGTATAGGGCATAGGGAACTTAATGCAACTATAGGATACTCTACTCCAAGTAAAGTTGACATTTGGAACCGCATGCAATATTATAGTGGAGAAAATATTTGCGGAAAAATAGGATAAGATATGCTCAGAGGGGGGATTACGCTTGCCTTGTTGATACGGCTGGTAGTAGGGATCGTCGAAGAATTGTGGTTGCACCTCAACTCCTCGATCTACCGAAGCACAAACAACACCGGAAAGGAAACAACAATCAACACATGGCAATTGTGCAATGCATACAAAAATGATGATATGACATTTTAAATGCACCCTAGAAGCATTGAACAAGAGCAACAAGTTAAATGGGGTCCCCGTTATTTTTATGGCATTATTTGGAATAACCCCATATTTAAACTTAATGATTCTAGTGCTACTAAGAGTACATTATTGTACTTGTGATCAATTATGCATGATGATGATGATTCTGGGTGATTCATATTTTTCTGAACATTTTGGTATAAGAAACACAATTTTCTGAAGTCCGGATAAAAAGTTATTACTTTTAGAATTTTCCTCTTTTTAATTGTTTACTTTTAATTATTTTAATTCCAACGATAATTAAATTAGTTACTCGACTCGAAGAAGGAGATGGACATGTTGGAATCATCGTAGCTTGATAACCCTAATCGCGAGAGGGGGAGCGGGGGTTATACACTACGAGGGAGAATTAGAAAAACAACCAGGAAAAAAGACAGAGTAGCCGGCCTCCAGGCCGGTTGGGCCGGTTGGCAGGCCGGGCAGGCTCCAGTGGGCTCCGGCACACAGCCCGGTCTGGGCCGGCCCAGCAGCCGGGTAGTGGCCCGAGAAGGCCGGTTCGCAGCCCGGCTATGCCGTCTCCATGGCCGGGCGATGCGCGACGGTGACGGAAACACGGCGACGACGCGACGGCTACGACGAGGCGAGCTAGCGCGAGGGGAGAGGGAAGATGGGTGCTGGCAGCACGGGATGCTCACCACGGTCGCGTTGGTGCAGATGGCGTGGCGGGGGAGGGCTCAACGGCGACGAACACAGGCGGCGGAGGCGCGGCGGTGGCGGAGAGGAAAAAGGACGGCGCGGTCGATTCACGCCTCCTCCGGTCGATTCCTCGGGCGCAGTTGAAGCAGGCGACGCGGCGGAGATGGTGGTGCCCGGCGATTTACCCGAGAACTCGTCAATCGGCGGCTACGAGCATGGCTAGCTCGAGTGGAGCTGCGGCCATGGAGGTGGATTTCGAGGGAGAGGAAGCAGGAAAAATCGGGGAAGGAGGAGTGGGCAGGTGGTCCTCGTGTGGCTTGTCTCCTTGCGGTGTAGGGCAGAGGAGGAGGGGCCCGGCGTCGAGTGCGGCGCGAGCACGGCGATGGCGCCAGTGCGGTCGAGCTCCTCTCGGTCGCTACAGTTGGAGGAAGAAGAAACCGATTTTACAAAGAAGCCCTGGCAGAGTTTAGTCCATCACCGATTGGTCCTCTGTTTCTTTTAAAACATTCCAGCAGCTTTGGGGAATTTTATTAGAGCACTAAACCATTTTTGAAAATTGTGAGAAAAATCCAGTAGCCTCCTACAACAAGTAGAAGCACCACAGAAATTGGTATTGCCAAATAAATTGTTTTGGACCACATTTGTACATAGGTTCAAAATAGGGCATTTTGCTAATTTCGAAAAATGTTGTTCCTTTGGAAATTTATAGCAATTGCAGAATATAACTTTTGAACCCTTGGAACTTCCTTGACAAATATAAGAGGTCAAAGTATTTTGTTTACAAGTTGAGTGCCTTCCTTGATTTGGAATTTTGTTTAAACAAGTTTAGCATTTTGTTCTCCAACGTTGTCAAACCCAATTTGTGTGTTGTTTAGCAACTTAATATGGATGCCATGATGCAATGCAACACAAAAGCGAAAATTTCACTCGGGTTTTAGGTTTTCAAATTCGCCCCGACCCGACTGTTATAGAGTGATACTGTGTCGCCGGTTATCCGATACCACCAGACACACTATCAAAGCATAATAGAAAGATCAAGACTTGTGGAACAACTGGCACATCACAGACTCTACGACACAAATCATAATAGTTCAACTCTTATAATAGAGAAAGATAGCAAATGACAACCAGAGGTCACAGACCCAACATTACAACATGCGGAAGCGAAGTGTGTTGTTCTAAACAACAAGAACCAAATTATGGCCTAAGAGGCCTGCAAATAAACACCCAGCGCCAGCTGTTCCGGGATGTCCCAAGCTGCCACCTGGGAACCCCAGACTACTCGTCGACGTCCACAAAGAACCCACCTTCGAGATCGGTGAAGTCCTCTCCTGAAAATAAGCAAACGACGTTGAGTTCGACGAACTCGCAAGATTAAGAGCTAATATATGCTCTATGATTGGCTTTCAAGGTTTTATGGCTGTTTTGCATAAAGCTGATTTTATTTTAAAAAGACATAACTCCAAGGCATCGACTAATCAGATTATTTTGAAAAGGGGTAAGAAGTAACTCTTTTCTTTGATCACCTTTCTCATCATCAACCAACATCAACCATTGTACCTGTTCATCAAAGGCACCTCCCCGAATCACCCTCGAGGAAGCTCACCTTGCAATCTTGAATGGTACCTCTAGTACCCAGTTTTTAATCATTCCGTTAAAGTTATTCTATGATCTTATCGTCCTTTCCCAAGTTGTCCGTAACCGTGGACACGGCTTTTCGAAAAGATTTAACCCTGCAGGGGTGCACTGTGTTTACCTTCGGTACGCCCGGCTCATTGCCTACGCTTAGCTCTCTTCTGGGGAAAGCTGGCTGAGTGGGAACGGTTACAACCTTTACCTTGTTAAGGACTAACCCAGGATCATCAGTGAGGACAGAGCAGCGGATCATCGACACCGTGCCCGTGGCCACTCATTTTCCTAACACATCCATCCTCATCCCAGTCTTGGTCACCATCTCAACGCACACGCAAATGGAAAACCAAACTAGAGGACCCTGGCTAGTCCCGCTCAAGTTAGTTGGTCGACGGGGGTTCCATATAGCCCACCGAAAGGAAGCGCGCTCAGTCTTGGTTCAAGAGGTAAAGAACTTGCACCTAGGCGGCGAGAGTGAGACAAAACACCACCATACCGAAGTGACCTCTCATCCCCACCTTTAAGCATTTTATTACCTGTCACCACAAATTCTCCACCATCATCAACATCTCAGCACCTGTTACCAACATGAAGTAACCATAGTACTGCTATGCACTTAACTAAGCATGGCTAAGCATCAACATAGCATAGTAATTATCTCGGCCAACAATACAATCCTATGGTTAAATAGGAGGGGAACAGGTATAGGGCATAGGGAACTTAATGCAACTATAGGATACTCTACTCCAAGTAAAGTTGACATTTGGAACCGTGTAAGGACCCCTCAGATTTACCAGTCCGAGGTGCCCACGTTATGTAAACAGATCACGATCCCAATGATCAGTGCATCGCGATCACATAACCAACATGGTATACAGAGTTACATCATCCAACTCGATTTGTACAAGACTTACCTAAATGGTGGTCACACGACCAAGCCTGCAACCATCGTCACGCAGGACGGAATTAACTAAGATATAGCGGAAGCTTTCGGCTAGCGTCGGCCCTCGTCACAACCGGACGTATTCCCACAGAGCAGTTGACCGGTGACACTCAGTTGGCGTAGTCGTCGGCGTACTTCTCCTCCTCGCCGTACATCTCCTCGTTGTAATTTGGACATTGGAATATCCAGGGACACAGCCATGAGTACAATTACGTACTCGCAAGACCACCACCAGGCTTAAGTTTTCATGGTAATGCAATAAAAGCGTTTTCGAAAACTGGGATAGCTGCTATATATAACTATAGGGCTTAATTTTCGCAAACGATGCTTTTAGACCTAGAGAATACAACATCTCTATATCTTTCTTGAAAAGGGCATTTGGAGATATAATTCTCCTTCTTTTAGAAATGGCAGAAACCATTTCCACTTTTGAAAACACTTTTGTAAAACTTTTTCAAAACACTGGGATAGGGATGCCCCTTTTTCCTTTCCGGGTTCCGACTGGTTGACTCCCCGAGACCAACCATCTTCTCCCAAATTCCGTACCTCCCAGGTACCTCCTTGATGCCTCCTTTCTCCTTTGCCGAAAACAGTTTCTTTTTAAAACATAAAATGCCCATACGCCTAGATCGGTGGCCTTTCCAACCGTCCATGACCGCAGACACGGCTATTCGAATAGTTTTACACTCTGCAGAGGTGGTGCACTTTTACCACATCAAATAGGTCACCGCCGCGGATCATCCCACGGATTGCCAGACGACAATACGTCAAACGTCGGGACACTAATCAAGACTTTTCACTATGTCCATACTAATACAGAAATACCTCTTCAACTAGGTTGATTCCCCCCGGCACCGTTGAACCCATCCCATGGTGTCCGACCGCCATGACAGGGGACCTAATCGGTGCAACTAGTGGCGAACTTAATCCCACTCTCTTTATGTCCCTCTCTCTTAGGCGACAACCAGTTCAGGGGCCATAGCCACCCCCTAAGCAAATTGAGGTAGTTCCATATTAATACAAACAAGCTTCCGGTCAAGCCCGTCCCATATGGGGGTAACATGGTTGCATGGGTTAGTTGTTCAGTGCGGCCGCTAGGGCAGTACTTTGTTTTTCAAAACATCTCCACCTCCGACTGCTCCCAGCAGCTCGGGTTTTCACAAACTCTCCGAATGCTCCCAGCACTTCGGGTTTTCATAAACTTCCCCATTTGCTCCCAGCAACATGGGTTTTATAAAATACTTTCTCGCCGATCGCTCCCAGCGACTCGGGTTTTTCCTCGGGAAACATTTTTCCAAAGACCAGGCTCCCATCCTATAGTTTTGAGATAAGGATGTAAGGATATACTACTAGAAAATATAATTTTCTTGATAGCGCCTTTAGTAGAAGGCTTCTCAAGTGAAGACTTAATTTTTATAACACCTATCATATTCTAGTAGATAGTTTTGGCCAAACAATATTTTATAAAAATAGTTTTGGGGTGGCAAGGTGCCACAGAAGAAATAAAACATGTATTATTTTATTTTGAAAACAAAACATGCTTTAATGAAATAATAGGATTTCAGTAGGGTATGGTGAGGTGGCTTGCCTGGTTTCAACAATATGTCCCTGGACTTCTTCTGTTGATCAATATAATAAACTCTGATCCTTCTTCAGTAAATCCTCTCCAAAGACCTTTCCGGCAACGTTAATATCTAGCGTCGCAAACAGGAAAGATAACACTCAATACACCAAACAATACCACAAGGATTTACAAACAAACCATAAATGTAAAACAAATCATTCAAGCAAACAAATAAAGCTACACTTACAAGGGCATTATACTAACTAGTAGCATAACACCACACACAAGCTAAGAACATAGATCACAAAACTAGCTTAGGCAAAGATGAACAACAAGCACTTTTATTTGATGAGGAAATACTTCAGACAAAAGTTAAGTTACCAATTATTCTCTGTTGTTAAATTATTTCACCAAGCTAAGGTAGATATATTAACAAGATGCTCATTCCAGTTCTCAACTTAAAGACAAACAAGTTTAACAAGCAAGGCAAACATATTAATCGCACAAACATGCTTGGCCTCCATATAACAATTAATTTCTCATAAGAGGTTAAGGTTGTGACTAAGTAAATAGTTTCAATGCCCAAATTCAATCAAGCAATACTAAGCGCCACTAGGATGATTACACAACTAGATGCTAAGATGCAAGGACCCACTAGCAAACTCATAATAAAACTAGCAACACAAAGGCATGCATAAACCAAGTTTTAATAATGCTCACTACTACCAAACAACACATGCTTAACCCACCAACATATCTAACATAAACCACTAACAGTACTAACATAATAAAATAACATTAACTCAAGAACTACAGTACCACAACACACATCCAATAATACTAGTATCTTTTATAAAGAAGTACTACAATTTTACTTATTACTTTACTTAGGCAGAAACACTACTTTTAGTGATTAAATCACCTAGGCAGTTCTGTTGATCAAACTTTTACACAAAGCAAGGTCAATGATCCTCATAAGTATTATGAACTAAAGCAATTGGATTCAGTCCAAAATTTTATTCACAGAAAATCAATTAAATGCTAGAAAACCCTACTGGTCTAAACTACAAACACAAGCCAATTTAAATCTAAGCATCACAAACATGTGAGGTTAATTTCTAAAGAACGCTACACTCACAAGAATTCCAAAACAGTTGGATTCACAAATTTTAGTTTCCTAAAACTCTAGTTAAAAATGATTCTTTGTTTTAGACCAGTGGCAGAAAAAAGATTATCTAGCACACACAAATTAATATTTTCGAGATCTGCAAGTTGCATGGGGTTCTAAACTCATTAGGCTACCACTGTGATTTTTAGTTTGGACAAATTCCAGGTTTAGCTATTTTAATTCGGTTTAAACTAACAGATCAAAACAGCGAATTTCAGAAATTAATAAACACTCAGGAAAAAAAAAGGTAAACGGGCCAGATCTGGACAGAGATGGGCTGATCAGTGCCAGCTGGCCCAACATCGCACGCGCTCCTCTTCTTCTGACGAACACGAACAGAAGTTACAGCACAGGGGCGGAGGCAAGCCATGGCGGCGAGCTCGGGCAGCTCACCTAGGGCGCTTGAAAGATGAATCGGAGCGTCTGGATGGAACATGGAGGCCGCGGGGAGGCCGCGGGTGGCTGAAGATCATGGCGGCGAGCTCCAAAACGGCGGCGGCGCTGAGGTAGTCCGCGGCGGGCACGGCGGGGTCACGGTGGCTCCAGTGTTCCTAAAAACCAAAGGATATGTCTCAGAGGTAGATCACAGAATTAGGAGAAATATGGTACAAAAATGGAGGGCAGAGGTTAACGGAGAGGGCGTCAATCTTCTCTGCACCATGCGGTGGTGGACGGCGAGTTCATGCCTCTACTTGCTCACAGAGAGCAGGAGGAGCGGAGAGAGCTATGGGGGATGGAGAGGTAGGTATGGTAGTGTGTAATGGCGAGCTGGGTGCGGTGGTGTGGCCTCAATACACCGGGGCAAGGAAGAGATAGGGTGACTGGCTCGGGTGAGGCAATGGAGCGGTTTTGCTGGCCAGGGAGTGGTCGAGCTGGGTGGTAGCGATGCCGCGTGCGTGCTCTGCAGACAGGGCAGTGTAGTCATGTCGTGGAGGGGTGGAAACGAGGGAGAAGGCGGGCGGTTTGAGGCAATCATGACCGTGTGCGTCCTCGGGTTGGCCAAGCTTGTCTCGGCCGTTCCAGGCCTTCTCGCGTGCGCGGACTGCAGGGGTGTGGTGCAGATGCTGGTGCGATGCACCGTGACAGGGTTGGCGAGGCCAGGGTTGTGTGTGCGTGCGGGGTGAGTGAGTGGTGTTCACGGTGGACACCGAGCTGGCACGCTCGAGTACGCCCTCCTGGCACGCCACCAGTGCACACAATGCACAAGGATAGATAGGATAACAAGGGGTCAGGTTAGGTGGAGCTTTGGGTGAGTTTTAAACCACGTTTTGAACCAATTTGGAGTTAGCCGAACTGCAGTTTTCAGCAAGATGCAGAGAAGTTCAGAAATTCAGACTTAGTGAAAATCTTCTAAGTCCCAGAAAACTGTTATCACGAGGGTAACAAAACCATCATGGAAATGTGACATATAGCCAATAGCATCAATAAAAAGGTACAGGGATGATGTGCTATCTATGGTGATCACATTTCTCACAAATGCACGTCTGAAAAAGAAGGTTTGAATGGTTTTGTAAGGAGGTAGAAAGAGAATAAAATAACAGGTTCAGGAAACTGTTATTTTGATGACACCAAAAGCAACATGAAATAATGACTTTTAAAACAATAAAAACTCAAACAAACAATTAAGGATAGTAGAGATGACAAGTATGGATGAGGTGGTGGTGCATTTCCAAAATAAACACCACAAAGGTAAAGATGATGTTCTAAAGATGCAATCTTTTAACAGAAAAGAAGGTAGGTCCAGAGATGGTTTTACCAAGTTTTCTTCAAGAGTTTTAATAGTATTTGAAAATATTTTTGAATAAACTAGTCACATATGCTCATAGGAATGTTGGGTAATTTTCTAAGAATTTTTGAAATACTTTTATTCATAAAACATTTTAAAATCCATTTATGGTCTTTTGGTAAGTAAATTATTATAAATAAGAAAAAGCTTCCAAAACAAATATTTTTGAATTGAGATGAGAGGGGATATAATATGGATCATATAAGTGATTTTTAATAAATAACTCCATTGAAAAGTATTTGAGATTCTTTTGTAAAAGCAAGGAAAACAAGAGGCTTTTTAGTAGAGACCATAATTTGGAGAAAAGGGGTTTATCGGCCAAGGAAAGAACATTGGCCATAGTAGATGTGAAACACAAGCCATGAGGATGGGAGAAGAAGATTTGGTTGATCTCATAAAGAATAAAGAGTGATTATAGAAATGTTGCCAGGATGTTTCAAGTGGAAGAAGGTAGGGTCAAAGATTTGCATAGCCTCCAAAGTTGAAAGATTTTAATAGCTAGGAAGATGTCTTAAGATAGGATTTGAATCTGATCCTTTTTATATAGTCCTATTATTTGTAGGTTTCAAATTATTTAGATCCACTCACAACCACAAACAACAAGTATATACATTCCAAGATAAACATAGAAAATGATCACACCTCTAGCAAGTCACAACAAGCCAATAAGTTTCACTCAAACAATTGTGTTTACAAACCAACTTCCCAAGTGTTTTTGTGAGTTGGTGATCAAGCAAGATCATGACATTATCACCAAGAGGTAGGGTTTAAGTAGGTTGTGCTCACAAGGTTACTAACAGGTGTTAACAAACACAACCAACAAAGTGCCCAAAGTCAAACAAAGCAATGGGAAGTGAATCACAAGCATTAGTGAAGCATTTAAAAAAAAGTTTTTGTTGCCCCTGATTTTTGGCTATCTAACAACTGGGTTATTCTGACTTCCCAAAAGTGGGGCGTTACAGATCTTCCCCCCTTAAAAGAATCTCGTCCCGAGATTCCCAAGCGGGTACTAAGAGAGCGCAAGGTTAGGGGGTTCGACGCTCCTTCCTCTTCCGAGGTTGCTGATCCCCAACGTTTCCTTGCCGATAACGCGTCTGTTTCCTTCTCGAAGACTTTGGTATTGACTGAAGTTGTTGACATGTGGGTCGTCGCTGATCAGTGTTCTTGTCGGTTTGACTCCAAATACTCCAGAGTTATGGTGCAAAGGACAACTTGTCAAACTCCCTAATAAAACTAGCGTATGTCTTCCCCCTTAAAAAGGGCCTTGAAGGGCAGCTGTTGAAGGTATAAGTTGTTGTCGACTTCAATATGTTGTTGTTCTTGGGTATCACTGCGATCTTCCTCTTAATCGTGGCGTCTTGGTGCTGGGGGTTGATGTAGACACTTGTACTTATATTGCCGCCTTGAGGGGTTAGCAGTTCAACATGCGTCAACAGTTTTAAGCCTCACAGGGGTGCCAGGTTCATAGACTTGACTCTCTCTGGTTTTCCAACTAAGTCAGAGGGGCTTCGAGCGACTAAGGATGTCTAAACTAGCTTAGTGGTAAAGGTTGACAACTGCAACAGTCTTCTGCTTTTCGTCGTTCTTGGCGTCTTGCTGGATATGACGACTTCATGATGGCTTCTAATGTGTCCACCTTCGGTTCAGCAAACGAAGAGAGTTGATGAAGACTTCCTTGGTTCTTGGGCCTCATGATGCTTCGCAAAAGTCTACAGAGGTCAGTCGGACCTAAGTTAGCCTAAAAGATAGTAAAGGTACTTCTCGCTATACGTCTCTAGTCGGGGCCAGTTGAGTGGATAAGGTTGGCGCATAGAAGGCACTTATGACTCTTGCTTTGGGGGTTCATCTTGATGTAGACGATCTTCAGTGCTGGTTGTCTTCGTTGTTGCTGACCTCAATCTCCTTCAGACTTCACGACTTGAGGCTTCACAAAAATCTTCAAAAAGTGGTGGCTCTTGCCGATCTTTGAGTCCTTCTGTTGTCGCTTGTGGGTCTCGAAGAGGTAAGCTGGTAGCAAGTCACTGGTGTTATATGTTACTCTAAAGTTAGATACGCTAAGTTAGTGATGGTATACTGGTAATTCGAAAAGTTAATTAAACTAGGCAAGGCTCGTCACATCACGGGGATGGGCTTTCTCGGGGTGGTCTTCTGTATCAGGTGCGGTTAAAAGCTCTCACGTGCCAAAGTTTAGATCAGAGGCAAAACATTAAGAGAGGTTTTCTAAACAAGTTTTGAAATGCATCACGATGCATCTAACACTAAAAGGCCAAAAAGGTATTTTGTGAGAGGCAAAAAGATGTTTAAACAAAAGGGAAGTATGTGCCTAATATGTGTTGCCGACAAGGCGTGCTTGTGAAACATACCAGAAAACAACACACCAACAACAAACACACAAACAAGACACACACAAGCAAAAAGCATACCAGCAAAATAGCACACGAAACACCTATAGTACCAAAAGGGCACTCAACAATCGTGATAGTCGGGTAATCCAACCAAGGGTCATATCCTACTTCATCCTATGGGGTTTGGTGTCACATGGTTACTGAAGTCCTCATTTGATCACCTTGGGTTCTTGCCGAAAAGTTTGGAGATTGTCCGGTTTGCTGATGGAGTAACATTGTTGGGGTTGAGTCGAGGGAGTGAAGGTGATAGGGCATTTTGGTCTTACGTTCTGCACATTCCATAGGATTTGGAGATCTTGGCTTTGTTGTCGTCGACGACCTTGGTCTTGCGGACTGTGCATCTGAAGGTTCCTTGCTGCATTGTAATTTCTTGATAACGAGCTTCTCCATTTGAAATACATCAGGTCTTTTGGGGTTCCTCGTCAAGCCTAAGCAAGTTTTGAATGGGGACCAGACAGTAGATAAAAGTCCTTTGAAATACTTTAAATTAGAGAGGCAAGATCAAGATATTTTTGAGAATATGAGAAGAGTGGAAACCATACTAGGCTTACTTAGATAAAAATAGATTTTGTGCAAATAGGGTTTTAGCAGAATATTTCCTTCCTAAGCTAACGACCATGCTAACTAAGGTCTCCTAAGGTCAACGATGGCTCTGATACCAAGTCTGTAAGGACCCCTCAGATTTACCAGTCCGAGGTGCCCACGTTATGTAAACAGATCACGATCCCAATGATCAGTGCATCGCGATCACATAACCAACATGGTATACAGAGTTACATCATCCAACTCGATTTGTACAAGACTTACCTAAATGGTGGTCACACGACCAAGCCTGCAACCATCGTCACGCAGGACGGAATTAACTACGATATAGCGGAAGCTTTCGGCTAGCGTCGGCCCTCGTCACAACCGGACGTATTCCCACAGAGCAGTTGACCGGTGACACTCAGTTGGCGTAGTCGTCGGCGTACTTCTCCTCCTCGCCGTACATCTCCTCGTTGTAATCTGGACATTGGAATATCCAGGGACACAGCCATGAGTACAATTACGTACTCGCAAGACCACCACCAGGCTTAAGTTTTCATGGTAATGCAATAAAAGCGTTTTCGAAAACTGGGATAGCTGCTATATATAACTATAGGGCTTAATTTTCGCAAACGATGCTTTTAGACCTAGAGAATACAACATCTCTATATCTTTGTTGAAAAGGGCATTTGGAGATATAATTCTCCTTCTTTTAGAAATGGCAGAAACCATTTCCACTTTTGAAAACACTTTTGTAAAACTTTTTCAAAACACTGGGATAGGGATGCCCCTTTTTCCTTTCCGGGTTCCGACTGGTTGACTCCCCGAGACCAACCATCTTCTCCCAAATTCCGTACCTCCCAGGTACCTCCTTGATGCCTCCTTTCTCCTTTGCCGAAAACAGTTTCTTTTTAAAACATAAAATGCCCATACGCCTAGATCGGTGGCCTTTCCAACCGTCCATGACCGCGGACACGGCTATTCGAATAGTTTTACACTCTGCAGAGGTGGTGCACTTTTACCACATCAAATAGGTCACCGCCGCGGATCATCCCACGGATTGCCAGACGACAATACGTCAAACGTCGGGACACTAATCAAGACTTTTCACTATGTCCATACTAATACAGAAATACCTCTTCAACTAGGTTGATTCCCCCCGGCACCGTTGAACCCATCCCATGGTGTCCGACCGCCATGACAGGGGACCTAATCGGTGCAACTAGTGGCGAACTTAATCCCACTCTCTTTATGTCCCTCTCTCTTAGGCGACAACCAGTTCAGGGGCCATAGCCACCCCCTAAGCAAATTGAGGTAGTTCCATATTAATACAAACAAGCTTCCGGTCAAGCCCGTCCCATATGGGGGTAACATGGTTGCATGGGTTAGTTGTTCAGTGCGGCCGCTAGGGCAGTACTTTGTTTTTCAAAACATCTCCACCTCCGACTGCTCCCAGCAGCTCGGGTTTTCACAAACTCTCCGAATGCTCCCAGCACTTCGGGTTTTCATAAACTTCCCCATTTGCTCCCAGCAACATGGGTTTTATAAAATACTTTCTCGCCGATCGCTCCCAGCGACTCGGGTTTTTCCTCGGGAAACATTTTTCCAAAGACCAGGCTCCCATCCTATAGTTTTGAGATAAGGATGTAAGGATATACTACTAGAAAATATAATTTTCTTGATAGCGCCTTCAGTAGAAGGCTTCTCAAGTGAAGACTTAATTTTTATAACACCTATCATATTCTAGTAGATAGTTTTGGCCAAACAATATTTTATAAAAATAGTTTTGGGGTGGCAAGGTGCCACAGAAGAAATAAAACATGTATTATTTTATTTTGAAAACAAAACATGCTTTAATGAAATAATAGGATTTCAGTAGGGTATGGTGAGGTGGCTTGCCTGGTTTCAACAATATGTCCCTGGACTTCTTCTGTTGATCAATATAATAAACTCTGATCCTTCTTCAGTAAATCCTCTCCAAAGACCTTTCCGGCAACGTTAATATCTAGCGTCGCAAACAGGAAAGATAACACTCAATACACCAAACAATACCACAAGGATTTACAAACAAACCATAAATGTAAAACAAATCATTCAAGCAAACAAATAAAGCTACACTTACAAGGGCATTATACTAACTAGTAGCATAACACCACACACAAGCTAAGAACATAGATCACAAAACTAGCTTAGGCAAAGATGAACAACAAGCACTTTTATTTGATGAGGAAATACTTCAGACAAAAGTTAAGTTACCAATTATTCTCTGTTGTTAAATTATTTCACCAAGCTAAGGTAGATATATTAACAAGATGCTCATTCCAGTTCTCAACTTAAAGACAAACAAGTTTAACAAGCAAGGCAAACATATTAATCGCACAAACATGCTTGGCCTCCATATAACAATTAATTTCTCATAAGAGGTTAAGGTTGTGACTAAGTAAATAGTTTCAATGCCCAAATTCAATCAAGCAATACTAAGCGCCACTAGGATGATTACACAACTAGATGCTAAGATGCAAGGACCCACTAGCAAACTCATAATAAAACTAGCAACACAAAGGCATGCATAAACCAAGTTTTAATAATGCTCACTACTACCAAACAACACATGCTTAACCCACCAACATATCTAACATAAACCACTAACAGTACTAACATAATAAAAATAACATTAACTCAAGAACTACAGTACCACAACACACATCCAATAATACTAGTATCTTTTATAAAGAAGTACTACAATTTTACTTATTACTTTACTTAGGCAGAAACACTACTTTTAGTGATTAAATCACCTAGGCAGTTCTGTTGATCAAACTTTTACACAAAGCAAGGTCAATGATCCTCATAAGTATTATGAACTAAAGCAATTGGATTCAGTCCAAAATTTTATTCACAGAAAATCAATTAAATGCTAGAAAACCCTACTGGTCTAAACTACAAACACAAGCCAATTTAAATCTAAGCATCACAAACATGTGAGGTTAATTTCTAAAGAACGCTACACTCACAAGAATTCCAAAACAGTTGGATTCACAAATTTTAGTTTCCTAAAACTCTAGTTAAAAATGATTCTTTGTTTTAGACCAGTGGCAGAAAAAAGATTATCTAGCACACACAAATTAATATTTTCGAGATCTGCAAGTTGCATGGGGTTCTAAACTCATTAGGCTACCACTGTGATTTTTAGTTTGGACAAATTCCAGGTTTAGCTATTTTAATTCGGTTTAAACTAACAGATCAAAACAGCGAATTTCAGAAATTAATAAACACTCAGGAAAAAAAAAGGTAAACGGGCCAGATCTGGACAGAGATGGGCTGATCAGTGCCAGCTGGCCCAACATCGCACGCGCTCCTCTTCTTCTTCTGACGAACACGAACAGAAGTTACAGCACAGGGGCGGAGGCAAGCCATGGCGGCGAGCTCGGGCAGCTCACCTAGGGCGCTTGAAAGATGAATCGGAGCGTCTGGATGGAACATGGAGGCCGCGGGGAGGCCGCGGGTGGCTGAAGATCATGGCGGCGAGCTCCAAAACGGCGGCGGCGCTGAGGTAGTCCGCGGCGGGCACGGCGGGGTCACGGTGGCTCCAGTGTTCCTAAAAACCAAAGGATATGTCTCAGAGGTAGATCACAGAATTAGGAGAAATATGGTACAAAAATGGAGGGCAGAGGTTAACGGAGAGGGCGTCAATCTTCTCTGCACCATGCGGTGGTGGACGGCGAGTTCATGCCTCTACTTGCTCACAGAGAGCAGGAGGAGCGGAGAGAGCTATGGGGGATGGAGAGGTAGGTATGGTAGTGTGTAATGGCGAGCTGGGTGCGGTGGTGTGGCCTCAATACACCGGGGCAAGGAAGAGATAGGGTGACTGGCTCGGGTGAGGCAATGGAGCGGTTTGCTGGCCAGGGAGTGGTCGAGCTGGGTGGTAGCGATGCCGCGTGCGTGCTCTGCAGACAGGGCAGTGTAGTCATGTCGTGGAGGGGTGGAAACGAGGGAGAAGGCGGGCGGTTTGAGGCAATCATGACCGTGTGCGTCCTCGGGTTGGCCAAGCTTGTCTCGGCCGTTCCAGGCCTTCTCGCGTGCGCGGACTGCAGGGGTGTGGTGCAGATGCTGGTGCGATGCACCGTGACAGGGTTGGCGAGGCCAGGGTTGTGTGTGCGTGCGGGGTGAGTGAGTGGTGTTCACGGTGGACACCGAGCTGGCACGCTCGAGTACGCCCTCCTGGCACGCCACCAGTGCACACAATGCACAAGGATAGATAGGATAGCAAGGGGTCAGGTTAGGTGGAGCTTTGGGTGAGTTTTAAACCACGTTTTGAACCAATTTGAAGTTAGCCGAACTGCAGTTTTCAGCAAGATGCAGAGAAGTTCAGAAATTCAGACTTGGTGAAAATCTTTCCAAGTCCCAGAAAACTGTTATCACGAGGGTAACAAAACCATCATGGAAATGTGACTATATAGCCAATAGCATCAATAAAAAGGTACAGGGATGATGTGCTATCTATGATGATCACATTGCTCACAAATGCACGTCTGAAAAAGAATGTTTGAATGGTTTTGTAAGGAGGTAGAAAGAGAATAAAATAACAGGTTCAGGAAACTGTTATTTTGATGACACCAAAAGCAACATGAAATAATGACTTTTAAAACAATAAAAACTCAAAACAAACAATTTAAGGATAGTAGAGATGACAAGTATGGATGAGGTGGTGGTGCATTTCCAAAATAAACACCACAAAGGTAAAGATGATGTTCTAAAGATGCAATCTTTTAACAGAAAAGAAGGTAGGTCCAGAGATGGTTTTACCAAGTTTTCTTCAAGAGTTTTAATAGTATTTGAAAATATTTTTGAATAAACTAGTCACATATGCTCATAGGAATGTTGGGTAATTTTCTAAGAATTTTTGAAATACTTTTATTCATAAAACATTTTAAAATCCATTTATGGTCTTTTGGTAAGTAAATTATTATAAATAAGAAAAAGCTTCCAAAACAAATATTTTTAATTGAGATGAGAGGGGATATAATATGGATCATATAAGTGATTTTTAATAAATAACTCCATTGAAAAGTATTTGAGATTCTTTTGTAAAAGCAAGGAAAACAAGAGGCTTTTTAGTAGAGACCATAATTTGGAGAGAATAGGGGTTTATCGGCCAAGGAAAGAACATTGGCCATAGTAGATGTGAAACACAAGCCATGAGGATGGGAGAAGAAGATTTGGTTGATCTCATAAAGAATAAAGAGTGATTATAGAAATGTTGCCAGGATGTTTCAAGTGGAAGAAGGTAGGGTCAAAGATTTGCATAGCCTCCAAAGTTGAAAGATTTTAATAGCTAGGAAGATGTCTTAAGATAGGATTTGAATCTGATCCTTTTTATATAGTCCTATTATTTGTAGGTTTCAAATTATTTAGATCCACTCACAACCACAAACAACAAGTATATACATTCCAAGATAAACAGAGAAAATGATCACACCTCTAGCAAGTCACAACAAGCCAATAAGTTTCACTCAAACAATTGTGTTTACAAACCAACTTCCCAAGTGTTTTTGTGAGTTGGTGATCAAGCAAGATCATGACATTATCACCAAGAGGTAGGGTTTAAGTAGGTTGTGCTCACAAGGTTACTAATAGGTGTTAACAAACACAACCAACAAAGTGCCCAAAGTCAAACAAAGCAATGGGAAGTGAATCACAAGCATTAGTGAAGCATTTTAAAAAAAAGTTTTTGTTGCCCCTGATTTTTGGCTATCTAACAACTGGGTTATTCTGACTTCCCAAAAGTGGGGCGTTACAGATCTTCCCCCCTTAAAAGAATCTCGTCCCGAGATTCCCAAGCGGGTACTAAGAGAGCACAAGGTTAGGGGGTTCGACGCTCCTTCCTCTTCCGAGGTTGCTGATCCCCAACGGTTTCCTTGCCGATAACGCGTCTGTTTCCTTCTCGAAGACTTTGGTATTGACTGAAGTTGTTGACATGTGGGTCGTCGCTGATCAGTGTTCTTGTCGGTTTGACTCCAAATACTCCAGAGTTATGGTGCAAAGGACAGCTTGTCAAACTCCCTAATAAAACTAGCGTATGTCTTCCCCCTTAAAAAGGGCCTTGAAGGGCAGCTGTTGAAGCTATAAGTTGTTGCCGACTTCAATATGTTGTTGTTCTTGGGTATCACTGCGATCTTCCTCTTCATCGTGGCGTCTTGGTGCTGGGGGTTGATGTAGACACTTGTACTTATATTGCCGCCTTGAGGGGTTAGCAGTTCAACATGCGTCAACAGTTTTAAGCCTCACAGGGGTGCCAGGTTCATAGACTTGACTCTCTCTGGTTTTCCAACTAAGTCAGAGGGGCTTCGAGCGACTAAGGATGTCTAAACTAGCTTAGTGGTAAAGGTTGACAACTGCAACAGTCTTCTGCTTTTCGTCGTTCTTGGCGTCTTGCTGGATATGACGACTTCATGATGGCTTCTAATGTGTCCACCTTCGGTTCAGCAAACGAAGAGAGTTGATGAAGACTTCCTTGGTTCTTGGGCCTCATGATGCTTCGCAAAAGTCTACAGAGGTCAGTCGGACCTAAGTTAGCCTAAAAGATAGGTAAAGGTACTTCTCGCTATACGTCTCTAGTCGGGGCCAGTTGAGTGGATAAGGTTGGCGCATAGAAGGCACTTATGACTCTTGCTTTGGAGGTTCATCTTGATGTAGACGATCTTCAGTGCTGGTTGTCTTCGTTGTTGCTGACCTCAATCTCCTTCAGACTTCACGACTTCAGGCTTCACAAAAATCTTCAAAAAGTGGTGGCTCTTGCCGATCTTTGAGTCCTTCTTGTTGTCGCTTGTGGGTCTCGAAGAGGTAAGCTGGTAGCAAGTCACTGGTGTTATATGTTACTCTAAAGTTAGATACGCTAAGTTAGTGATGGTATACTGGTAATTCGAAAAGTTAATTAAACTAGGCAAGGCTCGTCACATCACGGGGATGGGCTTTCTCGGGGTGGTCTTCTGTATCAGGTGCGGTTAAAAGCTCTCACGTGCCAAAGTTTAGATCAGAGGCAAAACATTAAAGAGAGGTTTTCTAAACAAGTTTTGAAATGCATCACGATGCATCTAACACTAAAAGGGTCAAAAAGGTATTTTGTGAAGAGGCAAAAAGATGTTTAAACAAAAGGGAAGTATGTGCCTAATATGTGTTGCCGACAAGGCGTGCTTGTGAAACATACCAGAAAACAACACACCAACAACAAACACACAAACAAGACACACACAAGCAAAAAGCATACCAGCAAAATAGCACACGAAACACCTATAGTACCAAAAGGGCACTCAACAATCGTGATAGTCGGGTAATCCAACCAAGGGTCATATCCTACTTCATCCTATGGGGTTTGGTGTCACATGGTTACAGAAGTCCTCATTTGATCACCTTGGGTTCTTGCCGAAAAAGTTTGGAGATTGTCCGGTTTGCTGATGGAGTAACATTGTTGGGGTTGAGTTGGTGATCAAACAAGATCATGACATTATCACCAAGAGGTAGGGTTTAAGTAGGTTGTGCTCACAAGGTTACTAATAGGTGTTAACAAACACAACCAACAAAGTGCCCAAAGTCAAACAAAGCAATGGGAAGTGAATCACAAGCATTAGTGAAGCATTTTTAAAAAAAGTTTTTGTTGCCCCTGATTTTTGGCTATCTAACAACTGGGTTATTCTGACTTCCCAAAAGTGGGGCGTTACAAACCGCATGCAATATTATAGTGGAGAAAATATTTGCGGAAACATAGGATAAGATATGCTCAGAGGGGGGATTACGCTTGCCTTGTTGATACGGCTGGTAGTAAGGATCGTCGAAGAATTGTGGTTGCACCTCAACTCCTCGATCTACCGAAGCACAAACAACACCGGAAAGGAAACAACAATCAACACATGGCAATTGTGCAATGCATACAAAAATGATGATATGACATTTTAAATGCACCCTAGAAGCATTGAACAAGAGCAACAAGTTAAATGGGGTCCCCGTTATTTTTATGGCATTATTTGGAATAACCCCATATTTAAACTTAATGATTCTAGTGCTACTAAGAGTACATTATTGTACTTGTGATCAATTATGCATGATGATGATGATTCTGGGTGATTCATATTTTTCTGAACATTTTGGTATAAGAAACACAATTTTCTGAAGTCCGGATAAAAAGTTATTACTTTTAGAATTTTCCTCTTTTTAATTGTTTACTTTCAATTATTTTAATTCCAACAATAATTAAATTAGTTACTCGACTCGAAGAAGGAGATGGACATGTTGGAATCATCGTAGCTTGATAACCCTAATCGCGAGAGGGGGAGCGGGGGTTATACACTACGAGGGAGAATTAGAAAAACAACCAGGAAAAAAAAGACAGAGTAGCCGGCCTCCAGGCCGGTTGGGCCGGTTGGCAGGCCGGGCAGGCTCCAGAGGGCTCCGGCACACAGCCCGGTCTGGGCCGGCCCAGCTGCCGGGTAGTGGCCCGAGAAGGCCGGTTCGCAGCCCGGCTAAGCCGTCTCCACGGCCGGGCGATGCGCGACGGTGACGGAAACACGGCGACGACGCGGCGGCTACGACGAGGCGAGCTAGCGCGAGGGGAGAGGGAAGATGGGTGCTGGCAGCACGGGATGCTCACCACAGTCGCGTTGGTGCAGACGGCGTGGCGGGGGAGGGCTCAACGGCGACGAACACGGGCGGCGGAGCCGCGGCGGTGGCGGAGAGGAAAAAGGACGGCGCGGTCGATTCACGCCTCCTCCGGTCGATTCCTCGCGCGCAGTTGAAGCAGGCGACGCGGCGGAGATGGTGGTGCCCGGCGATTTACCCGAGAACTCGTCAATCGGCGGCTACGAGCACGGCTAGCTCGAGTGGAGCTGCGGCCATGGAGGTGGATTTCGAGTGAGAGGAAGCAGGAAAAATCGGGGAAGGAGGAGTGGTCAGGTGGTCCTCGTGTGGCTTGTCTCCTTGCGGTGTAGGGCAGAGGAGGAGGGGCCCGGCGTCGAGTGTGGCGCTAGCACGGCGATGGCGCCAGTGCGGTCGAGCTCCTCTCGGTCGCTACAGTTGGAGGAAGAAGAAACCAATTTTACAAAGAAGCCCCTGGCAGAGTTTAGTCCATCACCGATTGGTCCTCTGTTTCTTTTAAAACATTCCAGCAGCTTTGGGGAATTTTATTAGAGCACTAACCATTTTTGAAAATTGTGAGAAAAATCCAGTAGCCTCCTACCAACAAGTAGAAGCACCACAGAAATTGGTATTGCCAAATAAATTGTTTTGGAACACATTTGTTCATAGGTTCAAAATAGGGCATTTTGCTAATTTCGAAAAATGTTGTTCCTTTGGAAATTTATAGCAATTGCAGAATATAACTTTTGAACCCTTGGAACTTCCTTGACAAATATAAGAGGTCAAAGTATTTTGTTTACAAGTTGAGTGCCTTCCTTGATTTGGAATTTTGTTTAAACAAGTTTAGCATTTTGTTCTCCAACGTTGTCAAACCCAATTTGTGTGTTGTTTAGCAACTTAATATGGATGCCATGATGCAATGCAACACAAAAGCGAAAATTTCACTCGGGTTTTTAGGTTTTCAAATTCAGGGCTGTTACATAGGGAGGCCGTCCTGGAGGCACAGGGACGCACGTGGTAGCACTGCTGCAGAGGATAGGGCAGGGGGGCTGGGTTTGCACAGTTCCATGCCGACACCGGCATGTCCAGAGCGCGACGCGAGCGGCGTCGTCGCGTTCCCGATGACTCGGAGCTCCAAATGGAACAAGGTTTCCACCAATGAGTTCGTAACGACGAGAACATTACAACCGAACAAGAATCCCTCAAGGATTCCAAACTTTGCAGAGTAAGATTTTCAGAAAACCAAAGACACCGAAGGTACTCGATGAAATGAAAAGGGGCTTCCACTACCCCAATGGAGCTAGGATTTTTACTGGTGATGTTCTACTGGTATGTGAGCAATGTGGTCCAGTTTCACTCAATTTGGAGAAGATTTTACGTGTAAACATTTTCGGGTTTCGAAATGGCAGAAGGTGTTCGATGGATGTTCTGCAAGAAAAAATTGGTCCAAATGTTCCAACTTTTTACTACTGCCTAGGTTTGTTACAAGGAGTGTGTCTATGGAGTTTGAGCTCAATTGAACATTGGTAAGTTGGGTTTTGGCAAGTTGTCCAAAAATTGGCATATTGGCATGATCAAGGGAAAGTGGTTTTTCGCACTTCACCTTGGGGTGATCTTCTCGATTTGGTTGTCTAAGGACCATGTGGTCAAGGTGACCAAGTCCCATGGTCATAGGATTTGTCTAGGTATAGGTTTGCTTGAAGATCTTAAAAAGGCATGAAAATGGCCTTACAAAGGAAGTAGGTCAAAAGTTGCTCAAACGGGTTTGGCTCCAAAAGATGAAGTGTAGGGAATGCAAAAATATTCATCCCCTGATTTTATCAGAATTTCTGGAGATGCATAGCTTGACTCAAACATCTCGGGACTAGAAATGGCATTTTGGAAAATAACGCTCAACTTGGAAATATTGCATTGAAGCATGCAATATTTTTGCATGGATTGTCTTTATATGGATATGGGAGTCCTCTGGTATTTTTAGTGGAATTTTTCTTGCTATGGGAATAGGCTTCCCTTTTGTTGGTGGAGAAAACGGTTTAAAAGGTTTAATAATTAGGGTTAGGGTTTTCGAGAGAAAACCAAAGCATAAAATTATCACGGGTGTCGGAGTGGTTCGTGGATCACCGGGAAATTCTTGAGGGAGCAATTCCCAAGTCCATTCATCCTCAAAAGATTTGAAGAAATATTTAGGATAAGAGGAAAAAGTTTTTCAGGTGTCAGAAAACACCACTAAAATTAGGTTTGAATTTTCGGGGTGTTACACAACCTGTAGCATCTACAGTAACTGGAGGCCGGAGAGAGCGAGAAATCGACCTGCTTTCATATAGTTAGTGACTAGGTATATTTGGTGCGGCGCACGCCGCACCTGTTGGGTTTAAAAAGAATTTGAAATTTGTTGAAATTTGGTTGTGTGGAGTACATCTAAATACCTAATGAATTAAAATGTTGAAATTATGTTGTTACATTAATATTTAACTTAAGTCTGTAGTGGTGGAAATACATATTTGTTGAATTGAATTTTGTAATTGGAGTAAATTAATTTTGATTGTGTCCAAATAATTATCAAATTGGAATGTTCAATTTAAGCTTGTAATTAGAGGGAATGCATGACTTGAATATTTAGTAAATTTATATTCATATAAGTGGGGGGGTGTATTTTTTTCCCCCTTGAAGTATTTATCAAATTAGTATGTTTAAACTTTTTTTTGTCCATATAAACAGTTAGCATTTTTTTTTGCTGAATAAAAAAGTTAGGTAGGTATTAATGCTTTGTTTCTTTTGGTTTAGATGTACAATTTATATTAGAAATAGAATTGGTTTCTTTATTTTTATTTTTTTTATTTTCCAATTTAAAGTGTCAAAATTTATTGGAAGATGTCGTTTGGATGAGCTTTAAAATTTCAGCAAAAAAAATTTGTGTAATTTTGTAAGTTAAATGTGGTGCGGCGACACGCCGCACTTGTGGTGAGTAAAGTTTTTTTATATGTTTGTAAAATGGGTAGTTTTCGAAGGCCTTTAATTTTTTGAAATATTGAAATGTGTTTGCTATGCATTTGTAGTAAAATTCATATTTGGTAATGTTCACATTTGGAAAATGCGTAGGATTGGAAATTGTTGGAATGCAAGTAAAATTTAATGGTAAAAATTGTTTGTAATTCGAATTTATGTGTTGGTGTTTTAATTCTGATATATTTTTTCCTTGAGGTATATGCTGCGCTCGTGTGGTGAATTTTAATTTTGGAAACATATGCATTAAAAAATATGTTGGATTTTTTTGAATATTCGTATTTGAATTTTGATCGTATGACGTAAGTAGATAGCAATTTTTCCATAACATGTTCGAGTTTTGATTTGAATATTTGATTTAACCCAACAATAGAGGGTAATGTGTTATAGTACTATTTGCTAAGTTCAACTTAAATCCAATCCATATTTAAAGGAACTGAATTCGATTTTTTTGTTCGTACTATTTATTTATGTAGCATTTTTTTAAATTTAGCTTAATTGGAATGATATAAGTTTTTATTTTGACATAAATCGTTTATGTAGCACTAAAATTAGAAGAATTATGATATAGTTGTCTACAAATATTAACCAATTTGGGCATTAGTTTTGATTTGGAAATGTACGCAATCAACATTTTTTTTGTGTGGATACATATATGTATTTTTATTTTTAGGTGGATTGGCTTCATTTGAGTTCGTAGGTAGAATAATTATTTTTTTTAAATTGTTTAGATAGATTTGATAGTTGGGGAAAAAATGTGTTTAGGATATTTACAAATGTCTGCTAACTTGAATTGCTAAAATATGTACTAATTTTGACGCAATCCAATCGTTTTTTTTAACATATTGATATATTGAACATATTTTTCTGGTAAATAATTCAAAGTTTGCTGGTTTTGTAGCATTAATAATCATTTTTTTTTTGGATGTAGTTAGGTAACATAATATTTTAAAAATTAAGTTTGGAAGTTATTGGAATTCAAAAAATTGTGTTTGTTTTAAAAGTGCTCTTTTTTTTCAAAAAAGTTCATTTTGAGGGAAAAAATCTAGGATTAAATTATTTTCATTTTACAAAATGATCATGTTTGAAAGTTGTTTTTATTTAAAAATATTCAAATTTAAAATCTAATTGGGTAGTTTTGAAATTATTGGATGTATTATATCATTTAGTTTCTGAAATTCAAATAATATGGAAGGACCCACTTGTCATAGGGGTTTTTTTTTTGCTGAAAATTTCATGTGAAAAGGAAAAATTCTGACAGTTGGGTCCCACGCTGACGTCTTAGTGACGTCAGCAATGGTGTGGTACGGCCGCGACGGCGTGGAGCACGGGGGCGGCGCAACACGGCGAGCTAGGATGTGCAAGTGAGCGCGCTGGATGCGCCTCATCGCGGGGTCGCCGACAACGGCGAAGTCGATTCTAGCGAACTCGCGTCATCGCAGCAGCTAAGAGTCGGTGAGGAGGGAGAGAAAGAGGCGGCGGAGCTTGGCATGGGCACTGATTTGTCCGGGGAAGAGAACGACAGCGGCGCTGAGCGTCGGCGGCTCCGGCGAGGTCGGGCACCGTGCGGGAGAGAGAGAGGAAAGGGGGGATCTGCGGAGCTTTTTACGAAAAAGTACTTCATGTTTTGCGTAATTGTAAATTGACCCATCGCTTCGCAATTTCGTGGACTGGGGTTATTTTTTGTTTTTGGGAGGGATGTTTTTGCAAAAACGTCACGGGCATGTCCTGTTGACCGTCCGATCGCCGACGGACAAATCGGATCGAGTCACTGTAGAACACTGTAGCAGTGAACAGTATCTACAGTGACTCGATCGCTGAGAGAGCGAGGAATCGCTCACCTTTCATATAGTTAGTAATAGATAGATAGATATTGTACTGGCCTATTTGGCCTTTCTTCTTCAATGAATAGGGTACATCTCTCAGGGCGTATTTGAGAAGCAAAAAATAACCTGATGTGAAGTGCTTTATGTGATGAGCTGCTCACACATGTTCATTCATGCAGTATTTCTGTTAGAAATTTTACGGAATGCTCCCAACTGCACTGGGGTTACGTCGCACAAATTCTCCCCAAGATTCTTATGTACGCTTGTAATTTCAAACTCTGAAACAAGTGGAGACATGTGAACGAGAAAAATTAGTCGGGCATAATTTGAGTGGATCTCACTGCCTGCAGTTTGTGTGAACTCGTTAAATTATAGTCCTCCGTTTCACAATGTAAATGTTTTAGGTGGTACACATATTGTCTAGATTCATGCTAAAAAGAGTGCACATATATTAAAATGTGTCTAAATACATGTGTATGCATGTGTATGCGGCAAAAGTCTAAAACATCTTATATTATGAACGGAGGGAGTACTATATCTACTGCCTTGATTAGCCTTGCAAGGTACTACTCAGGTTCGAACCTATGCTTCTCCAATATGCCGCATTGCCTGTTCATGTACAAATTATTTCTTCTTTTTTTTTGCCTTGTAACATGTAGCTGAGTATAGAAAAATGAGTACAGCGACCGTGGTGACTTTGTCAATCTCAAGACCCAATCCTCCGGCACAGTCTCTCGGATGTGCTCATAGGGGTAGGGTGTGCGTGTATGCGTTCATAGGGTGAGTGTACGTGCGTGTATATGAGCGTCTGCGTTGTACTGTGTTTCGCAAAAAAAAAACAATTTGACCCCAGCCCGCCTAGGAGGGGAGCTCCTACCTATCGACCTGGGCGGAGCAAACAACGCTCCGCACACCCATGGCGATAGTGGGCCTCGGCCCACTTTGGTATTCTGGGTCCTTTCCGCTCCGCGCATATATGGTTCTGTTCTGTAGGATCCTTTCCTGCAGGAGAGAGTTGATTCTTTCCTGTAGATTTTTGCACCTAAGAAGAAATTATATGTGACGTGTACGTTCGAACTATTTTAAAATAATTTGTACACGAAAATTATGCGTCTCCACATTAGGTTTCATTCCTGTACTCAGCTTTGAATTTCGTCGATTATAACTTCTCAATTTTAAATCGATGTTCACAACTTTTTTAGACAAATTTTATCAAATTCGTCGCACTCGGTTGACCGTTTAAAATATCATTTGACAAGTAGGTTAATATCCACGTTTGACACAACTTTCATGTTGTAATTTTTTCGTTTCGACGGTCATATACGAGATGTTTGAAACTATTTTTGAACGATTTTAAAAGTGAAGAGTAAAGGCCAGCGAACGAAATTGATTTTGAACGATTTTAAAAAGTGAACAAAAAAAAGTCTATGAATAGAAATTATTTCTGAACAATTTTTAAAAAGCGAACAGGAAAAACTGTATGAACGAAAATTATTTCGAACAATTTTTCAAATCCGAACATTAACAGAAAAAAAAGAATCTGTCAAAAAAAGGAAAAACAAAAAAATAGCGGTGAACGTAAAATATTTTTGAATGATTTTAAAAATGAACAGAGAATGGCAGTGAACGGAAACTATTTTTGAACGATTTTGAAAGTGAACATAAAATGCCGGTGAACGAAAAATATTTTAAACTATTTTAAAAATGAACAGAAAATGACGGTGAACGGAAACTATTTTTGAACGTTTTTAAAAGTGGACAGAAAAGGCAGGTGAACGAAATCGATTTTTGCACAATTTTAAAAAGTGAACATAAAAGTCCATGAACAACAAAAATTCGAATTTTTTTTAAAAGTGAACAATAAAAACTATATGAACATGCATTATTTTTTAACGATTTTTGAAATATTCACAATTTTCAAATCTGAACAATTTTCAAATTGAACATTTTTCACATCTGAACAATATTCAAATAAGAACAATTTTCAATTCTGAATATTTTTTAAATTTGAACATTTTTCAAAAGAATGAAATTTAAAATAATATCTAAAAAGAAAAAAGATAAGAAGAAAGAAAAAAAGAAATAGCAAAAAAAGAAAAACGAAAAAGAAACAGGAAAAAATGAAAAGGAAGAAAGAAAAAAGAAACAGCCAAAAAAAAAGAACCGAAAACTGGAGGTTTTACCTTATTGGGCTGGCCCACGAAGGGGTGTGCGGGAGCGAATAGCTTCCGACCTGGTCGTCAAATAGGATTCGCCCCCAGGAGCACTCATCCGTGGACAAGTGCGTCAATCAATGCTACAAATCGCAATACTTTGGCAGGCCGCAGGCCCAAGACGTGAAGGACTTGTAACCCACCACGCAAAGCAGGCACTGAGGCCTGAGCAATGCGTATGGCGTCAATTTAGGATCTGTTTGCTTTTCTGACCTCCAGAATTTCACCCGATCTCACCATCATCCATGGCTTGGGCGCATATGTTTGAAAACTTTTGTTCAAATTAACATGGTAGGACCGAGCTTATCCAAGTCTACCTGGTAAACTCGCTCCTAAAATGACATACTAGTTGGCCCGAACAAATATAGGTTTGGGCCCAATTTAGTTCAATAGTTTTGTTCAGTTCAATTACTAACTTCTGAGATAGTGTCATCTTCAGTGCAGCCTGCTATCAGCCCAGTGGACCACCCACCAAACCACATTCTTCAAAAGGAATGTCATCTACTGCACAAAGACCCCTAAAAAAAACTAATGGATAAAGAAGAGCAGTGTAACACTTTGATATTTATTTATTATGCATAACGCATACTGTTGACTCGGCAGATTCCATCTGATATAACTTCGAACAAATTCCGAGCCCAAAATGAAAAACCCTTTGGAAATTAATATTTTGCATGTTTTGACGACGAGTCCATCTCGTGCACCATGAGCTTCTCGACGGTGACGGTGGAGCCGGTAGCGTTGTTGAAAACATACAACCCAGCTGCAGCATAGATGGCCTCTGTCGGGTACACGCGCGACGTTGCCGTCAACCTCCCACCCATCACGAAGCTCTCAACAATCGAATGGTCCACAAGCACCCTGATGGATAAAGCCTCCCCGTTGAGCACTGGCACTGTGCTTCCCACAATCCGCATCGTCACATCCCAGGCCAGTGAGGACCGTGATTCATCGTGGCAGTAGTGGACCCGAAGGCTCCAATCCAAATCCCTAGACACATAAAAGTACACTGCCATTTGTTCGCTGCGACTATTGTTAGTAGTGAGGACAAGGAGGCCAAAGGGGCCGAGCGTGCCGCGGTTGGCGGCACCGCCGCTTGTGCCACAATCGTAGCCAACTTCGACCTCGTTGAGGGTGGCGATATCAGATGCGTCGAGGCGGAAGGAGACTTCAATGTCGAGCTGAGCAGCTTGGCGAAGAAGGATGGGGAAGACAGAGCCAGTGTCGATGGTGGTGCCACTGATGTCAATGGCATTGAGGCGGAGGGTCTCGATCTCCTCCACAGGCCATTGCAGGAGGTTCGTTCGGGTCTTCTCATCTAACGCCACCATCCTTGGAATCGACTGTAAGTACATCATACACAATTAATTAGTTGGTTAAATTGTCAAAGCTAGATAGCTATGTCCCTCGATCATGAATGCACATTGACATTAAGAACATGAAGAAGAAAACATGAACAAATTGTCTCTGTTTAAGAAATAAAAACACTCGCACCCTCCACCGATTTCCATGAATGAAGTAATCACGTGATGAAAATTAAAATTAAACCCTTCACCTGAAAACTTCAAAAACCCAGAGCAAGGTCGAAAGTTCTGATTTGGTGTGGTTGAATGGACCGGAAAAATTCATGTTTTGGAAGATGCAAAAGGATATGCTTGTGATAAAATGAAGCTACCTTTAAAATGCAAAATAAGTAAGAATCATGCATGTGCATCAACATTGTAAAAGCATGTTTGCATAGTGCACGAGAGAAAATCGATTGCATGCATATGCACCGATAAATCAAGACAGATTCAATCTCCAAGAGGTGTGCGTGCATGATCTACCTATCGCGCGAGACAACACAATGAACGAATGGAACTAATGATGGTTAATGCAAGGTAAAACAATCATATGGATGTGTCGTACAAATAGTTACCTGTAGTGAGCCCCATCCTTTGGAAATGTCGGTCCGCTTGGAGTCGGTCTCGCTGACCCAACCCCACAGCACGCGCCGTCGCTTTACCGGATCATAGAACGTCTTGGACGCATAAAACTTTCCCCAGTCATACCTCAGCCCGAGACCCAAGTCCGCCTTCGGGTCCACCGGCGTCCAAGTGTTGGCAGCCGCGTTGTACCTGCCCAGCGCATAGTAGTCATTCCGATCGTCGTCGCTACTCTCCTTCATCACGTACAATAACCCCTCCGATGAGTTGTTGCCGCCGCCACCGACGGGGTAGAAGTCGATGCACTCCCACATGCCGGTTCCATTGACACGGTGCAAGAATCCCGGGATGAGCTCGTAGCTGACAAAGTCTTTTGTCTTGTACACCATGGCGATACCAGCATGACCACGGTCGTCCTTGGACCCGATGACCATGCGCCACGTGTTATCAGACTTGTCGAACCAGGCGGTGGTGGGGTCGCGAAAGTCCTTGACGCCGATGCCAGGGGGTGGGAGAAGGATGGGGTTCGCGTGGTGCTTTGTCCACTTGCGAAGAAGGGGATCTCTGGTGTTGGCTGGGACGGCGAGGCACTGGACCTGGGTGGAGGTGTTGCTATTCCCGGTATAGAGCAAGGCTACATTACCGTTGGGAAGCACGGTGGTGGAGCCCGTCATGACGCCCTTGATGTCATACCACTGGTCTGGAACCATGGCGAGGGGGAGGTGGCCCCAACGGACCAAGTCCTTAGACACGGCGTGGCCCCACGCGATGATGTCGCCCTTCACCGCGCCCTTGGGGTTGTGCTGGTAGAAGAGGTGGTACCATCCACGGTAGTACATCGGACCTGCATGTTGTGTTACATACTGTAGTAGTTATGTGATAGTTAGACACACACAAGCGCAGACAATCGGACGACGACCTATAGGAAAAACGTACTAACCGCTGGGATCTGCATAGCACATAGGCCGCCGGACACCACCAAACAATCAATCGGTTTTCTCCATAGGTATTCAAACCATGAAAAGAATTAATAAAGGAGAATCGAATCTGAAAATCAATCGATCCAATTTGAATGTATTGTCTACCGTTCATGTAGTTCTTGTGCGGCTGGAAATGGAACCCGGTCCTCTGCCACTGCAGCATCGCGTTGCTCCAAGGTAAATCAGCGCTCGGGTCATCTCCGACGCCACGAGATGTCTTCTCCGCCATGGCCGCCGTGAGCGCGTGAGCGGCGAGTAGCAGGACCACGGCCGGAGCAGCCAGCACGGCGGCGCTCGCGCTCCACCTCACACCGCGGCTACTCCGGTGGTACAGAAGTGGCCTGATGGCGCGTGACTCCATCACGGCAGTTCAATCAAGGAATTTGTTTGATTCTTGATCCGTCAGTCACTCTCGAGGGATTTATAGTTGGATGCTCCACTATACTATTAGCCGATGAATCAATCCGAACGAAAATTAATATTCCAATTAAACACTGCTTACTTTACAATGTTGTTGGCCAAGACCTATCCAAATGAACATTAATAGGCTAATTAAGCACTACTCCACAATGCTGTTGGCCAATACACCTATCCAAATGAGTATTAATACGCAAATTAATTTGGCACTACTCAACAATGATCCTTGTGGAGAATGGATCCAGGAGAAATTAGTACTCCGAGATACTGGTACCTCAGAGATCTAAAAGAAAATGTTGGTATTCCACAATATTGCACATGTATCGCACAAGGCGCACACACAGATTTGCAAGCAACGAAAAGACTAAATGAAGAGATAAAATTAGCTGCATCGGAGGATGGAGCCTTGAGTTCCGCTGTCGCGCTCCTCGCACCCTCTACGGTAGTCCCGCGGCAGGGTCGGTTGGGGGCTAGCAGTGCCGGTGATAGCACCGAAAAGGCGGGTCTCATGTGTCCGCGTTTTGGAAAAGACGGTTGATGACGCCTTTTTGGGCGATGGATATCCTTCCGTGGAGCGCCATATTTTCCTGTCTGGGAATTATGCGCCACCATAGTTGGCGAAGGCCTACCTTGATCGGCTAGTTCAGGTGGGTGCCGAATAGGGTGCTGCAGCGGTGGCGCCCATGGTACACTCAAGAAAATAGAAATTACACTTCATGGTAGCCTATACAGTTCTAACTTATCCTGACCTAACATGATAGACTACCCCCCTACAACACTTTCACGAAGCACACATAAATCCTCAATCTAGGGATCCTATTTGTACTTTCACGCATGCCCACATACCAGGCCATACCAATTACCAAACCAAGCATTTCCTATAGACGCGGCGAAACGTAGTGCAGCGGAAGACTATACATAACATTCACTCTCTGGGCAAGACAGCCAACACGCGGTGTAACAGAAGGATGGTCATAATGTGCACTCATGGTAGGCTATCCAAACACATTGTAGGCAAAGGCATCACAAGATAGGTTCTCGTGATAGAAAATAAAAACAGTGTGCAACGAAAGGCATCGCACAAAGATAGGACGGCCGAACAAAGTGCAACCTAAAGACAGTGCAAATCATTGCTCAAGGCAGGACACTGGATATTTTCTCATAACATGTCAACATGAGGATAGAAAAATGAACCAACGAATGAAATATGGCCTAGGCCAAATAGCAGAGCGGGGAGAGAGGTCCTATACACCGCTCCTTGCTGCACATCCGACTCCTATCGCCTGAAGCGGATTCAACATGGGCTGGCCCATCAATGTGATGCTCGATCAGGCATTACGTAGCAGCCCATGAATGAAAAAACATATTAGCCATATCAATATGCGTAAATCAGATACGGTTGATAAGAAACGTTTTGCAAGTACCTTTCCTAAAAACCCTTACACAAGTTCAGAAGATTACAAATTTCAAATCAAAATTTCTAAAAAAAATCCGTTTCAAACTTCATGTTTATAGAAAACTGGTGCTCACAAAATTAGACATAAAAAATGAGTACGAAAAACTCGTACACATGAGCTAATTTTTTTAAATAATACATTTTTTAATTAAATTGCATAAATAATATGCATTCCGAACTATTTTCAGAAATAATACACCCTCGCTGTGGTGCAGCCGATTGGTCCCTGTCGTCTATAGCGTAGCCGACTAGGTGGTCAGCCGTCGACTGCATGGCTAACAGTACCTGGTCTGCTGCGCTGTGGCCGACAGCACCTGATCGGCGGCGCCGTGGCCGACTGGACCTGCTCGGCCGCAGCCTAGCCGACGGCATCCAGTCGGCTACTGTTACTCCGACTGTTGCATGCACTCCCTATATTTGCCGCCAATGTCAAGTGGTACATATATACAAATAAGTCCCAAATTAACGTCCCATAGAAATAAAGAGTTGTCATACATAGATAGATAGGCATGTCTCTAGTCGTAGAGTGAAGTGTCAGCCACGATGTCTGCCATGGTGCGGAGGTGGTGGATTAGGCGTCGTCTATCCTAACCTGTGGGGTGGGCGAATGTCACGTGCAGGAATCAGGGACCCGTCCTGGTCATACTGTGTATCTTGAGTGGGGTATGGTGGAGGAGTGTTGTACATGCCCATCCAATTATCGAGTTGCGAGTATGGATCTTGGTTGTTCCTACCATCTTGATCACTCCCCCACGCGGATCCCGGATGACTGTTGTGAGGACATAGACGGGTGATGTCTGTAAGCTCCTGACAATGGGGAACATAAGTACTGAGTTAGTAAATGGGCGTAGCGAATAGATATGGGAAATAAAAGATAACGAAATACATACCTTGTGGCTGGGGTGGTGGACGAAGTATGTAGCCCGACGTGGGACTCTGCTGCTGCTGCCAGGACAAACATACTGCCTGGTCAGGAGGGGGTGGTATGGGCATCGGTTGCGGTGCTAGACGTGGACGCGGCTGCTGCTGGGAAGGACGTGGTGGGCGCTGTGCTGCATGGCGGTGATCAACATCCGAAGTACGTGTGCACGTGATAACCTCGTAGATACCTCGTAGCCTGTCCTCCAGGCACCGCACCCAGGACTGATGCGGTTGCCGTTCTATAAGAGGGCCGGAGGACATGGAACAGTGGTACTCAGCGACATCATTTTGAAGCTTGTGTGTCAACTGGGCCTGTCATTGGAACGAGAATGTTTAAATAAATATGACAAAGTTTGCAACAACTAGATGCATTTTTTGGTAGAATATACTTACCGCGTATTGTCTGGAGCCTGAAGTAGACTGGCTCGGATACATATCCCACGTAGCAGGGGTCGGTGTCGCCTCGTGGTGCATAGTCGTGTGGAGGTCATGTAGACCTGCAAATATGAATTGAATTGTTGTTAATCAAACGCGAGATCCTCCTGCCAGACTCGTGTTGTCGCAGTGTCCCACTCAGTAACATAGGACTGAACCATCTGCAGCCACTGAAGTACGGTCCTATTAGTTCCTTTCATTGATAACCTACAATTGTGGTGTGTGTTCGACAATTAAGTAATGCTTACACGTGGAGAACTATGAAACATTGCGTAAATAGACATACCCGTGGATGATGGGTGTGACGAGATCTTCCGTCGCTGGAGGAAGTGCCAGTTGTCGACGACCGAATTGCCTCATAACCCTCTGCTTGGCCATCTCCACGGAGACATCGAAGATAATCTTTGATTTTGTCATCCAGCACGCGCGATCTCTAGTGCAGAGCTCCTGATGTAGGTTGGTCCCGATTTTCACGGATTTGTGCGGAGGGAACGATGAACACGAAGAACAAGTGATGAACTCAAGAACACAAAGAGGGGAAAACTCTCAAATCAAAGATAACTAGCAAGTAGCAACTCAGCAAGATTCAATTGGTAACAAATCTCCTAGGGCAGCCCCCAATTCTCCTCTTCCAAGCACACCTTACTTTAGGATTGTTTGTCCAATTGGTCAATCCAACCAATTCAATCTAGCCACTTCAAGAGGTAAGATTAGCAAGTAATCGCAACTACAAGAGGAAGCCTTGGTATCCACGAAGGCATCTTCTCCACAAGGGGAGGCCTTGGTTCATCTCCACAAGGGGAGGCCTTGATTCATCTCCATAGGAGGAAAGAGACACTTTGAGAAGAAGGAGCAAGGCTCTACTCTAATCCCAAATCATAGTCTAACCCTAACCCTAGGGGAGGAGGCAGCTATTTATAGTCTAGATGCGAAATATGGATAAGTGGCTAGGATTACATGGCTCAAGGGCCATCTCAGCACACAGGCTCGCGCAGGTCCGGTAGTACCGGCCAGGGTTGGCCGGTAGTACCGGCCTGGTCGGTAGTACTGGAAATAATTCTGGTAATACCGCTTAGGGTGGCCTCGGATCCAGTAGCGCCTGGCGACTCGGCGGTAGTACCGGCCGCGATGGTCCGGTAGTACCGGCCGGCACTTCTTCAGGATTTCCAGCTTCTTTTCCCGCTCTTCTTCTTGGCCATCTTCTTGGGTATTCTCTTGGTCATCTTCTCCACTCCATTGAGGGTCGTCATCAAGGTGGTTCCTGAGTATGCACAAAGTATCCGAATGAAGTAGCAAACCATTCAAAGGAGTGTCGAGATCACACATAGATAGGAGTGAATTCACCTTATCATGGAGAGCTTTGACTCTTGCTCTTGTCATTGGGCCACTTGTTGTAGGAGCCTAGGTTGGGCTACATCATCTCCCCCCCCCCCTGGAAAAGAGTCGTCCTCGACTCTTGGTCATCCTCATCGCTTGATGTTCCAAGGTATGGCGATAGGTCGGCGACGTTGAAGGTGTCATGGACCAAGTGTTTGGAGTTGGAGATGTCGATCTTGTAGGCATTGTCGTTGATGCGCTTGATAACCTTGAAAGGTCCATCTCCACGAGGGTGAAGCTTGGACTTCCTTGCATCCGGAAAGCGATCTTTGCGAAGGTGTAGCCAAACAAGGTCTCCTTCTTCAAATATCATGGCGCGCTTGTGTTTGTTCATCTTCGTAGCATGGTCTTTGTTGTGCTTCTCGAGCGTAGTTCTTGTTTCCTCATGGAGCTTCTTCATGTAAGCGGCTCGCTTGTCGAAGTCCATGTTAACTTGCTCACGGAGTGGAAGTGGTAGCATGTCGAGCGCGGTGTAGGGGTTGGAGCCATAGACGATCTCGAAGGGTGTTCTCTTTGTTGCGCGGTGTAGTGCTCGATTGTAGGCGAACTCGGCGTGTGGGATGCACTCTTCCCAATTCTTCAAGTTAGGCTTGATCAACACACGAAGGAGTGTAGATAGGCTTCGGTTCACCACTTCGGTTTGGCCATCGGTTTGAGGGTGGTATGCGGTGGAGAATAGTTGCTTGATTCCCATCTTGGCCATCAAAGTCTTCCAAAAATAGCTCACGAACTTGACGTCACGATCCGACACAATGGTCTTTGGCACGCCATGAAGACGGACGATTTCCCTGAAAAACAAAGTAGCAATGTGTGAAGCATCGTCGTCTTGTTGCAAGGTATAAAGTGTGCCATTTTAGAGAAGCGATCAATGACGACAAAGATGGAATCCTTGTTTGTTTTAGTGCGTGGGAGTCCTAAGACAAAATCCATAGCTATATCGGACCATGGGTGATGTGGAATAGGCAAAGGTGTATATAACCATGAGAGTTTAGAGTAGACTTAGCTTTGAGACATGTAGAACATCGTCGAACTAGGCGTTCCACATCACGCTTCATTCTGGCCAATAGTAGTTGGTGGCGAGCATGGCGTAGGTCTTGTCGCGGCCAAAGTGACCCATGAGTGTCCTCCATGAGATTCCTTCAAAAGGACCAAACGAAGCGAAGACTCGGGTATACATAGTTTGTTAGCCTTAAACAAGAAACCTTGTGCAAATAGAAATCACCAATTCCTTTGTGCTCCGAACATTGAGCGAAAATGTCTCCAAAGAAAGCATCGGTAGCATACAACTCTTTATCTCATCCAAACCCAAGACACTAATGTCAAGACGTGTAAGTAGGTTGGCCTTGCGGGATAGAGCATCCGCGACCACATTGTCTTTACCTTTCTTGTATTTGATTACAAAGTAAAGACTCAATGAACTCAACCCACTTAGCATGTCTTTTGTTCAAATTTGTTTGACTTTTCAAATATTTCAAGGATTCATGGTCGGAATGAATGACAAATTCCTTAGGACGAAGGTAATGTTGCCACACATCCAAAGCAAATAACTCTTTGTCATAAATGGGGTAATTCAAGCGAGCTCCATCTAGTTTCTCACTATGGTATGCGATGGGTCTACCATTTTGCATAAGCACTCCACCAATGCCCAATCCACTTGCATCGCATTCAATCTCAAATGTCTTAGAGAAATCCGGAAGGGCAAGGAGTGGTGCTTCGGTTAATAACCGTTTGAGCTCATTGAAAGCAAAATCATGTGCATTGCCCCAAATGAAAGGTACATTTTCTTTGTAAGTTCATGGAGGGGGCAAGCAATTGTGGAAAAATCCTTGATGAAACGGCGGTAAAATCCGGCAAAACCAAGAAAACGTCTCAACTCCTCAAGTGACATCGGAAAAGGCCAAGTCCGAATTGCTTGTATCTTTGCTTCATCAACTTCGACTCCATCCGAAGAAACAACAAAACCCAAGAAAACAAGTTTGTTGGTGGCAAAAGTGCACTTAGAAAGATTTGCATAAAGCTTTTCATTGCGAAGAACCAACAAAACTTGAGCAACATGAGAAGTGTGCTCTTCCAAAGATTTGCTATAATAAGGATGTCGTCAAAGTATACCACAACAAATTTCCAATGAAAGGACGCAAAACATGATTCATGAGACGCATAAAAGTAGAAGGTGCATTGGAAAGACCAAATGGCATGACAGCCATCATAAAGACCAAGCTTTGTTTTAAATGCGGTCTTCCATTCATCACCTTCACACATCTTATTTGGTGATATCCACTTTTAAGATCAATTTTGGAGAATATAGCGGAACCACAAAGCTCATCAAGCATATCATCAAGTCGAGGGATAGGATGGCGATACCGAACGGTGATGGCGTTGATGGGGCGACAATCCATGCAAAGGCGAAGAGTGTTGTCGTGCTTGGGTACCAAGATGACGGGCACGGCGCACGGACTCAAGCTCTCGCGGATATGTCCCATGGCAAGAAGTTCTTGTATTTGCCGCTCGATCTCCTTTGTCTCTCGGGGTTGGTGCGGTAAGGAGCGCGGTTTGGTAGCGGTGCGCCGGGAACAAGGTCGATGCGGTGCTCGATTCCGCGTAGAGGAGGTAGTCCCGGTGGCACTTCTTGAGGGAAGACATCTTCAAAGTCCTTCAAAAGAGACAACAAAGAAGGAGGAAGGTTTGTGAAAGTGTTAGTCATAGAAACTTCACCCTTGCATATGAGCACATAGTGGATGGGTTCTCTCTCAACTCCCTCATCTCTCTCTTTGTGGCAAATAGTGTAAGTTTTGTGGGAACTCTCTTTGAAGTGTCACACTCATTTGGCTTGTGGCTCTCACTCACTTTATGGTGGGTCTCTCGCTCACCACTCATCTCACTGACGAACGATCTTGTTGTGCCCTTGCAATAGTCTTGGCGTTGTCGGCGATGACTTGACTTGGTGTCATGGGACGAAGGACGAAGGTCTTGTCGTTGTTCTTGAAGCTATAGTAATTTGTCCTTCCATCATGCATAGCACCCTTGTCAAATTGCCATGGACGCCCAAGAGTAAGTGACAAACGTTCATAGGCACAACATCACAATCAACCGTATCTTCATAGGCTCCAATCTTGAAGGACACTTGCACCATGTGTTGAATCTTGACGGCTCCGGTATCACTCAACCATTGCACATGGTAAGGATGTGGGTGCTTCTTGAACTTCAAGTTGAGCTTATCACAAAGTTCTTTGCTCGCTAGTTGTGGCAACTTCCACCATCTATGATGACCTTGATGGACTTTCCATTGATTCCCGCTCTTGTTTGAAACAAGTTGCATCTTTGGTCTTCTTCCACTTGAACATTGGTGGTTAAGCTCTTGCCACAACCAAGGAAGGGTTGTTGTCGCCATCACAATATATCTCACTTTCTTCTTCTTGAGCACTTTGCATTGTGGCGACCTTGTTCAAAGCATTGTACTCATCTTCACTCATAGATTCATACTCTCCCATGTCATTGATGATCATGACCTTCTTGTTGGTGCACTCAAAAGATTTGTGCCCTTGTCCGCCGCACTTGTAGCATTGCAAAGTCTTGTGCCGGACGAAGATCCTTGAGGCGCCTTGGTAGAGGGAGGTACTTTCTTGAAAGGTTGAGGCGCTTGAGGTGTCGATGTAGAGACTCTTGGAGGACCTCGAGTGTTCGCTTGAGGAAGAGCTTGTGAAGGTGTAGGAGTTGACGAAGAAGGCTTGTTGGCGAAGAATGCCTTTGTCTTGAGGTATTTGAGCTCTTCAAGCACGTGGCGCTCGGCCTTGGCTTGATGTACTAGCTCAACCAAAGAGGCATATGGTTGGAACTCCACGATCTTCTTGATTGGATAGTTGAGGCCATTCATGAAACGAGCCATGGATTGCTCTTCGTACTCGTTGACATTGGCTCTCATCATGGAGATTTCCATCTCCTTGTAGTACTCATCAACCGACTTCAACCTTGCTTCAACTCTTGCAACTTCTTGTATAAGTCTCTAGTGTAATGGCTTGGCACGAAGCGCTTGTACATTGTTTCTTTCATTTCAACCCAAGTGTCATTGGTTGTTGGTGGTTAGCGACGCGAGCATCTTGTAGTTGTTCCCACCACAAGAGGGCATACTCTTCAAACTCCATCGAGGCTAAGGCAACCTTCTTGTTGTCGGAGAAGCGTTGCACGCGGAAGATCTTGTCAACCTTGAGTACCCATGAGAAGTAAGCTTCCGGATCACTTGTGCCGTAGAACTTGGGTATGTCAAAGCGGACGTTGGTCAAGTCATCATAGTCGTCACCATGGCACCACGTGGGAATGCACGTCCACGTCTCCTTCGATTGAGTCCATCACCATTGTGTTGGCTTGACTCGTTATCACTTGACTCGGAACGTTGGTGTTGTGACGATCATGTGGAAGCTCTTGACGAGGACGAGGATCATGTTGAGGAGGTAGCTCTTGTTGATGAACGGGTTGTTCGTTATTGTTCGCATTGTCATGATTTTGATGACGTGGCCTTGGAGGATGACGGGGTGACGTCCTTGTTCATCAAAGTCATTCGCACCCGGACGCCATTGTCATTAGCCAATGGGTCATGACGATCACGTTGTTGCGGTGGTGGTGATGGTATGCGTCGCGATGTTCAACATTTTGGTGAGGTTGTTCTTGATGCGCATTGGCATTGTTCGCGTGAAGATCATGTGGTTGTTCAACGTAGGAGGAGGTCGTTCATGGGCGTCGCGCCTTGGATCATGTTGACGTTCTTGTCGAGGTTCATGACGTCCATGACGTGCTTGTGTCGACCTTGAGGTGCTTCTTGTACGGCTTGAGCGTGTGAAGAAGCTCGTTGTCGCACAAGGTTGTTGATAGCTTCGGTCACCGCTCCATATGCTTCTTGGCATGCATGCGTCGTTGAAGTTGTTCTCTTGAGCTTGAAGACGGCGCTCGTAGCGTCCTAGGCCATCACGAAGAAGGTGTCGAAGACCAACAAACTCCGTTTGTGTGACATAGCCATGATCACCGCGAACTCCACCATGGATTTCATCGTCCGAGCTTGAGCTTCCGTTTGTACTTCCCCTAAACATTTTCTCAAGAACAAGTGAGATGTGTGGTAAGGAAAAACCAAGACAAACTATATCCCAAGTATAATGTGGCTTGAGAGGAGAGAATCCGGTTCTAACACCCAACACACACACTTATGAGGATAGGAAGGTATGAAGTGGCAAACGAAACAAGCAAACCCGACGAAAGTATATTGTCAAAGGTAGAGAAAATCCACAATGATCAAATTACCAAAGAAACTCCAACCACAAATGATGAAGAAACACACACAAAAGCGAATGATGGGGTTGGGCGACCAAAGGGCGAGCACTCGAAGATAGACAACCTAACGAAGACTACGTGCTCAAATGTCACCCAACACAAGAGGACGCTAGCTCAATTGCTTTTGATGGGCAACGGATTTGCACAAGTGTTACACACTCACTCTCTTTGGCGGTTAGCTTTGTCGCAACCTACAAGAGATGATACTTGGCACACTCATGTTCTTTTCTTTTCTCTTCTCTTTTTTTTTTGATTTTTGCTTTTTGACGATGATTCCTTCTCTTTTGCTAGTGCCAAGATCTCTAACGATACACACTCGCCAATACTTAAGACAATCACTCGAACAAGTGCAATGCCCCGCAATATCAAAGAGCTAGTCCGATAGGTCAAGGTACACGAAAGGAAGAAGGGCTCACAACGGATTATGATGATGGGGAAATGTCGAGTCCTTGGTGGCGTCGTCGCTTGGCGTTGATGATGCGTTGCTGCGGAAGCTTGTCGATGTCGTAGACGTAGGGCACACCAAGAAAGGACTCAAACCAAAGAGGAAATGCCAAAACGAACCGAGGAAAAAGAAAAACTGCTCTGAAAATCCTGCCCGGCGGTAGTACCGCTCGATCTGTCCCGGTAGTACCGGTCGTGCGCGCAGCTCCGGTAGTACCGAAGGTCTAGCCGGTAGTACCGGTGGACCCGAAATCTGGAGTTTTTCTTTGCGATTTGGGCGGAAATTGAGCACGAAAAATCCTCAAATTCGTGGGAAATTGGCAAAATTAAGGCTAGGGAACGCAAACAAAGGTGGAGGGGGTCCTAAAGCAACAGATCCATGGACAAAAACTACCAAAAACGCAACGAATCGACAGATCGGCTCGAATCAAGGAAAGGCTATTTTTGGTGGAAATTTTCGAATTTCTCAAAAACGAAGAAAATTTTGGTGGATTTCGGTGGAAACACAAAACAAATCCGTGGCAACCTAGAGCTCTGATACCATATGATGTAGGTTGGTCCCGATTTTCACGGATTTGTGCGGAGGGAACGATGAACACGAAGAACAAGTGATGAACTCAAGAACACAAAGAGGGGAAAACTCTCAAATCAAGATAACTAGCAAGTAGCAACTCAGCATGATTCAATTGGTAACAAATCCCCTAGGGCAGCCCCCAATTCTCCTCTCCCAAGCACACCTTACTCTTAGGATTTTTTGTCCAATTGGTCAATCCAACCAATCCAATCTAGCCACTCAAGAGGGAAGATTAGCAAGTAATCGCAACTACAAGAGGAAGCCTTGGTATCCACGAAGGGATCTTCTCCACAAGGGAGGCCTTGGTTCATCTCCACAAGGGGACGCCTTGATTCATCTCCATAGGAGGAAAGAGACACTTTGAGAAGAAGGAGCAAGGCTCTACTCTAATCCCAAATCATAGTCTAACCCTAACCCTAGGGGAGGAGGCAGCTATTTATAGTCTAGATGCGAAATATGGATAAGTGGCTAGGATTACATGGCTCAAGGGCCATCTCAGCACACAGGCTCGCGCAGGTCCGGTAGTACCGGCCAGGGTTGGCCGGTAGTACCGGCCTGGTCGGTAGTACCGGAAATAATTCCGGTAGTACCGCTTAGGGTGGCCTTAGATCCAGTAGCGCCTGGCGACTCGGCGGTAGTACCGGCCGCGATGGTCCGGTAGTACCGGCCGGCACTTCTTCAGGATTTCCATCTTCTTTTCCCCGCTCTTCTTCTTGGCCATCTTCTTGGGTCTTCTCTTGGTCATCTTCTCCACTCCATTGAGGGTCGTCATCAAGGTGGTTCCTGAGTATGCACAAAGTATCCGAATGAAGTAGCAAACCATTCAAAGGAGTGTCGAGATCACACATAGATATGAGTGAATTCACCTTATCATGGAGAGCTTTGACTCTTTCTCTTGTCATTGGGCCACTTGTTGTAGGAGCCGTAGGTTGGGCTACATCAGCTCGGAGATACCACCTGGGTATTTAGCCTCTTGAGCTACTTCCGTGTATGGCTCCCAGATAATCGCATCCGCGCTCAACACGTCAAACTGCTCGTTGAATGCCTGGTAGCAATTCCTTACCTGGTCTTGAGCAAAGCATCTCTGCAGAAAGCGAAAGTTAGAGGCAGCCAAAGTTTAATGAAACAATGCGCTAAATTAATTTATTAGACATACCCGGCGACATGTCCAAAGTGTACCGAAAGTAGGCAAATCTATGCGATCGCCGCCTAACAACGCGCCCACAGGGTAAGCCTCCTCAGCAAATACGTCTGGTCGTCCGATAGGGAACCTCTCCCACGACCAGAGCTGCAACAATAAGGGCATCCAAGCAGGGCTGATGTAGGCGACAGAAGATGGCACCCGTTGCACATACCTCGGTAAGTTGCCGCTAAGACAGCAGAACCTTGGTATCTCTTACTTGACACCTTGGTTCTGAAAACCCTCCAGGTCGACATTGCCCACTTAATTATTGCATCCTGCAAATGTTGCTTGTCGGGATATAGAGCACCCACGGCTATGTTGTTCTCGTGATATTGCCAGGCAGAATCATGACCATCGTCCGCGGTCATTGCAGAAGAGAAGTCATGATTCCATGATGCGGGATTAGGCACCTCCTGTGCGTCATCCGACTCGTCGGAATCATCGGCATAACCACTATCACCCTCTGTATCTTCCTCTTCCATCTGGTTCTGCATATGCCCATTTACCTCGTCTGCATCTGCCTCAACACTATCATCATGTCCAACTTCTGCCTGACTGTTCTGCCCTGAATCATAACCACCACCACCAGCATCTCCCTGACTATAATCTCCTTCTAAATGCATCTCTTGGCTGCTTTGGCCAGGATCATGCCCACCCTCGCCTTTAGGGGGATTCACCTCCATCGTGGCAGGAAGCAGCTGAAAGGACAAGGATGTCGCCAAGAGGGGGGTGAATAGGCGATTAATTTTTTTCGGTTTAGGCTTGATAATTGCGGAATAAAACTAGGTGTTTAAATTAACAAGCCAACAACCTAAATACTAGGCTCACCTATGTGCACCAACAACTTATGCTAAGCAAGACAAGCAACAAGGTGATAGCAATATAGAATACTTCAAGCATGAAGGCTATCACAAAGTAAAGTGCATAAGTAAAGAGCTCGGGTATAGAAATAACCGAGGCACGCGGAGACGAGGATGTATTCCCGATTTCCTCCTTTTTAGGGAAGTATGTCTCGTTGGAGAGGTGTGAGCCACCACAACAGGTTGGTCTCAACGCCACAAAGGCTTCACCTTCTTCTCCGATGAACCGCACCACAAAAGGTTTGGTTCACCTTCCACTATCGGAATCCTTCGAGGCGGAATCCGGAGCCTTTACAACAACAACCCAGGGCACAACCCACAACTGGATTGGGTGCTCCCGGATGGCTACAAGTGACCACAAAAGGTCTCAACCACCACAAAGGCGTCTAGGGTCCAATGACCCAAGAGTAACAAGCTCACAAACTTTCAACTTCCACGAATCCTCGTGGAGAGCACAAACCGATGCACAAAGCAATGGCAAGAGCACAAGTGCTCAAATCCTTCACTCTCAAATCCACCAAAAGCAACTAATGCTTATGGGGGTAGAAGAGAGGAAGGACAAAGAAGAACTCAACAAATAAAACTCCAAGATCTAGATCCAAAGGGTTCCACTGACTTAGAGGAGAGATGGATTGGTGGAAATATAGATCTAGATCTCCTCTCACTTTTTCCTCAACGATATGCAAGAATCATGGGAGGGATTGAGAGATAGCAAGCTTTTCCAAGGTCAACAATGGAGGAGAGAGAGAGGGGAAAAACGTTCTTGCTTGAGGTTGAAGAAGGGGAGGGGTATTTATAGCCCCTCCCAAAATATAACCATTACAGCCAGGCAAAACCGGATATTCCGGGTCAATTTAGGACCGGAATATCCGGTGGAAAACGCGAAGTCTCCTGGAGGGAGCCGGATATTTCTAACCGGAAATTTCTGAAGTTAATCGGAATATCCGGTTGTCTGAAAACTGACAGAAACAGCAAAACGAAAACTGCAATATCTTTTTCATCCGGACTCCGATTTCGATGATCTTGGGCTCGTTGGAATCGCAACGAAGAGCTCTTCAAGATCATGCAGAGAAACATCATAGTCCATCATGTGAGAAGGAAGCCACAAGGAGAGAGTTTGACCTCTCTTAGAAAAGACAAACCGGTAAAACCTCCAACATCAAAAACACAACAAGATATGCATATGAAATCTGTTTTTGATGAACTAGAGCTTGGTATGGAGATGAACACAAGCTATAAATTCACACATGTATAAAAGCCAAATAAGAACCAAGAAATGTGATATGCAAGTATGCAAAGGTTTGAGCTCTCCACAAAGATGCGATCAAGTTACTCACTTGAGAGCCCCTCTTGATAGTACGCCGTCTATTCTATAACCCGGTCTCCCAAGAATGAGACCGGTAGAAAGGAAAACCTATCAAGATCATACCTTTGCCTTGCGCATTCCACTTGAGCTAGATGATGACGATCTTGACTCCCTCAAGTTGGAACATCTTTCTTGATCGTGCTTGCTAGCACATGCTTGATGAAGACTTCTCCAAATACCGTCCCCATACTTCATTATGGGACAGCCTCGCTAAGCTCCGTCTTAATGTATCCATTGCAAGCTTCAATCAAATGATATCTTTCGAGATGGATCATATTGAACTTGCACTTCATAATCTTCTCTCTCTTCACAAAGATGATGTCTTGAATCCTTCAAGACATACTTGTAATATGCTCAACTCTACACATGACCATTCTTCATATAAACCCTTGAATAGAGCATTGATCATCATGTAATCTTCTAGAGTCCAACACATGAACTCCAATCTTTTCCTGTGGATAAGATATACAAGTATATCTCAATGCAAACATTAGTCCATAAGGATTGTCATTAATTATCAAAATCACACATGGGGCAACACATGCACTTTCAGCAGCAAGGCGACAGGGTTAGTTCCCCTGCTTTCGCAACCTTGTAGCCAGCGCACCCACTGAGAGGTCCGATCTATCGGCCTCAAATAGAAGAAAAAGCCTGACCTTGACCTTGACTTTGTCCACAATGCATGCACACCAACAGTGTCTGTTTCAGGATTAAGCCCTAAACATCCTGCCAACCAGTCCTTCACCTGACTAATGGACCATGTTTGCGGCAAATTAAGTTCCAACTCCGAGTGCTGAAACTTACTCAGATCTGCCCCAACTCATTTGTTTGGACAGTACCAGCACCGTAGTAAAAAATACACTTCACTACATCAGGCATCTTTGCTCGCCTAAAAATATATTAAGACTCGTCAACAATTATGTAACACGAAATAAGAATTACTAACGGAAAACACTAAATAATATCAGACGCCAGATTGAATTTTACTACCGGAACAAGTACAACTGAACACCTAAAAATTAATACCCAACTCATCAACTAATTAGAAAGCCCGAAATAACAACAACTGTACGATTCTCTACGCCACGACCAACTAAATAATACCGCACGACAAACTAAATATTAAGTTAAACCTAATTAATCTAACCCTAATTAGCCAAAAACCACGTACCCTTGAAGCGTGCCTTGATTCACCGGAGCAGCACCACCACACCCGGACCAGCAGCCGCACCACCACCTCCACCTCCTGCTCGAGCTACCCCAACCTCCACCGCATCTCCACCATTGCTCCAAACGAGCTCCACCAAATCGCCCCCACGACCTAGCCCATATGTAGATCAGCTTTGCCCTAACTCTCTAGGACCTATGGGCTGAAGATTTGGTAGCTCGGCTGGACAAATCGGCGCACGAGGAGAGGGCACGACGGTGCGGTTTGAAAAAACGGAGAAGAGAGAGAGGACGCGAGGAGATAGAAGAGGCCGAGCGTGTTTATCCAGCGCCTTATCGGCTGCGGCTGGGCCCGTCGACAAGGCTATCGGCTGCGGCGTGGCCGATTTGTGGCCACGCGTGTCCGAAAGGCCTGTCGGGTGCTGGCCTGGCATGGTCTGCCACCTGCTCGGCTGCGGCGTAGCCGAGGGTGTATTATTTATGAAAATAGTTCAAAACGACTATTATTTATCGAATTTAATAAAAAATATATTATTTTAAAAAATAGCTATACATGGCATATATAGATTTTAATTTTTTTTGTACCATGAACATTTTTGAAACCTTGAATATTTTTTCCTATACATGAACATATAGTTTCCAACCCATGAATATATCGGAAGCATGTAAACATATTAGTTGTGTACTCATGAATTTTTATTTCAACCTCGTGCTCATGTTTTCGAATCCACGCATCCATGAAAATATTTTCCCGAACCCAACATTTTTTTGAATCGGTGAACCCTTTTTTGCAATCCTTGAACACTTTTTTTAATTCTGTGATTGCATTTTTTTGAACTTCTTTAACATATTTAAAAATTGCGTGAACAAATTTTAAATATGAATGGAACCTTTTTAAAATCCATGAACGTATTATTTGAAACCCAAGAATATTTTTTAAACCTCATATTTTTGCTGATATGTGAGCCTATTTTTATAATCCACGAATATATTTTTAGGACCTCATATGTATATCTTTTAACTGCATGTACAATTTGTAATATCCAAAGAAAAAAGGGAAAAGAAAGTGAAATGGAACGTATTTGTCGCTGGCTCAGCCCAGCACGGCCCTGCAGCCAAATCCTTCAGGCCGTAAGCGGCATATAGGATTTGCGTGGAACGTATTTGTCGCTGGCCCAGCGAAAAAATGTTATGTCTTCGGAAGCCCATCAGCGATTTCTTGATATACTTGCCCAGCTCGGCCCGTTGGACGATTCGGCCAGCTGCGTATGGCAAAACCAGCTGAGAGCACAAATGAAGTGGAGAGTGTTTTTTTTTAGCTCGGTCGATCCACTAGAAGAAGAGAGAAAGCTATGGATTTCCCGCCATAATTATGGATCACCGATCGAGAACTCCGTCCAGGTGTGTCTATATGTTCCTACGTAATGCGATTTGTTGATTTGCTATGTATTCTGGCAGTTGGTTTGTTTTAAAGGAAGCCATGTTCACTTGTTTGCGATGGGACATTTTTTATTTATTCGTTTGGCTGTGGTATTTTTTCAACCTTCTGAATAGGTGGTGAAGCATTGCAAGTCTATGCTGCTTCGGGTGTGTACCCAGCTAGATCTTCTTTCCACGATTATTAGATCTCATTGTTAGCGGTGAGTGGCTATCGGTGTCTTCAAACCTTGATTAACGAGGGCGTCTGTAGGTGCCCCAGTATTTTGCTGCTTGTTCAGTACATGTTTCAAACTCCGGTAGCCGTCAAACAGCTGACTGAATAAGATGACCAGCATAATGTTTAGTGTATTTTTTGGTTGGTACTTTGTACTGGACGTGTTGCGTCAAGTCTCCTTTCTATTAGCTGATATTTTTTTCATAAATGACTAAAATGCCTTTGGATGTATTTCCTCAAACAAAGAAAAGAGTGGCATTGCACCTCTAAATCTGTATGCACAAAGAGGCGAGAAAGTATCCGGTGGGAACCAACTTCAGTTGAAATCGGTGAAAACCACGAGAAAATAATGTTTAAAAGTTCATAAAGAAAATCTCAACGAAAATGCTTTACGTCGGAAAGGTAGAATTTTATAGACATACAAATTTGCAAGTTGAAACTCAAATTTCTGTAGGAGCTATGAAAATGACAAATTCAACCATAAATAGTAGATTCAGCAAAAAATAGTAGCAACGTTACTATTCATAACAAATTTGTCATTTTCATAACTACTCCCTCCGTTCCACAATATAAGATGTTTTATAGGTGTTGCACATATTATCTAAATTCGGACTAAAAAAGAGTGCACATATATACTAAAACGTGTCTAGATACATGTGTATAGTCTGAATGTGGGAAAAGTCTAAAACATATTATATTGTGGAACATAGAGAGTACTTTACAATTGAGGGGTTTAACTTGCAAATGCGCGCGTCTATAGAACTCGACCTTCACAACGTAATAAATTAGTATCTTTTTTGTGATTTTCACAAGTTTTCATTGATTTTTTTTTGTTTCCACCGAATAGTTTCTCGAGACAAGATCGACAGCCCATCGTGAAGGAGCGAGTTGACCCATCACATGCTCACATAGATCCACAAGCGTGCATGCACATGTCTATATATGCATCCAGACACAGCAAGAAAGAATCGGATCGTGTCTTCGTTCGATCTCGATCGACTTGCAAACTGGCACTCGCCATTCAAGCACGCACGCCTCTCAGCCAGCACTCCCTATAGGGCTATACATGTGCTGATGAAGCTTCAAATTTCGGTGTACATGTGCAGTAGGGATGCGCATGATTGATGCATGTACCCACCATGGAGGCGCACACTGCAGCACCGCCCACCGGAAAGCACTCCTCGGCAAGTCGCCATTGCTCCTTCACGCAGAGACATCCAGCGTGATGTCGATCATCTTGACATCGATCGATCTCATGTGTATATGATTATTCGATGATTCCGTGATTAATTGGTACCTATACTGACATGGCATACGTAATATGATCGAGATCGACATGGGCATTAAGCTAGCTAGCTTGGTGTTGCAAGCAATGAAGCAAAATATATACTTCTGAGTTCTGAATATAAGGGGGCATGGCCAGTTGTTGCTGTTGCATCCGGCTACAAATAACTCCGCACTCTCGGTTGCTTTCTTGATTGTGCCAGAAGGATCACGAGTAGTACGATCATCACCTTAACTAATTAGTTAATAGTTAAGGTGAAAGAGACGAGAGGGAGAACCCAGTTATTAGCCACCGTTGTGTTTGGACTTTGGACCTCATGCCCTGACCATTATGGAGCGGATTATTAGCCACCGTATCCTATTTGCATGTGCTAATCACTAACACATGCTTATCAACGTTATTCAAATGTCCGATATCGGTCCAACGCCCAAGTTTAATTTCATGCGTGTAGCACGCAAGCTAGCTAGCATCCTCGATTATGATGCAAGTAGCAATAGCCAGCGCCATGCACGCATACATGTACTCATGTAGGCTCTCCTACATCTTAAAATGATTTATCTACTCTATAATTGACCCTTCACATCGATCGCAAATTGTGGTTCCCCATGTACAGGCCAGCAATACTATATATCACGCCACATGGAAGCTTAGTCAGCATCTGCCACTTGGTAATCTCACCGGCCAGCCAGAAACAACATGGCTTTGCCAGTCAAGTCTGCACCTGCCACTTCGTGTCCCCATGAGGCACACACGTTGCTTGATTACCATTAGTCTTTGTTTTTGACAAGTGTTTGATAAGCATTAGCCCATTACCTTACATATGCACTGCTGGATGATTGACCCAGACGAAAGCGACGAACCAACCTATTACCTGTTGGAGGGAAGGGACGACTAATCTGATGTGGCAACACCTGGCAGCCAGTATACCCAGCTTGTTGCTTCGTGATCTCCTCTATTATCCATCTACTGGATGTGCTTCTTCTTCTCTACTGTAGCTGCATTATTTTTGTTTGGGCCTATCAGCATTATTGTACTACTTAATTGGGATTTGAATCTTGACAGGTTGATTCCGGTTGGTGGTCGTCATGTATTAGGGGTGGATAATCTGGAAGAAACCGATGGCACGATATTGTGGGCCCCAATTTTTGTTGATAATTGTTCTAATTTAAGTCTCTTGTCTGAGTCCAACTGATGTAGTAATAGCAACGTTTTTTTCTAGAAGAGAACATGTGATTCACGATCATGTCCAATAATTTCATGAACAATTTGACTTTTATGGTTCGATTTTAATAACAGCAAGGTACAATTGCTTAAACACCAAATGTATGTAGTGCATGTTCATGTCACCTCTACACAATTTGTAGACAACTTCTACAGTAGGTTGTCTTTTTTAGTTATATGTAGAAACCTACAATTGCGTGAATTGAAAAATCTATATATCAACATGAATTTTATCTCGTGTTCTGTAGTGTTGCTTGTTCGTCGACAACTCAACATTTTCTTCCTCCAGGAATTGTATCCTCTCCATGACTCCGCCCTCTCCATTGAATTTTCAGGTTAATAGAAATTGACTTTGCCAATTTTCAGCCATCCATATCCTCAGCTATCTATATCCCCAAGTACAATTGGAATTGATATTCTATCATCAAAACCAATATGTCCATCTCAATCCAAAGGGAAAACAAATAGTTGAAAAAGAAGCACATAAATTATCAAATCATGACATATAGGAAATCCGTAGTGTCTTCTGTAAGCACCTTCGTGCACACGTCCGTTACGCACATGTGCACTTCTTAATTAATTTCCAGAAGCAGACCACAAAATTGATTGTCCTCCACCTTTTCGCTTGCGGTTGTCTCTTTTTTCTAGACATCAAGAAAGCACAAATACATTAGTTGATAATATTTGGTATCGAGTGGACATGCATGCGCCCTTCATAGACTCATTGTGTTTTGTTAATCGACATTGGTTAATCTTTATGACAAACAACCTCCAAAGGTATATGGCACGACAAAACCCCCAGAAATAGCTAGGACAACGTCTTCGACCTATTTGATCTAATGGTGGCATCTTCTCCGAATCTAGGGTTCTTCCGAGTTTTGACTTTTGACTCTCGAACAACTGTCGGTTAACGAATTGGCATTGGTCGAGAATGGTGGTGCCTGAAGAGAGACAACTAGGACCTGGTTAAGAGCACCCAGTGGTGGAGACATGATTCCATTACACATAGGGAAATCCCATAATTAACAAAAGTTACCGAGCAAGATTTGAGCAAAATATACAAACTACTAAAAACTATAAAGAAGAAAAAACTTCAACACTCCAAGTTGCTCGAGGCCAGTTTCCGCCTGGGAAGCACCGACACTGGGTGTGCCTCTTGTTAATAAACACAAATGGCAACACTATCGACCAACCCATAGGACAATCCATAAGCAACTTATACGAGATCGCCGGTTAGTTAGGCATGGGAAATTTGGAATGCAAGAAAAATATATATGATATGATGGATAATAGGGTGCCTAGAAATAGATAGTAGCTACTCCCTCCGTTTTTTAATATAAGATGTTTTAGGTGTTGCACATGTTGTCTAGATACATACCAAAATGAGTGAACATGCACACTAACACATGTCTACATACATTTGTGTACATGTGCATGTAGACAAATGCTAAAACATCTTATATTAAAAAACGGAGGGGGTAGCTTTCTAAAATGATCACATACGGAAACATTATCGACCAACCCATAGGACAATCTATAAGGAAGTTATATGAGACCGCCGGTTAGTCTGGCAGGGCAAAATGGAAATGCAAGAAAAAAAGAAGGATACGATGTAGCTATCCAAAATGAATCGAACCGAGTAAGTGAGAATATAGAGGATCCGCCGATCTCGTTGGGTCAATGTCCATGATACCTACCACCTCGCTGACCGTGGAGCCCCACAGGCCAGCCACCGATACCGACGCACGCGCTTGCATCCCGCTCCTTGCCATTTTTGCTCCCCGCGCAACTATAAAACGCGCTCGCTCGCTCGCGAAGCCACATCCATCCACCCGTCGGAACCTACTAAAATTTCCTTGGAAATCGTCATCAATGGAGCCCCGGGCCACCGCCGGCACGCCGCCGCTTCCGTACGCGTACGAGCCGCTGCCCGGCGACGCCCATGTCGACGACCGCCGGAGCGGCGGCGTGAGGTGGCGCGCGTGCGCCGCCGTGCTGGCCGCGTCAGCCGTGGTGGTGCTCGTCGTGGCCAGCGCGCTCGCCGGGTCCAGAGTGGACAGGGTCGCCGTTGACGTGGCTGCCATGCCAGCCTTGTCAGAGACGGCGAGGAGCAGGGGCAAGGACGCCGGCGTGTCGGAGAAGACGTCGGGGGCGGTGGAGGAAATGGGGTTCCTCGGCGCGGGCGCTGACGCCGACGGGTTCCCGTGGAGCAACGCGATGCTGCAATGGCAGCGCACCGGGTTCCATTTCCAGCCCGAGAAGAACTGGATGAACGGTACGTATGGTTCATTCATTGCCCCCTTCCAGTTCCATTCGATTCGTTCACATTCGAATTCCTTCCATTTTCGAGAAACTGACGTCCTTGCCTTAATTTGTGTTCGGTTTGCTCCTGCTGCTGGTTGTGGCTTGCTCCGGCGATGGTGATGCATGCAGATCCTAACGGTATGTTCTGATCCATTCAACCAGATGGAATATTCTTGCTCTTAATCTTACAGCTTGCTCGATCGCCTCTTGTCTCGGAAGAGCATGCATGGATCTACCGAGTAGCTAATCCATTTGACTGAATAATGGGCCATCTGCTGGTAGAAAAAAGAACCATGTGTTTACATATTCCAACTCGGTCCTGTTTCCATGGGTCTATAGGATTAATTTGCAGCGCTCATGATTACCCTCCTTAATTTTCCAGCACCACCGCGTACATATCCACCTAATCACCGATTCATTAATTCAGAGCATATATATAGAATGCACATACTGTATATTTGTATTCTAATAGTACTAAATATTATATCTAGCACTAAAATATGTATAGATAAATCTGTCTTAGCGTCAAATTAATATGGTACAGAGGGAGTAATATGTTCTTTCAAGGACGGTGTGGATTGATTTGATACCGTATTCCATACGCAGGTCCGGTCTTCTACCGCGGATGGTACCACCTGTTCTACCAGTACAACCCGGAGGGCGCGGTGTGGGGCAACATCGCGTGGGGCCACGCCGTGTCCCGCGACCTCATCCACTGGCGCCACCTCCCGCTCGCCATGGTGCCCGACCAGTGGTACGACATCAACGGCGTCTGGACCGGCTCCGCCACCGTCTTCCCCGATGGAACGCTCAACATGCTTTACACCGGCTCCACCAACGCCTCCGTCCAGGTCCAGTGCCTCGCCGTCCCGGAGGACCCCAGTGACTCACTCCTCCGCAACTGGACCAAGCACCCCGCCAACCCTGTCCTCATCCCGCCTCCAGGCATCGGCCTCAAGGACTTCCGCGACCCAACCACCGCCTGGTTCGACGAGTCCGACCAGACGTGGCGCACCGTAATCGGGTCCAAGGACAACAATGGCCACGCCGGCATCGCCATGGTGTACAAGACCAAAGACTTCGTCAACTACGAGCTCATCCCCGGGATGCTCCACCGCGTCGACGGCACCGGCATGTGGGAGTGTATCGACTTCTACCCCGTCGGCGGCAACTCGTCATCGTCCGAGGAGGCGCTGTATGTGATCAAGGAGAGCAGCGACGACGACCGCCACGACTACTACGCGCTCGGGAGGTACGACGCGGCAGCCAACACCTGGACGCCGATCGACCCGGAGCTAGACCTTGGGATCGGGCTCAGGTACGACTGGGGCAAGTTCTACGCCTCCAAGACCTTCTACGACCCGGCCAAGAACCGCCGCGTGCTCTGGGGGTGGATCGCCGAGACTGACTCCGAGCGCGCTGACATTGCCAAGGGATGGGCTTCCGTCATGGTATGCGTATACATCGTTTATCTTTGCGTCCTTCATTCTGCATGCTAATTACATATGCAATTGATCAAACTTCTCTTGCGTGCAAACCTGCTAAATCAAATGTTGATGAGTGCATGCATCATGCATGGCTGTGTGATGAGTCGGCAGCAGAAAACTTTTAATCACGTTGTTAGGGCCTTGTGGCTGCTAATTGGTCGTTGGATGGAGTTGCAGTCACGGATATATTGGTTAATGTCGCAGTCTCGCCGTTTCATGTTTCTTTCTCGTTTAACAGCCTACCTAGCGACAGGTTCCATGTCGCTTGCCATTTCGCTGTTGAAGATTTGAAATCTTCGCTTCATCTTTAAGATGACAACATACATGCATGGTCGGTCCCCAACTGGGATACGAAACGTGCATCCATGTTCTGTTCAACCCTTAGTTAATCCCAACTCATGCATATATATACATGTACCAGTTGACAAAGTTTTGCACAAGTTTGCAAACATATATAGCCCATTTTTTATAATCCTCGTGGTAAGCGAGATGTTTAAATCTATCAGTTCCAAATCTGCCCCCCTGCATCTTCCAAGAGTTTGGTAAAAATGGGTGCAGATCAAGTGTCCTTTTTTCAATGTAGCCAACTGTCATATGTCCTATAGACACCACATGTGCACGCCACGTCGATCCCACGTGGAACCATGTGCGTGCCTAAAATAAACGGATAGTATATGGTTTTTGGTGTTGACCCTTATGATTGAGACAACGGCAGATTAATTGTCCTGTCCCAGCTAACAACCAAATATGAACTTTCTTCCTCCTTTCTGTCTTGGATGGGATCAACCTGTCCGCTGCTAAATTGTTTACTTGGTCGTGCAAACGTGAAGCAGACTCAGCAAGAAATATAATCGATTTTTAAATAATTTACTTATGTGAAGGCCGGTGACATTTTTGTTTTGTTCATGTTTTCTTATTTTCCAAGTTGTTTGGTGATGTGCATGCATGCATCATGCATGATCCATCTTTGAACTTGTACCTTGCTTATGGAATTATTGAACTAGGAATTAATAGTTGATGTGTGAGTGCAGGGGATCCCAAGGACGGTGGGTCTCGACGAGAAGACCCGGACCAACCTTATCCAATGGCCAGTGGAGGAGATCGAGACCCTCCGCATCAACTCCACCGACCTCGGCGGTGTCACCATCGACCACGGCAGCGTCTTCCCGCTCTCCCTCCGTCGCGCCACCCAGCTCGACATTGAGGCCGCCTTCCGCCTCGATCACGCCGCCGTTGCGGCCCTCAACGAGGCAGATGTCAGCTACAACTGCAGCACGAGTGGCGGCTCCGCCAACCGCAACGCGCTCGGTCCCTTTGGCCTCCTCGTCCTCGCCGACGGCAAGGAGGAGCAGACGGCGGTGTACTTCTATGTGTCCAGGGGCCTCGACGGAGCAATCCAAACCCACTTCTGCCATGACGAGTCACGGTCATCGCGGGCCAAGGACGTCGTGAAGCGGGTGGTGGGCTACACCGTGCCGGTTCTAGACGGCGAGGCATTCTCCGTCAGGGTGCTTGTGGACCACTCGATCGTTGAGAGCTTTGTGATGGGCGGGAGGTCGACGGCGACGTCCAGGGTGTACCCGACGCAGGCCATCTACGCCGACGCGGGTGTCTACCTGTTCAACAACGCCACCAGCGGCACCGTCACCGTCGAGAGGCTCGTGGTGCACGAGATGGACTCGTCCTACAACCAGATCTTCATGGCCGAGGACTTGTAGTCGTCGTCATCCATGGATGGTAACGATAATCACCTACTTCGTATACACATACATATTATTGATTGACCGATCCGGGGATCGGTCGGCGGAGGCTTCCTCTTCTCTTGGATGCAGAAGGAGATGGAGTACTAGCTACTCTATTTATCATGTTGTTGTTTTGTTGGTTTTTTTTTTGTTTTTCGTTTTTTGATTTGGGGTTTTTGATGAGAGGGATGAAATTAGCTGTAGATGGACGCATTGTCCTGTTCTGTCCTGCCTTCCACGTGTAACTACATACTGGGCAGGATCGATTATACCCCTGCTCTGCTCAAGAACAATGATGATGATATTAAATCAATCGATCAATTGTATATGAATTTATTGGGAAATATATTTTGAATCTGGAATACGTGTCATGAGATTTCTGAATTGTTGTTTCAATCCATCTTCGAACCCGTAGCAAATAAGTGTCTGTGCGGGCTGCTTTAATTCATTGCGAGGAGTAGCGTTTTGGCTCCCAGGTGCATATGCACTCTTTATTTAAAATACATTTTCAATGCATTTTGATAGGTTAAGAAAATGTCGAGCGTACATCTTCACATCATATGTGCTCACAAAAGAAAAAATTATGACCTGTGTAAAAAGACCAAATTTGATGCTAACATAAAACATTTCACGAGACTTGTTTTTGTCTTTTTTACACATGCGTTGAAGTGCGCACACAAAATATGTAGATATATGCGTGAAGTGTTTATAATATAAATTTCGACATTTTAAAATGTGTTTTCGATAAAGGGAGCATATGTGGCCGGAAGGCAAAGTGATTTCTAAATATAAGTATGTGTGATCGAACTAACCGTCGGATCATGCATGCATGGTCGAGTAGTGCATCCAACGCACTTTCGTCTCTGTGCCCTTTCATGGCGCCTCGATTGGTATAGTCTGGATAACATGCCAAAGCCTAATTCGTACTACCTGCTCCTGGGACAAGCTACTACAATTGTAACTGCAAGCAACCTAGCTATGGCAGTTAGGTAAGCTCCGATGCGACAACGAGATCTGTACCTCGATCGATCGATGTAACAACATGTCTAGCTGGATCGATCGTGGTGGAGCAAGTAATGGCACGTCGAGGCTGTTGGAGGTTAAGACGGACCGGATGAGCCATTAACTAACTAACTAACTACAGTAACTAACTAATCGATTGATAAATTCCGGCCTGATCCGGCTAGCTAGCTGATGACAAATCAAGCTACTCTTTGCAATTACTCCCTCCATTTCATAATATAAGATGTTCTAGATAGATCACATGTTTGGCTAGCTAGGTACAAATCTAAATGAGTGTACATACATACTAAAACATGTCCACATACATCTAGATACATGTGTATGTAGACAAAATTTAAAACATCTTATATTTAGGAACGGATGGAGTATATTCTAGAGGGTGTAGTTACCTACACCGTGCTCTGCTACGATTCTAGTGAGCCAAATATCCAGAGAACTGGAAGCGACAGGATTTACAACATTCTCAACAGAACAAGCAATGAGCTGGTAGTTTTTTTTCAAGGTAATTCACTTCTCATTGATAAATAAAGAACAAAATATAAAGCAAGATACAAAACACGTACACACTGATCTTACAGATCTGTAAAGATAGGATAAACCTATGTGATAAACCAACGCCTATCCTCTCCTTCGGCACCACCGTAACAGCCACCAAAGTGAAACGAGACAGATCACCTTTTCACCCGAGCTCGACGCGGCTCCATCCCTAATCAACAGCTTTTCAAACCAACAAAATAGTTTGCCATAGGACAAACCATTGTCGTTTAAAGAAACAGAGCGGGGCAGTACGACCCCGGACACGCCATCGAACTTCTGAACCGGCACCCCCGCACGACGACATCGGAGTAGGGAATCAAAACCGTCAGCCTCCAACCACAAACCCCCAGCACAAGGTGCACCATCTTCCATCTGTCACCAGCACAGACAAAAGTCTGCACGTACTCTGGACAAATCCTCTCTGTCCACCATGGCGCCGGAGACAACGCCGCAACAACGGGGACAGAGTAGGAGGAAAGACTCATTTGATGAAGTCGTCATCGCCGCCTCGCCGACACCATCCAAGAACCCTAAAACCACCAACCTAAAAGATCGGCAAGCTGATACACCTAAAATGCATCTACTTTTCCAAACACTTTGCCTCATAATTTGCTCCGGAATCTTCCCATATTTGAATAAAACTGCTGAATCTGACGTTGTTTTTAGCAAAGTCTCTTTTCTGGTTGTTTTTGCAGGAAATTAAATCGGAGAAAAATACCACGTAAATTTTTATGGAAAAGAAGGGCATCGTGCAAAAGATGGACACGAGGAAGCGTCTGAGGGCCAAAAGAGTGGGCCCCACGTTGCCAGATTCCTTGGCCGCGTGGGCCCACCCATCTGGGGCCTCGGGCACCGCCTCTCCTTCGGCTTTCGCGTACCCCCTCATATATACGAAAAAGTGGCTGACCTAGGAGAAGAGGAGATTTCGCAAAACAGAGCGCCGCCGCTGATATGTCTCAAACGTATCTACAATTTTTGATGTTCCATGCTTGTTTTATACCAATTGCTACATGTTTTGCATCTACTTTATATCACTTTTATACATTTTTTGGGACTAACCTATTAACAAGATGCAGAAGTGCCAGTTCCTGTTTTCTGTTGTTTTTGTATTCCAGAAAAGCTAGTCTGGAAATATTCTCGGAATTGGACGAAACTTCACGGGGATCCCTATTTTACCAGAACACACCTGACGGACCAAAGGAGCAGCAGAGAAGGGCCACCAGGGCCCCACACGCCACTAGGGCGCGGGCCACCCCCCTAGCGTGCCCTAGGGTGGTGTGGGCCCCTCGGGGGTCGTCAGCTGCCGCCCTTTCGCCTACTTATTCCCCCCGACGCGAAAACCCTAAGTGCCTGAGCAAATATCCACGAAAAGTTCCAGAGACGCCGCCGCCGTCAACCCTAGCTCGGGAGGGTCCAGAACCTCTTCCCGGCACCCTGCCGGAGAGGGGAATCGTCACCGGAGGCTTCTACATCGTCATGCCTGCCTCCGGAGTGATGCGTGAGTAGTTCATCCTTGGACTACGGGTCCATAGCAGTAGCTAGATGGTTGTCTCTCCAATTTGTGCCATCATGTTTAGATCTTGTGAGCTGCCCTACATGATCAAGATCATATTATTGTAATGCTACATGTTGTGTTTGCTGGGATCCGAAGAATATTGAATACTATGTCAAGTTGATTATCAATCTATGCCCTATGTTATTTAAGATCTTGCATGCTTTCCGTTACTCGTAGATGCTTTGGCCAAGTAGATGCTTATAACTCCAAGAGAGAGTATTTATGCTAGATAGTGGGTTCATGCCTCCGGTAATCTGGGAGAGTGACAGCAATTTCTAAGGTTGCGGATGTGCTGTTGCCACTAGGGATAACCTAACAATGCTATGTCCACGGTCATATGTATTTGTTTACATTACGCACTTTACTTAATGCAATTATCCGTTGCTTGCAACTTAATACCAACGGGGGACTCAGATGACAACCCGGCGGTGGATTATTAGTCATAGACGCTGTTGGATGACGGTCTATGTATTATGTCGTAATGCCCAATTAAATATCATAGTAATCATCATGTCATGTATATGCATTGTCATGTGCTCACTATTTGTCAATTGCCCAGCTGTAATTTGTTCACCCAACATGTTAGTTATCTTTTATGGAGAGACACCACTAGTGAACTGTGGACCCCGGTCCACCGGGTCTTGATGCATGATATTGATGTGGAGACTAGTTATGGATGGCTCAATGTTGTTTTAGAGTGTTACATCTTAATTTTTGTTGGATATTCTTTTTGGACAGCAAGGTTTCATCATGAACAAAGGTAAAGGATTGTTTGGAATGACTTCGAGACCAAGGAGAAGATCATCTAGAGTTTCCAAGAATTATGATGACAACCACCTTTGGGAGGATGGTGCGGTATATGCAGGGGAGAGGCTTCGGATTCATGCAACAAAATGGCAAGACCCGTGGTTGTTGATCATTGGGGGATAAAGGAGGACTTCAACGCCTTCGCCGCTGCAGCTGGCTTACTCGAGTTCTCCCTTCATCCACGGAACACTTACGAGGAACTCTCGCGAGAATTCCTCTCCACATTCCGGTTCGAGGGCCCCGAAAACTACAAACACAGTAAGAAAAGTAAGCCACCGTCTCCCACCTTTGTCATTAAATTTACTATGAGGGGGCAGCGCTTGGTTATGTCATTAGATGAGTTCTGCAAAGCTATTCGCGTAGAGAACACGGGTAGTTGGGAGGAGACCCGTGCTGATTCTAACCAAGAACTTGTTGCTTTTTGGCGTAGTATTTCTGTGAACATTCCTGATAGACTTAATAGGGGTAAATTCACTTGCATACAGCACCCCGGTTTGAGATACTTTGCCTTGTTCCTTGCAAGAGGATTTATTGCTAGAGATAACACTTCTGCTTGCACTGGACCCATGATTTATTTACTTAAATGTGCAAAAGAGAACATACCGTGTGAGTATAACTTGGGAGTAATTCTGTGAGGAGGAATAATACTGATTACACTCCTATTTATGCTGGTGCCATTGCTACTTTAGTATATGAGCACATTAAGGAAGAGAGAGGTTTTGATAATAACATGGGTAGCCTAGTGAGAGAGTCTAATTTACTTGATTTTACTTTGACTTCTCGCATGGAAATGAGTGAGAGGCATGAGGATCATTATATGTATAGCTATAAGAGTTCTAATGGAAATGTGTCCATTAGGCTCCCTCGTGCTGACCTTTTTGACAGGATTACCGGGAAGTGGACCGTGGAGGAGGTGCAACCTCAAGAGGAGCCCCAATATCCAGGAATGCAAGGCTACCAATATGGTTACTTCCCTGGAGATGGAAGTGGTGGGTACGATTACCATCCGGGATACTAGCTTGATCGCAAGCTTGGGGGAGTACTTCTCTCCCTTTCCATTCGTTGTTTTATATCACTTTTATCTTGTTATGTTTTAGTTTCTTGTTCTGAAAATCACAAAAACACAAAAAGATTTTATTTGTTTCTTTTGCTTATTTACTTCTGGTCATTTACTTTATGCATCTAAAAACTAAAAAGAACAAAAATATTTTCGTTTTCTTGAATCCAAAGTAAAAACGGAGGTGCAGGAATTGCTGAAATCTGCTCACTGTTTTATTTTTCATTTTTTTTCTGTAACTCCGAATGAGCTAAAATTTTAACCACTACTGCAACTTTTCATAACCTATGCACCCGTAAAATATGAGATTATTCTGAGGTGTTTAGGTAGGGCAAAAACAGTTCTGTATGCAGTAACGTTTTATGGCAGATTTGAGTTTTTATTGCGCAGTTCAAGTTGGGAGAGGAGAAAACGATGATGAGTTGATGTGCATGAAGTGGATGAAAGGTATGACACCTTTGCCGTGCTTATGTGGACTTTTTAATAACAGCAAGTGCGCACATCATAGTTTCTTTAACATCTAGGGAAGAGGTAGCAAATGTTTATCTTCTCCGTGTTCTAGTATGTTATATGATGATGCAAGTGAGATATTATTTAGTGACAACACTTGGCTGTGGATTGAGTAACTGTGGCTCTAAACAAAGGTCTACGCATCCCATTGTGCTTGCTAAACTTGCCAACCAAAGAGAAAGTAAAAGAGTTTTTCAAATGTTAAACATGAAGTCATATGCTTGACAAGCTTAGGGGTTGGGAGTTAACTTATATGTGCTGACACATAGAAAGCTTTCAACATTGCACTAAATTACATTTAGTTGATATCATGTACTTTTGTTTATGGATGCTTATCATGGTGCCAAATAAATGCGGAAACTTAGTAAGTTTGAGGAGTGGGTATAAATGGCTAGAGAGACGCTGGGCCGCCAACCTAAGCCATGCATCATTCATGGTGGAAATTTACAGCGTACCAAAGTGAACATTCAGTGATGCACTTCATAATAAAAAGCTACACAAATAGTAAATAAAAGAGTGCTGAGATTGTTCATTGTCTGTTTGTCTTGTCGTTTTGACATGGGCTTGTTCCATGTCCTGGGACAAGAGGTACCCCAGTTGACGCTCTTGATGACGCTATTATTACTTGCAATGACTTAGAAACTTAAACTTGCTTTGTGGCCCGAGTTGAGTAACACCGTGGTGTAGGTACTCGTATTCACGGGGCATGAGGCTCTCAACCATTAGTTGGTCAAGCATATGAGTCATAATAGGGAACACCAAATGGATTGATAAAACTGAGAGCAAGGTTGTAAGCACAATGAGTTCACTAGTCAATAAAAGAAAGAATCGAAAGATCTCAAAAATCTTGACATGATTCAATCAAAAGCGATGCAAGAACCTTTGTCTATTTCTACAGTTGGGCAAACTCATCCAAGTGCTGACACTTCATGTTATTTCTCTTGCAACAAATATAAATGCTTTAACACTGATTAGATGCACCTTTGCTAGCATTTTGTTATTTGTTATGGAAGTTATGTTTTGAATACTTGTTGGTATTAAATGGTGTTACATATGCAATGCAAAGTTCTTGTCAAAGTCTTTTTATCGCTTCTGCACTATGTTTGAGTTGTTCGAGGACAAAAACGAGCTAAGCTTGGGGGAGTTGATGCACCTAAAATGCATCTACTTTTCCAAGCACTTTGCTTCATAATTTGCTCCGGAATCTTCCCATATTTGAATAAAACTGCTGAATCTGACGCTGTTTTTAGCAAAGTCTCTTTTCTGGTTGTTTTTGCAGGAAATTAAATCGGAGAAAAATACCACGTAATTTTTATGGAAAAGAAGGGCATCGTGCAAAAGATGGACACGAGGAAGCGTCTGAGGGCCAAAAGAGTGGGCCCCACGCGGCCAGATTCCTTGGCCGCGTGGGCCCACCCATCTGGGGCCTCGGGCACCGCCTCTCCTTCGGCTTTCGCGTACCCCCTCATATATACGAAAAAGTGGCTGACCTAGGAGAGGAGATTTCGCGAAACAGAGCGCCGCCGCCACCACGATCTTCGTTTTCGGAGACAGATTGATCCAGGATTTCTCCCCCGGAGGAGGGATCCGGAGGCCGTCTTCACCGCCATCTTCACCGCCTTCATCTCCATCGACCATGAGCTCCTTCACCATCACCATGTGTGAGTAGTCCACTGTAGGCATATGAGGTGGATGGGGATTGGATGAGATTGATCATGTAATGATACCCGTTGTCCGAGATCTTAGGGGTTTATCTTGAGGATATTTTTGTATTGTGTTGATGCACTTATGCTATGTTTAATGCTTGCTACTAGGGCCCGAGTGGCATGATTTCAGTACTGAACTTATTTTGCCCCATCATATATTTGAGTTTGGTATTTATCTGCAAAGTGTATCACCTGCTATTATGTTGAACCTGCGAACCCTAAAAGTGACATATAGGGAAAACAAGGGGAGATGTTTTAGTTTGAGGATTCTATGTGTTCATGAAGTGTTAATGCGTTGTTCCGGGCTATTCGAAAGGGTAGACCTTAATTACCTATAGTTCCAAGTTGGCCCCGGTGAAATGGGCAGGTAGGACAATAGATGTTGTGCAAATTCTCTTGGTTAGTACGCACAACTATTTACGGAACACATACCTACATATATCGGAGTTAGAGATAAGTCCCATTGCTATTTGTATCTTATTATATGATCAATCTTATTCATGCAACACCCCGCTATCACCTCATGCCTACGTTTTAAATCTCTGAGTTACACTTTCACTTTTCCGGTGAAAACTGGGAAACCCTTGTTTACTACTGATGTTTTATTTTGTTTGCTTGAATCATCCTACTGCCATAACTATCACTGCTGCAAGTTTATTGATATACAGGTGTGGTTGAGAGTGACGCCTCAATTGCTAAAGTCTTATTGGTATTATTGTGTTCCCCTTGAGTCCAACTATAAATTTGGGTAATACTTCCCAACAAAGATTTCAACGATCCCCTATACTTGTGAGCATCACAAGCACACGATGCCACCAACTCTGAGACACCGCCATGAAGCACAACGTCTGTATGAGAGTAGAGTTGAAGCAGATTTATTTGTCTGGGAGCCGCTCCCACCACCCCAATGGCGCACCAAAGGAGACAAAACCTAACCCTAACTATTAGGACAGAACGGAGGAGGGTAGTCCCCCTCCCTCCTGCCGTCGCCGAAGCGGCAACCGGAGTAAGAGGGGACCAGGACCAGCGTCCTGGCTGGAGGAGATCGGAAGAGTTGGTCCACCGCCGCCTCTTCGCGAGAGAGAGGAGGAGATGAAAACAATCAGCTGGTACCTGGTTTGGAACATATAGTAGGAGATTCAGGAGCGGAGCGTTGGCTCGGACGTTTCATGCAATACATTTCACCTAGAGTCTTTGGCCTAATGAATCAGTTTTACCTCCTAAATTACTGTACTTACTATACACACTCAGGGAGAAACGAACATTTTCAGAGTAGCTCAAGGAAAATACATCATATACTTCCATCTAAAAAAACAATAATCATGTGCAGGCCATCTCGATCAACTCTGCTGGGCCTGAAGCTTCAAGGATTGGTAAATTCTTTCGGTCCAACAACTTAGCCTGCTGGGCTGCGCAAGTACGTAATAGCTATGCTCACTGTCATGTAGTTTCGGCCAGTTCGCAAGTGCGCATAAGCAGGCTGATGCAATCACCGGGAATGGATTCGCAATATAAAAAAAAACACCCGGAATGGGCCTGGGCAGCGAGGGCTGGGTTTGGGCTCTTTCATCGTTACAGACTATCGTTTGCTTAAAGAAAAGCAAACATAATTATTTTCTTGTGAGGAATGGAACATTTCGTTATAGTAGATAAAGACTGAAGTGTATGTGTGTGGCCACGCATTCTTAATTCCTTCCTCTTTCACATGTAAACATAATGCACGATGAAAATGTCACGTGTATACATAAGACAACTATATATTCAAAAATATATAATCGCATCTCGATGAAATGGTTTAGCGTCCGGTGCATATAGAGCAAGGAAACAATGTGCTATTATCATGATTTTTTTTTTGCGAAAGATGAGCGTACAACATGGAATACTTACTCCCCAAATTGTATAAGCTAATTCGTTGCCATCCGAAGTCGTGAAATAGGGAGCCTGAATAACCCGGTCCGGTTGAAGATGGTCTAAGTTGTACTCAACAGTTATCGAAAAAATTATGTTACAATATGTTTATGTCAATCAGAAAATTAATAATCACTAGGAGACGACTTCAATCAAACAACTGAAAAATGACGAGATTGATCAGAGCACTACTATGGGTTATAAGTACATGTATGCGTGGATGTATAATATTCAATAGCGACTTGACTTGTCGACGGTCTAGTTGGTCCTTATCTTTATATCTCGATCGGTGATGATGAACATGAGTAACTTCCATATGTAAATACCCCATGACAACAAATGACATTGTAGCCTACGCATGATTTCAAAGAGAATATTAGCTATGCAAAGCTGACTTAATTAGTCTTTTCTAAAATTATTACTGGTAAGTTTAACCGCATCTTCACCCCTATAAATCTGGCATCCCAGGCTCCCAACGCTTCATATATCTGAATACAGACAATTATTAAGGAAGAAGAAGTAGAAGAAGAAGAAGAAGAAGAAAGAGAAGCAGCAGCAGAAAGTAATGGGGAAGAGCCGCGGCAGCATCGCCTTCTTCACGACCTACCGGCCGACTGTCCCCTGGACATCTTCTCCTGCCCTGTCACTCCGCCCTCGCCTGCCCGGCACGACGACGATCTGCTGCTCACCGACGGCGTCTCCTACAACCAGAACGGCCGGCCCATCCCGGCCGCGGCGCTCAGGGAGCTCCTCACATTCCTGCGGAAGAAGAACCCCAAGCTCGCCGCGGAATGCGGCGCCACGCCAGACGACGCCGTCAGCGGCCGCGTCACCGGTCTGGTCTTCGTCTCCGAGAGGGACAACGGCCTCGAGACGCTGCACGTCGCCCTGCGCTTCCCCGCCTCCACCGGCGACAGGGCAGCGGTCAAGGTGCTGAGCCTCGCAGACCTCTACGGCGCCGACACCTTCGGAGGCGTGCGCATGGAGGACAGCGGCTGCGTCGCCGGCGGCTTCGACGACGTCGGCCACTCTCTGATCTACATCTCCACCAAGGAGCCGGCGAGGACGCGCCGTACCCCGTGGACCGTCGTGTACAAGACTAATCTCGCCGACGGCAAGACCGAGCGCCTCACTCCGCCAGGTAATTAAACTAAGGGCCCTTAAATTAATTATAGGGAAAACAACATATCCTCTACATTTGTGATATAATTAGGTACTGGAGCATACAGTACAGTATATATCGTTCCAAAAATGGATTAGTTGCAGAACCATATTTTTTGGATGATGACTTTATCATATGACGCCTCTGCTCATAATGCACACAACTGTATTGTAATGGCTGGCAATTGATTGTAGGAGTCTTCAGGTCAAGAAAAATATAGCACTTGGTCTTGACTTTTAATTGGCTATACAAAGTCAACACAGCATATTACAATGTCAGATGATATAAAATGCATGCAGTATTGGTTACATATCAGTATGATCAGTTAATTAAAACACCATCGCTTATGTAGTAGTTTATTGATTAAGCAAGTTAATTCGTGTCATTTTTTTTATGCACAATTCATGTCATTTTTTACTCACATTTCGGTGCTTAATTATTTATATGTTATTGAAAATTTGCCTAGTTCTTCCTAGGTAAGCTAGTTTTTGCTAGATTGATGCTACAATTAGGCAACGGGACAATTATATGATGTAAAATACACACATCACTCTTGCAGATCAGTATGATCTGAGCCCTGCGGTGTCACCATCAGGGAAGATGGTTGCCGTGGCCAACTTCCGATGGAACAAGTGGACCGGCGAGATTGAGCACCTGAAGACCGACATCGTAGTCATGAGCGTGGACAAGCAGGCACAAGGTGGTCTGCGGCGGAAGATCCTCATCAGAGATGGCGGGTGGCCGACATGGGGCAGCGACAATGTCATCTTCTTCCACCGAGGAATCGACAAGCTTCTCCCCTCGGGTATGGTTGAGACAAATTGGGGTGTGTTCCGGTATGACATCACCACAAAGGAGACAGTTAGAGTGACGCCGGTGGAGTTCGACACGGTAACTCCAGCGGCTATCGGCGAGACAAGGGTAGCCGTGGCCACCATTCGGCAAAAGTCCAAGAAAACAGACGCACGCCGAGTGTTGGCAGAATATCGCCAAATCGAGATATTTAATGTCAATGCACCTTATCAGCCGGTGCAAATCACTATCAAAAGCAGGCCAGAAGAGGACCACTACAACCCCTTCGTTCTTGAAGGCGGTAAGCGCATTGGTTACCACCGTTGTAGAAAAGACAATCTACTTGAGGTACGTGGTCTACACTCTATTGTATTGTTTGGTGTACATCAAACACTTTGAAATTTGGTGCGTCGGCTAGCTTAACAAAACTTGCTACAATTATGCAAGCTTGATAATGTGTGGATTGAATGCAGAATGAAGGTAGTGTCCAAAAGAACTTCCACAGGCTGCAGTCCCCGCAGTCGCATGCGGACGTGGGACTTTTCAGGGTCTCTGGTGTGTTTCCAACCACCTCGAAGGATGGCTCCAAACTTGCATTTGTTGATAACAAGTTCAAAGCCGTGTATCTTGCCGATAGCCATGGCCTACGCGTCGTATATGAGGTACCGTAAATTTAATTTGGTTGATATTAGTAACAACACAAACTTAGGATCCAAATTATGTTTACAAATGTTTTTGGGGACTAGTTTATTCTTGATCAAGTAGTATGGAAAATTAAGCTACCAGTGAAAGTACGCATAAGGCTATTATTGATGAAATATACCTACATTGCACTTTACACAAAATCTATGATAAGAAAAATGTTGTGCACGCTAATTTATTTCATTGTCGTTGTAGATGAGGGGTTCCAACAGTATATTCTCCACGGCGTGGAATCAAAACCAAGAAAAAGACACACTGTATGTGTGTATAGGTCCGTCCTTCTCTGCTGCCAAACCGCTTGAGATCTATGCCATCTCCAACATATCTGGCCCGGCACACTCTACTCGGAGGGTTGAGCGCCTCACCGGTGGGCATTTCAACAATGCCTTCCCATCGAGCAACCCAGAAGGTACCAAGTTCGTGTTCCGGTCAACGAGAGACGGAGGGGAGAAGCTGCACAAGAACCTCTACATCATGGAGGACGCGGAAGTTGGAGAGTTCAGCGAAGGCAAGGTGAGACGGCTGACCAATGGGCCATGGACCGACACTCACTGTAGCTGGTCTCCAAGCGGCGACTGGATCGTCTTCTCCTCCTCGCGCGACAAGGCGGCCGGCGCACCGGAGAACGACATCCTTGATCCGGGCTTCTTCGCCGTGTTTCTTGTCAAGGCGAATGACCCCACGGTGGTGGTGCGGGTGATGAAGAGCTCAGACAGCATCGCCGGGCACGTGAACCACCCGGTGTTCAGCCCGGACATGAGAAGCATCGTCGTGGCCGCCGACCTCGCCGCGGTCTCCACCGAGCCCATCTCGATGCCGCAGTTCCTGCACTCCGTCAGGCCCTACGGCGACATCTTCTCCATCGACCTTCGGGACCCAGACGACATGACCAAGAACCAGGACATCAAGGAATTCCATCGCATCACGCACAGTCGGTATGAGTACGCCACGCCTGAATGGACCAGGTTCGCCACCGACGACCCAAATGCCGGTGGAACGACATGCTCGTCGGCAAAACCAACCTTGCTTTTGGTGCAGCATGCCCGCGGTAATCCTACCTCGCCTTGAGCGACGGATGGCAGGGGTACATCGCACCACCCAAGGAGATGTTGCTTGTCTGGTCTTCACTATTGTCCTTTGTATGTACTAAAACTATTTTTCGTGCATACTTCTTGTAATAATGTTGATCCAGAATACATATATAACCATTTGATCATGCCATCAAATAATGTACTACCTCCGATCGGTTTTAATTGTCGTGAGTTATACATACGATTTATACTGCCCCAGTTGTTTCTGCGTGACAACCTAACCTGATCGGAGAGAGTACCATTAATTCAATTCTCGTTTTGACGTGCGCCTATATTTGAGATGTTATCGATCGGTCTTCATAGTGCCAAGGGGGTGCATAGGACATCGGGAAAAATATTTTATTTGCAAAATAGCAGATTTTCACATTTGTATGCCCTAAAACCAACATTTTTATGTGTCGTGGCACCATATGTGCACCATGGTCCGCTCTGCTCTACTCCGCCACTGGATCCCATCAAACATGTGATCCTCATCAGGACTCCATTAGCAGGGCTTCAGTTATCGATACGGCTAAGGGCATCCACTAGCTAAATCGTGAAACTGTAAGAACATGCATGCATAATGGTTCATGTTCTGCCCTTTTTTCTTTTGCAAATTTGTACTACCTCCGTTGGAACAGGGGGAGTAGTACTTATTACACTATTTTTTAAATGTTGTTATAAATATTCGTATGATGACGGTTAACCGTTTTTAGTCTTAATTAAACTCTCGCTCTTCCTAACTAGCGTGGGCAATAATTGTTTGGCATGAGGAATCCCCTGATTTTCTTATCGGTGTAATAGCGGATGATGTAACTTTGTTGCCTGATAAATAAAATCCGCCATGATCTATGGTGACTTCCTCAATTTTATCTCATGATTCGGATCTCCACCAACAGCGTGTACATATTCTAAAAAGACTCAGATACATTTATTTTGATATCTAAATCAAATGAAACCCATCAAATGTTTAACAATGATGGTTTGTTGAAATTGGTTTCCATGTTAGCATCACATTAAGATCCATGTTTACTTTAATAGACTTATCCTTTTTGTTTCTTCAAAGAATTGAAACTTTGGAGGTCAACAACATATTATAACTCATGTGTTTAGTAGAAACTTTATGTTTTATTCAACTCACGAAGTAAAGTGCACGCGCGGTTACAAGGTGATACAATCAAACGTAGGTCGTGGAGTGATGCGAGTGAAACAAAAACTACATGCGGATGTGGAATGAAGAAAGGGGAATTTGCGACCGATAGGTTGGTAGGTGTTAATTTTTGGGCGCGATGAGCTTCTCGATTTCCTGCAGTGCCTGGATGGCGGCCTTGATGTAGAACGCGATGGGCGCGGAGACGGCGGCCAGCGGGTTGGCGGCGATCTCCTCCTTGACGTCGTCGTCGGCGGAGGGAAGCGGCGCCGTGGGGTCCTTCTCGAACTGCTTGGCCTGCTCCAGGTACGCGTCCATGCGCGGCGTGGCGAAGAGCCGGACAGCGTCCATGTCGCCGCCCCTGGCCGCGTACCGCTGCCGGCCGTGGGATGTCTCGGAGGCCAGCGCGTAGGGGCGGCCCTTCGCCTCGTACAGCTCCTGCGACTCCATCAGATCCAGCAGCTGAAGCAGCTCGGTGCGGAGCATGCCCACCAGCTTCCGCCCGCCGTCATCCAGCACCACCACGTCCTCCAGCGCGTTCTGCGCGTCCGCCAGCTTGTACCGCGCGTCGTCCAGCTTCTTGCGGTCGGCCATCTCCCTCGCTTCCCCGATGGCGCCGGCGTGCTCCCGCCGCGCCATCTCTGCCAGCACCGCCCGCGCCTTGCCGCTGACGGCGCCGGGGTCGTCGGAGGGCTCCGGGGTGCGGTTGATGAGGATGTCCTGCGGGGTCTGGTTCTGGACGCCGCCCTGCGCGGTGTAGCTGTGCTGGGCCTCGGCCAGCGGCGCGTCGTACTCCGCCGTGTCGGTGCTGTCGAGGAGCGTCAGGTTCACAGCGACCTTGCGGGCCTCGCCGCTGAAGAGGGTGCCGAACTTGATGGTGATGACGCCGGTCTCGCCGTCGGTGGTCTGCGTGTAGTCCGTGCCGGGCGCCACGGTCATGGCGTCGAGGTCACGGGGGTCGTCGGTCTTGGGCGTCAGCGTGAGCTGCACGTCCTGCGCCACCACGGTGAGGAGGCCGCCGAGCAGCTGCGAGAAGGGCGCGGTCACGTTCCCGCCGTCCGGCACCAAACTGAACGTGCCGCCGGGGGACTTCCGGGCGACGTCACTGAGCAGCGCGTGGTCAGCGTCCTTGCCGAAGCCGAACGTGTACACCGACACCTTCCCCAGGTCGGGCCGCCGGGCGTCGGTGTGGTTGTTCTGTTGGCCGTCGGACATGACGAAGACGTTGGCGGTGCGGGCCCTGGTGGTGGTGCGGCCGGCGAAAACCTCGAGGGCGGTCTCCATGCCGGCCTCGATGTTGGTGCCGCCGCGGGCGACCAGGCCGTCAACGATGGCCTTGAGATCGGCCTGGGCGGCCTGGGTGACGGAGCGGAGCGGGCAGTGCCTCGTGGCGGAGTTGGAGAAGGAGACGACGCAGAGGCGGTCGACGGGGGTGAGCTTCATGATGACGAAGTGCATCGCCTTCTTCATGCTCTGCAACTTGTCGCCCTGCATGCTGCCGCTCACGTCCAGCACCGCCACCAGGTCCAGGCCTTCTCTCACGGCAGTGGACGAGGTGGCGTTCAGCTCCACCAGCGCCGTCACCGCCTCCGCCGTCAGCGCCACATCGTCCTTGCTGTAGATCGGCGTCTTGATCGTCACCAGACCCTTGGTGCTGCCTGCATTGGAAGCAGGAGGCTTCTCGTCGTCGTTGAACGCCATGGATTAGCTGCAAATCGATCCGGTCGCGAGAGAGAGAGAGAGTAGCTAGCTAGCTTCGCTTGTATCAGTGAGTGCCTGATCTGTATTGCACGCGCATGACCTTCCTATATGTACACACAAAATACTGTGGAACTATGTCTGTGAGAAATTATTGTGACATTTCTAACATTTCTATCCGGTAATAAAATTTAATTAAGTTTTGGTTTGCTAATCTTAAGTTGCTTCAGATTTTCTTACATCTGAGACGATTTCCCAAAAATAAAACTTTTCAGAAAAGTACTAAAATGATGTTTTATTTTTAAGAATATTCCACGTAAACATAAGAAAATTTTGGTCGATTTAGATAAAGACATACTAAAATTATTTTGTTATGACAACATTTTGGTCAAATCAACACAAACAAGTTTTTTTTATTTTGTTATGACTAATACAAACAAGTTTAAGATCTCACACTTTCTAAGAAATTATCTGGAAAACAGGTAGTTTGCATGTTGGATGGGCGATATGCACTAGAGGACCGTATCAAGACTGCACTCACCATTCCTGGTTGGCCTAAAACTATGAGGAGTGTCAGTCACTGAAAATTATATGATAGTTTTTTTAGGGAAAAGGGAAAGAGCCTAGCTTCTGCATTAATAGGTGCACACACGTATCATTATTAAAAAGGCCTTAAGTAATATCTTATTTACATCTCATGGGTCGCATAAGGTTGATAAAGATCAACTGTCGGAAAAATAACATCGTGACGGCTTTACGCGTCTCGTAGTCGATTAGTGGACAACCAGACCGGCTTAAAGTATCATGTGGAATTGAACTATCTCCATACGGCTACATCCATACTTCATGTGTCTCCTCTCCTCTGCCGATTGCAGAAAAGGACCACATGCGGATCAATGCGTATATACTTAATAAAGGGTTAAGAGTTGTTGGAAAGTCTATGTGCTTACATTTATGCAAATATAAATGTATATAATCGTTGTGTGTTGTGGACTTGCAAGCTTCCTCTTAATAACAAAATTACATCATGTAAGCCTCTAAATTTAAATCTTGACTATGAGAGAATTTTTATACCCATCTTAGTTTTGATTCTTTAACTTGAGCATATTGGACTGTTATTGAATTTGCTTGATGAAATGTTGCAAAAGTATGTGCTTTTACATTGATGGATGAGTAGATGTCATAATGAGTTATTGTCTTCAATAGTTTGTTCATGAAATTTAAGTAACTAGACAAGAGATGATCAACCAAGGGTAATGAGACCGTTAATTCTTGCATGGTCTAGATTTTATATATGTATTCTTTATGAGAATGGATTTGGTCTCCCATTCTTTATTGATCCTCAACTTAAGTTGTTTTATACTGTTCTTTTTAATTGCTAGCCTTATAAAATTCAGTACTGCACATCCTTCACGTGCTCATGCTTTCAAATATTTGAGCCAAAAATATCTTTTCCTATTTCTACAAAAAAAAAGATCCCATGGGATAAAAATAGTCTTTCCGAGAGCCGTAAGTGAGGATTCCTCATCTCACTAAAAGGTCAAAACTAATCACAAAGAGACTCACCTTTCCTATGGAATGTGAATAGAGAAGGCACCCGAGGATTCGGCTACCCATAGAAGTGAATGAAAGGTTGGGGAGGAGTGTTAGCCTTAAAATAATAATAAAAAATCAAGAGAGCCGCTGTCAAGTTGTGTCCATTCTTTTCTATCCCAAAAAATAATAGTAAGTTCTCTAAATTTCGAAAGCGGGAAGCTTCTTGATCCCATGGTTAACTTCTTGACTGAGTAATGCTGACACATGAGGAAGTACTCAATTGATCAATACTTTGTTCTTGAGAAATTGGCATATTTCCCTTCTTGGTTTGTTACTTTAATTCTGATGCAAACAAATGTACTTGTGGACTATGGATAAATAACAACTTTAGTGCACGACAATTTGCAACATTAGTACTCAATTGATAATGCTGTTTACAAGGCCATATGGCGCCATTGGGATATCCCAGCCATTTAGATCTCTATTGGGATCCCCGCTGCGGCCAACGCCCAGCTCCGTTGACTGCACGTTTTGTTCCAATACCTCACTTATTTCGTATACAACCTCTGACCGATACCAGACACACAGGGCCCCTTTCGTCCTCCCTTCTAGACCCGGCACTGATTGCGTGGATCAAACGTTCGCTGGGAGACCCCAAAAGGAAGGTATGAAGCAGTGTAGCAGCAGTTTCCCTCAGTATGAAACCAAGGTTTAATCGAACCAGTAGGAGCAAGAAATCACTTCTGAAGTTGTTGGTGGCGGAATGTGGCACGGCGCAATACCAGGGAATCCGGCACGACGTGGAATCTGCACACAACACAATCAAACTACTTTGCCCCAACGAAACAGTGAGGTTGTCAATCTCACCGGCTTGCTGAAAACAAAGGATTAAACGTATGGTGTGGAAAACAGTAGTAAATTGCAGAGAATGAAAAGGAACAGTGTTTGCAGTTGGTTGTATTATCAGTGTAAAAGAATGGACCGGGGTCCACAGTTCACTAGTGGTGTCTCTCCATAAAAGATAACTAACATGCTGGGTGAACAAATTACAGCTGGGCAATTGACAAAATATTGAGCGCATGACAATGCATATATATGACATGATGATTACTATGATATTCATGTGGGCATTACGACAAAATACATAGACCGTTATCCAACAGCGTCTATGACTAATAATCCACCGCCAGGTTGTCATCCGAGTTCCCCGTTGGTATTAAGTTGCAAGCAACGGATAATTGCATTAAGTAATGTGCGTAATGTAAACAAATGCATTAGACCTAACGGCGCACCCTTAAGCTAAGCATCGGTTATTTTATCCCTAGTGGCAACAGCACATCCACAATCTTAGAAGTTATTGTCACTCTCCCAGATTACCGGAGGCATGAACCCACTATCTAGCATAAATACTCACTCTTGGAGTTACAAGCATCTACTTGGCCAAAGCATCTACTAGTAACGGAAAGCATGCAAGATCATAAATAACATATAAGATAGATTGATAATCAACTTGACATAGTATTCAATATTCATCGGATCCCAGCAAACACAACATGTAGCATTACAATAAGATGATCTTGATCATGATAGGCAGCTCACAAGATCTAAACATGATAGCATAAAGTGGAGAGACAACCATCTAGCTACTGCCATGGACCCGTAGTCCAAGGATGAACTACTCACGCATCACTCCGGAGGCAGGCATGGTGATGTAGAGCCCTCCGGTGATGATTCCCCTCTCCGGCAGGGTGCCGGGAAGAGCTTCTGAACCCTCCCGAGCTAGGGTTGACGGCGGCGGCGTCTCTGGAACTTTTCGTGGATAATGGCTCGGGTATTTAGGGTTTTCGCGTCGGGAGAATAAATAGGCGAAAGGGCGGCGGCTGCGGAGCCACGAGGGCCCCACACCACCCCACGGGCGGCAGGGGGGCCCGCGGCCCCATGGTGTGGCTGCCACGTGGCTCCCCTCCGTGTCTCCTCTGGACTCCGTCTTCGTGTTGGAAAAATAGGAGGTTCTGTCCAAGTTTCGTCCAATTCCGAGAATATTTCCAGACTAGCTTTTCTGGAATACAAAAACAGCAGAAAACAGGAACTGGCACTGTGGCATCTTGTTAATAGGTTAGTCCCAGAAAATGCATAAAAATGCTATGAAGTGTATATAAAACATGTAACAATTGGTATAATATCAACATGGAACATCAGAAATTATAGATACGTTTGAGACGTATCAAGCATCCCCAAGCTTAGTTCTACTCGTCCTCGAGTAGGTAAAACGATAAAAACAAAATAATTTCTGAGGTGACATGCTACAATCATAATCTTGATCAAATAGTATTGTAAAGCACATGTTATGAATGAAGTGATCCAGGTCAATGGTCTATAGTTTGCTAGCAAGTAGATAATGAGCAAACAACTGAATCATATAAGCAAAAACTTTTCATGAATAGTACTTTCGAGACAAGCATCAAAGAGTTTTGCATAAGAGTTAACTCATAAAGCAATAGATTCTAAGTAAAAGGTATTTAACCAACACAAAGGAAGATTTAAGTTTCAGCAATTGCTTTCAACTTTCAACATATATATCTCATGGATATTTGTCAACACAAAGCATATAATAAGTGCAATATACGAGCATATAAAAATTGTTGCACCAAAGTTGACACTAGTGTTTGCTTCTAAGATAGAAAGAAGTAGGTAAACTGACTCAACATAAAAGTAAAAGAAAGGCCCTTCGCAGAGGGAAGCAGGGATTAAATCATGTGCTAGAGCTTTTTAAGTTTTTGAAATCATATAGAGAGTAAAAATAAGTTTTGAGAGGTGTTTGTTAATTGTCAACGAATCAGAAAATGGAAAGTACAATATGACCCCTGCCAACCAGACTTTTAAGAGCGGCTCCCATGAAGGACGTTATTTCTACCAGCAAGGCAGATCATCCCTCTTTCTCTTTTGTTTACACATGCAGATATTTCACTGTTTGTCATTGCTTGACTGATAAATCAGGGCAAAAATGTGAAGAGAATTAAGCGGTTAAAGTTGTAATTAATTGGGACTGGGCACCCCATTTGCCAGCTCTTTTTGCAAAATTAATGGATAAGCGGATGTATATGCCGCTAGTCCGGTGGTAAAGTCTGTTTGACAGTTGACATAAAGACATCCACCCCGTCCTCATGAGCTTGGTAAACATTGACACAAAATAGGAGTAATAAAGTTTGAATAGTTTAAAGGTAGCACATGAAAAATTTACTTGGAATGGCAAGGAAATACCACATATAGGTAGTTATGGTGGACACAGATGGCATGGATTTTGGCTCAAGGTTTTGGATGCACGAGAAGCATTCCCTCTCAGTACAGAGTTTAGGCTAGCAAGGTTATTTGAAGCAAACACAGGATATCAACCGACACAGCAAGACTTATATGAAAACATATTGCAAGCATTATAAGACTCTACACTGTCTTCCTTGTTAACCAAACCCTTTTACTAGAAAATATCTAGACCTTAGAGATACCAATCATGCAAACCAAATTTCAACGAGCTTTACGGTAGTTCTTCATTAATAGGTTTTAACTACATGATACAAAAGCTTAAACATGAACTACTTGATAACTCAAAACAATTGACAAGTATCAAATTATCCAATACAATGATCTACAAGAATATGTAAGCTTTTTCCATTATACCATCTACCACATGCAACATTTTCTGTTCCAACCAAACACCAATCAATTTATTTCAACATAAACTCTCCAAACAATTATAAGTGAAGCAAGAGAGTACTTTCTTTAAAAGAACTAACAGCTCTGAATAAGAGATGCATGCAAAACAGGAGCTAAAAGCATAGCAATAGCTAGATAAGAATACTCAACAAGTATAAGTGAAGAATAGGAGTATTCATATGAAAAAGCGGAGCGTGTCTCTCTCCCAATCAAGAATGCTGGGGTCCAATCAAGTTGACCATAAGAAAAATAAAATACTGAAAATAAAAGCACACAGACGCTCCAAGTAAAGCACATATGATGTGAAAGAATTAAAATATAGTTTCACTAGAGATGACCTGATAAGTTGCTGATGAAGAAGGGGATGCCTTGGGCATCCCCAAGCTTAGACGCTTGAGTCTTCTTGAAATATGCTGGGGTGATCCATGGGAGCATCCCCAAGCTTAAGCTCTTCACTCTTCTTGATCACATTATATCATCCTTCTCTCTTGACCCTTGAAAACTTCCGCCACACCAAACTCAAAGTAATTCTCATTAGAGGGTTAGTGCACAATCAAAAACTCACATGTTCTATAAGGACACAAACATGACCGTTACTTTTAACATTAGCTACTGCCACTGATGTTATGTGAAGCTCTTCACCCTAAAAAAGAATTCCACTCAACACTAGTAAAAGAGAGAATGCGAAAAATAAAAGACAGAATCTGTCTAAACAGAACAGTCCGCAAAGACGAATTTTTTCGAGGCACTTACGTTGCTCAGATCGAAAAACTTTAAACTAACGAAAGATGCGTACATATCTGAGGATCACGCACAAAAATTTGCAGATTTAAATAATTTTTCTGTGATTTTACAGAATTAAAACGGTGAACAGCAGAAATCTGTTCCTGCGCAGAAATCCAAATCTAGCATCATCTTCCTATTAGAGGCAATACTTGGCACAACAATGCGATAAAATAAAGATACAAAGGAATTGTTACAGAAGTAAACAACTCCTTGACTCAAAAAAAGAAAAATTGCAGAAATAAAATAATGGGTTGTCTCCCATAAGCGCTTTTCTTTAACGCCTTTCAGCTAGGCGCAGAAAGTAAGAATCAAGTGTTTCCAAAGACATTAAAATCTCCCAACCTTTCGGTGGGGTCATCTTTTTTGATCGGGAAGAAGAACCTCCGATTGATAGGAGCATTAAATTTCATAAACCCATACTTTGCATTGATAAAACCCCCATTACTCTTTAAAAAGGATCTCCCTAAAACAATATGGTTGGGAGATTTTGCAAGGATCATGAAATTCACAGGGATGGTCTTATTTTGAACAGTGACCATAATATCATTAATAATCCCATGCTTCTTGTGATTGTTCCATCAGCATGAAAATGAAAAACAGGGTAATCAACCATATTATCAAATTTTAATAGATCATAAACCATTTTAGGCATGATGGACATTGTTGAACCAAGGTCACAGTAGGCACGAAACTTTTCATTACCAATATTGATCTCAATGAATGGTTCCCAATCATTTTTTAACTCAACTAAAGGTTGTTCTTTAAGATTATGGCTCAGAGTTAAATTATCAATTGACTTTTCTATTTTATCTAGCTTAGTGAATATCCCAGTTTCGTCCACCATTGGGAAGATTGACAAACCACTCAAAATATTATGAGCTTTTGTTGTATCAAACTCAGAAAAGGTTTCCCCTACCATGGTATCTAGAGCATGCTGATAAACAGAAAATAAACCATAGTAGAAAATTTTTATAAGAACTCTCAAATCCATCTTATGTTGCACCTTCTTGTGCAATTCCAAAATTCTCTCCCAGCCTTGAGCAACATGCTCATTATCAAATTGTTTGAAATTCATAATGCTACTTCTCAAAGATATAATATTAGCAGGAGGATAATATTTTCCTATGAAAGCATTTTTGCATTTAGTCCATGAATCAATACTATTTCTAGTCAAAGATAGCAACCATTCTTTAGCACGTCCTCTCAAAAGAAAGGAAAAAGTTTCAGTTTAATAATATCACCATCTACATCCTTATACTTTTGCATCTCACAAAGTTCAACAAAATTATTAAGTTGAGCAGCAGCATCATCAGTACTAACACCAGAGAATTGCTCTTTCATAACAAGATTTAAAAGTGCAGGTTTAATTCCATAGAATTCTGCATTAGAAGCAGGTGGAGCAATAGGTGTACTAATGAAATCATTGTTGTTCGTGCTAGTGAAATCACACAACTTAGTGTTCTCAGGGGTACTCATTTTAGCAAAATTAAAACAAAACAGAAAGATAACAACTTGAAAATAAAAGTAACTAATTTTTTTGTGTTTTTGATAAATAAAGCAAACAAGACTAAATAAAAATAAACTAAGCAAGATAATAACAAAGTAAAGAGATTGGAAGCGTGAAACTCCCCTTGCAGAAATCCTCTTGCTCCCCGGCAACGGCGCCAGAAAAAGAGCTGTTGCAGGGAGTTAGAGGAGCTCTCAGAAATATTTCTTCTCCCCGGCAACGGCGGCAGAAAAAGAGCTTGATTGCGTGGATCACACGTTCGCTGGGAGACCCAAGAGGAAAGTATGAAGCAGTGTAGCAGCAGTTTCCCTCAGTATTAAACCAAGGTTTAATCGAACAAGTAGGAGCAAGAAATCACTTCTGAACGTTGTTGGTGGCGGAATGTGGCACGGCGCAATACCAGGGAATCCGGTACCGACGTGGAATCTACACACAACACAATCAAACTATTTTGCTCCAACGAAACAGTGAGGTTGTCAATCTCACCGGCTTGCTGAAAACAAAGGATTAAACGTTATGGTGTGAAAAACAGTAGTAAATTGCAGAGAATGAAAAGGAACAGTGTTTGCAGTTGGTTGTATTATCAGTGTAAAAGAATGGACGGGGTCCACAGTTCACTAGTGGTGTCTCTTCATAAAAGATAACTAACATGCTGGGTGAACAAATTACAGCTGGGCAATTGACAAAATATTGAGCGCATGACAATGCATATATATGACATGATGATTACTATGATATTCATGTGGGCCTTACGACAAAATACATAGACCGTTATCCAACAACATCTATGACTAATAATCCACCGCCAGGTTGTCATCCGAGTTCCCCGTTGGTATTAAGTTGCAAGCAACGGATAATTGCATTAAGTAATGTGCGTAATGTAAACAAATGCATTAGACCTAACGGCGCACCCTTAAGCTAAGCATCGGTTATTTTATCCCTAGTGACAACAGCACATCCACAATCTTAGAAGTTATTGTCACTCTCCCAGATTACCGGAGGCATGAACCCACTATCTAGCATAAATACTCACTCTTGGAGTTACAAACATCTACTTGGCCAAAACATCTACGAGTAACGGAAAGCATGCAAGATCATAAATAACATATAAGATAGATTGACAATCAACTTGACATAGTATTCAATATTCATCGGATCCCAGCAAACACAACATGTAGCATTACAATAAGATGATCTTGATCATGATAGGTAGCTCACAAGATCTAAACATGATAACATAAAGTGGAGAGACAACCATCTAGCTACTGCCATGGACCCGTAGTCCAAGGATGAACTACTCACGCATCACTCCGGAGGCAGGCATGGTGATGTAGAGCCCTCCGGTGATGATTCCCCTCTCCGGCAGGGTGCCGGGAAGAGCTTCTGAACCCTCCCGAGCTAGGGTTGATGGCGGCGGCGTCTCTGGAACTTTTCATGGATAATGGCTCGGGTATTTAGGATTTTCGCGTCGGGAAGAATAATAGGCGAAAGGGCGGCGGCTGCAGAGCCACGAGGGGCCCACACCACCCCAAGGCGCGGCAGGGGGGCCCGCGCGGCCCCATGGTGTGGCTGCCACGTGGCTCCCCTCCGTGTCTCCTTTGGACTCCGTCTTCGTGTTAGAAAAATAGGAGGTTCTGTCCAAGTTTCGTCCAATTCCGAGAATATTTCTAGACTAGCTTTTTTGGAATACAAAAATAGCAGAAAACAGGAACTGGCACTGTGGCATCTTGTTAATAGGTTAGTCCCAGAAAATGCATAAAAATGCTATGAAGTGTATATAAAACATGTAACAATTGGTATAATATCAACATGGAACATCAGAAATTATAGATACGTTTGAGACGTATCAGGCACCCACCGTACCCCCAAGTTGCCCACTCCCCAGTTCGAATTTGAATCTCCCGACCTCCTTTCTCTAGTATGGCTCTCGTCTTCCTCACCTCCGATCTGCTCTACCGGCGAGCCGCCATTTTCGGAAACAGGATGATGGGTGACGCCCCAGATGGGTTCATGGATTTGCTGCTCAGGTAAATTTCCGACCTCGTGAATTCTTCCTTGTAGTACCTTGCCGGCCCTTTTGGAGATTCATTTTTGATCTTTTTCGATCCAGCGTGTCGGTTCCTAGACCGGAATCCGCGTGGGGTTGGGCGCCCTCCGAGGTCCCCGAGGAACTCGACCAAGATACGAGCTTGCGTGTTGATCCATCCAGATATCGCTCGGAGAATAACGGATGGGAATCTGGCGGCTCGGAACCAGAAGGTGCTACAGTCCAATTTGAATCCAGCCCCGATTGCTACATCCTAGATTTGACCGACCAGTCTGAAGAATTATCCCCTTTCGAGGATAATGACATTCTTGGTAAAGAAGGTTCGCCAGGCTCCGATTTCCACCCAACCTCCATCTCAGAATCAGAGTTTTGATCTGAAGAAAGTTCCCCTCCATTTGAGAGGCCGTGGAAGAGGAGGTAGTTCTGATCCAAGTCTTTTTTTGAAGTGATTAACTTGATTTAGCTCTTGTTCTACTTGTAAACCGCATGCTCTGTCTTGTTTTATTTTTCATGCTTGCTGCTGCCTGGGTGTATATTAGTTTCTTAGTATTAGTTAAGGTTTATTATCTTGCTCAACACCAGTTCTTGAAGTGAGGTACCGGACCAACTAGACTTGTTTGGATGGAGATTTTTGTAGTTCATTCATCGTAGTTGATTTGAAGTTGTTTTTAGAATCGAATAAATAACATACTTCAAACGCAGCAGGACCAACTAGACTATTGTACTGCAGTTGCCCACAAGTTTGAAACAAAAACAGAGGAGATTTGGTTTGTATGTCCACACATTCTTGGTCATGCAAGTGTGGCAAAGTTGCATGTAAAACACACAGCCCAGATGGCCCTGTAAATCCTCTACTTGGACCAAGTCTAGAAACATGTTGAAGCTTTCTAAATTAGTAAACAGAGTAATTGTCGTACTGTTTAATTAGCTTATTTTCTGAACTGTGAACAGCTTTGCTTTCTTTCCTTTTTCTGAATTTCTACCAAAATGATGCTTAAAATTTTATATTTTCACATTTCATGAATATTACAAGCTAGCATGATTAGTTAATCTATCTATAATCTCTGCTAGGAGGATTAAATGGTTTATCTTTTGCAATGCATTTAGCAGTTTCGATCATGTATTGTGCAAATTTCTAGCTGGTTGTGCCTTCTTACCATGTTCAGTCTCTCTTGATTCCAACACTAAGTAGCTGGAATGTGACCGTCTATTTTATTTATCAGAAACAATAATGTATTGTCTCATATAAGTCATAGTATCCGAACTTACAAGATTTTTCCTAGCAGTTGTCCTGAAGAAAGCCCCCCTACCCTACATAATAACGGTTTTCGCGAAGAAGGTGCACCAGGTTTTGAGTTCCAGCCCAACCCCAGCCCGGAATCTGAGATTCATTCTAAAGAAACATCCCCTCCATCTGTTCGGCCATGGAAGAGGAGGTAATTTCCATTCTAGTTCCTTTTGGAAATTTTTCTCGTGTACACATGCCCTGGACCTAGTTAGTGTTTACTGCTATCAGTTTACGCGTTAGATTGGTAGTACTGATAACAGTTGTTATGTCATATTATTGTATTCACTCTTTATAGTTTTATTCATAACTCAAAATGGATATGACTGTCAGATTTGTTTCTGTCACAATTAGTTTCAGATAAAACATCTATTTCTATGTTTTACACTTTCAGATAAATAATATGATTTCAATTATTTTGTCTTTGTATGTAGGTATATTTGATATGACAAAATCATTAGTTTGTATGTATCTTCTTAGCTGTACCACACAATATGGTTGCGAAAAATCCATATTGGATGAGGCATCCTAATGTTGGAATGATGTCCAGGTACCGTCGGGGGGAAATGCCAGAATCAAGGGCATCAAGTTCTGGAAGGAAAAGTGCCCTAGAGCTAGCGTTCAGGAGATGCAAAGATAGAAGCACTGATGTTGTAGTTTCCCCAGAGATAGGTTTGGAGTTTGATTCGTTGCCAGAGGCATATGATTTTTACAACCTATATTCTTGGGAGATTGGTTTTGGCATCAGATATGGGGCGTCAGGCAGGAGCAAATCTGGGAGCAAAACTGTGCAGGACATTAACTGTGTCTGCGAGGTAAAAAATATCACCACTTTACTTCATCTTTCGGACTAAGGGTTAATTCGCAGTTTTGTATTTAGATTGCCTGATCCAATTGTCTGACGTCCATATTTTTCTCTTAACCAGGGAAACCTAGGCACCAGAACAATAAATCATCATGTTGTGGATGCCAAGCAATGATTCGTTTGCATCGAACAGCTGACTATGGGTTGTACATTCATGAGTTCAGAGAAAAACATAATCACAGCATGGCAATAAACAGTGGTCAAAAGATGCAATGGCACTCCCACAGAAACATTGATCCGCACACTAAGGACCTTGTCAAGGACCTTAGGGACAATAATGTCGCACTCACTAAGGTGTTCAGCGTGATTGGCAGCTTATTCGGATCTGTGGAGAAGGTTCCATTTACGAAGCGGTCTCTGAAGACACTTTGTGCAAAAATAAGCAAGGATCATTCAGAGGATGACTTGAAAAAGACCTGTGACCTTTTTTCTGAACTAAAGATGAAAGATCCAAACTTCCGAGATAGCTGCTTACATGACAAAGAAGGGAGGGTCAGAGCTCTCATGTGGACAAACGGCAAGAGCCGAATGCAGTACAAGATCTTTGGTGATGCGATAACATTCGACACGACTTACCGGACAAACCAGTACGATATGCCTTTTGGGCTTTTCGTCGGTGTCAATAACCATTCCAAAGCATAATACTAGGTGGCGTTTTGCTCACAAACGAGACAAAAGAAACATTTGAGTTGGTTTTCAAAGAATTTGTTTCTTTGATGGGAGGAGAAGCATCAGTCACCATCCTCACTGGTATGTTCTACCTATCATAATTTCGTCGTTCGGGCTAACCTTTAACTTCTGTTGTGCATATAGATTATTGAAATAACTTCTAGTTTTTTGTTAATGCAGATCCGGCCCGGGCGATGGAACTTGCTATTGTTGCTGTACTCCCAGGCACAGTTCACAGATGGTGTAAGTGGCACGTGTTGCACAAAGCAAAGGAATGTATGGGATCTACATATTCAAAAGCATCCGGGTTCCGTGACGAGTTCCACAAGATATTGGAGTACATGATCACAGTGGAGGAGTTTGAGGCTGCATGGTCTATCCTTATCCAAAAATATGGTCTCCAAAACAATGCTTTCCTAACCCAGATTTATGAAGTTAGGGAAAAGTGGGCCAAACCTTACTTCAAAGGGATTTTTTGTGCCAGGATGACAAGCACTCAGCGTTCAGAGAGTGCAAACCACATGCTCAAGGGGTTCGTACCACCTGGTTCATCAATGAATATGTTTGTGAGGCACTACCAGAAGTTGCAGTTTGACAGGGAATCAGAGGAAAACGTCCAGGAGATGCGTTGTCGTGTGGTAAGAACCTTGATTCTTGTTATTTTTAGTTTGATTGAATGGCGGTCACATGCTCATGACAATATTCATTTCCTTTTGTTATCATGCAGGGCCGGGTAACTCTGAACAGCGGAGTACCGATCGAGTTGCACGCGAGCAAGATATACACGCCTCAAATGTTTGATCTCTTTGAGGTTGCGTTGTTCCAGTCTGGGTCATATATTCTCCATGAGGTCATAGATGGTTGCAAATACATAGTGAAACATGTATTCGCTGAGAAGAGGCAGAGTTGGTTGCGCATTTGCTTTGAGGTCACCGTCGACTCCCAGGGACAGTATTATAAATGTGAATGTGGTATGTATGAGCACATGGGAATGCTATGTGGTCACGCTCTCCGGGTAATTCTGCCAATTTAAAATATATTAATCTATGACCTCCTCAGTCATTTATTTTCTGGTTATGGTCAGACAAGACCATAAAGTTTCACTATGTATGTGTCAACATCTAACGCAAGTTTACTTGTTTTCTTTAATGAGCAGGTGATGATCATACTGGGTATAACCCAAATTCCTGAATCACACATTATGAAGAGATGGACGATAGACGCATATCGCAACTTGCCGGAACACCTCATGATGTATCAGAAAGACAATCCTGCTATGAAATCGACAAGTTTCAGACACTCTGCTTTGTACAGGACAGCCATTGAGATTGTTCAGATGGGGGACACAAATCCGGAGTCATGCGATGTAGCAATGAACCATATGCTAGATGCCATGCCCATCTTATCACAAACAAGCAAGATCAAAGATGGACTTGGGCTTGAAGAGAGAGCACATGCATCAACAGTGTTGACGCAAGATCAAGGAGACACATTCAACAATTATAGCCTTCATCCTAACATGGTTGCTCCTCCTACAAGAAAGGAAAAAGGTCGTCCGACGACAGCAAGGCTCAGACCGGGGTACGAAGTTAGTGTGCCGCGCACCAGGTTCTGCAGTATTTGTCGTGGAAGGGCCCACAGGGCACCAAATTGCCCCCAAAACAAGAACAAGGCAAAGAAACCGCGTCGAGAGCCTCGGTGCTCTAATTGTGGAATATCCGGGCACAAGAAGAACAACTGTGTGCCTAGAACATGGTAGAATAATTTTTATTTGTAATAGGTCATTTTGTTTTGTGTGTTGTTGCAAGCCACACCTCGTGGTAAGTTCAGTATTGAAAAAATATTGTGGGCAGTCCTAATAGTCTTTATCAATGGCATTCAGTAAGTGAACTAATTTTCAGCATGCAACTGTAATATTTTTTATTTTCAAGAGAGGCAAAAGATCTATTTAGGAGTTTCATTTTTTTGCAAAAGGTATCCAGAATGTAGCTGCAATATTTTATATTTTCAAGAAAACCAAAATGTTTCGGAAATATAGACCCCAATCTATGGATACTCTCACACGAACATGTTGAAGGTATCTCGGATCCGCCTCATGGTATCCGGTGAAAAGCAATGAACCAAGAATCGGACCGCTCGGTTATCCTATTGGAACCGACTGGGTACCTTCCAGTAGGGATGGATAACTGAAACTGCTGAAGGTATCTCGGATCCGCCTCATGGCTATCCGGTAAAAAGCAATGAACCCCGAGTCAAACCTCTCGGATATCCTATCGAAACCTCCTGGGTACCTTCTAGTAGGGATGGATAACTGAAACTGCTAAAGATATTTAGAATCGATGTCATGGCCATCCGATAATGCGTCCAAGATATATAGTATTGATACGATAAGCGATGAAGTCATCGAAAAGCGGTTACATGGATAACCGGCGTTGAATAGTCGCAACTTGTTGAAGGTATCTCGGATCCGCCTCATGGCTATCCGGTGAAAAGCAATGAACCAAGAGTCGGGCCGCTCGGTTATCCTATCGGAACCGACTAGGTACCTTCTAGTAGGGATGGATAACTGAAAATGCTGAAGGTATCTCGGATCCGCCTCATGGCTATCCGGTAAAAAGCAGTGAACCACGAGTTATCCTATCGAAACCTCCTGGGTACCTTCTAGTAGTGATGGATAACCGAAGCTACTGAACATATCTAGAACCGATGTCATGGCCATCTAATAATGCGACAAAGATATCTAATCTTGATACGATAACCGATGAGGACTTCGACAAGCGGTTAGGGTTTAGGGTTTAAGATTTATAAATGGATAACCTGCATATCTAGTCGCAACATGTTGAAGATATCTCGGATCTGCCCCATGGCTATCCGGTGAAAAGCAATGAACCAACAGTCGGACCGCTCGGTTATCCTATCGGAACCGACTGGGTACCTTCTAGTAGGGATGGATAACTGAAACTGCTGAAGGTATCTCGGATCCGCCTCATGGCTATCCGATAAAAAGCAATGAACCACGAGTCAAACCGCACGGTTATCCTATCGAAACCTCCTGGGTACCTTCTAGTAGGGATGGATAACCGAAACTACTGAAGATATCTAGAATCGATGTCATGGCCATCCGATAATGCAACAAAGATATCTAATCTTGATACGATAACCGACCCAGACTTCGACAAGCGGTTAGGGTTTAGGGTTTAGGATTTAAAAATGGATAACCTGCGTTGAATAGTCACAACATGTTGAAGGTATCTCGGATCCGCCCCATGGCTATCCGGTGAAAAGCAATGAACCAAGAGTCGGACCGCTCGGTTACCCTATTGAAACTGACTGGGTACCTTCTGGTAGGGATGGATAACTAAAACTGCTGAAGATATCTAGAATTGATGTCATGGCCATCCGATAATGCGTCCAAGATATATAGTGTTGATACGATAAGCGATGAAGTCATCGACAAACGGTTACATGGATAACCGGCGTTGAATAGTCGCAACTTGTTGAAAGTATCTCGGATACACCTCATGGCTATCCGGTGAAAAGCAATGAACCAAGAGTCAGACCACTCGGTTATCCTATCGGAACCGACTGGGTACCTTCTAGTAGGGATAGATAACTGAAAATGCTGAAGGTATATCGGATCCGCCTCATGGCTATCCGGTAAAAAGTAATGAACCACGAGTCAGACCGCTCGGTTATCCTATCGAAACCTCCTGGGTACCTTCTAGTAGTGATGGATAACCAAAGCTACGGAAGATATCTAGAACCGATGTCATGGCCATCCGATAATGCGACAAAGATATCTAATCTTGATACGATAACCGACGAAGCCTTCGAAAAGCGGTTAGGGTTTAGAGTTTAGGGTTTAGGATTTAGGATTTACAAATGGATGACCTGCATATCTAGTCGCAACATGTTGAAGGTATCTCGGATCCGCCCCATGGCTATCCGGTGAAAAGCAATGAACCAAGAGTCGGACCGCTCGGTTATCCTATCGGAACCGACTGGGTACCTTCTAGTAGGGATGGTTAACTGAAACTGCTGAAGGTATCTCGGATCCGCCTCATGGCTATCCGGTAAAAAGCAATGAACCACGAGTCAAACCGCTCGGTTATCCTATCGAAACCTCCTGGGTACCTTCTAGTAGTGATGGATAACCGAAGCTACTTAAGATATCTAGAACCGATGTCATGGCCATCCGATAATGCGACAAAGATATCTAATTTTGATACGATAACCGATGAAGACTTCGACAAGCGGTTAGGGTTTAGGGTTTAGAATTTATAAATGGATAACCTGCATATCTAGTCGCAACATGTTGAAGGTATCTCAGATCCGCCCCATGGCTATCCGGTGAAAAGCAATGAGCCAAGAGTCGGACCGCTCGGTTATCCTATCGGAACCGACTGGGTACCTTATAGTAGGGATGGATAACTGAAACTGCTGAAGATATCTCGGATCCACCTCATGGCTATCCGGTAAAAAGCAATGAACCACGAGTCAAACCGCTCGGTTATCCTATCGAAACCTCCTGGGTACCTTCTAGTAGTGATGGATAACCGAAGCTACTGAAGATATCTACAATCGATGTCATGGCCATCCGATAATGCGACAAAGATATCTAATCTTGAGACGATAACCGACGAAGACTTCGACAAGCGGTTAGGGTTTATATTTTATAAATGGATAACCTGCGTTGAATAGTCGCAACATGTTGAAGGTATCTCGGATCCGCCCCATGGCTATCCTGTGAAAAGCAATGAACCAAGAGTCGGACCGCTCGGTTACCCTATCGAAACCGACTGGGTACCTTCTGGTAGGGATGGATAACTGAAACTGCTGAAGATATCTAGAATCAATGTCATGGCCTTCCGATAATGCGTCCAAGATATATATAGTTGATACGATCAGCGATGAAGTCATCGACAAGCGGTTACATGGATAACCGGTGTTGAATAGTCACAACTTGTTGAAGGTATCTTGAATACGCCTCTTGGCTATCCTGTGAAAAGCAATGAACCAAGAGTCGGACCGCTCGGTTATACTATCGGAACCGACTGGGTACCTTCTAGTAGGGATGGATAACTGAAAATGCTGAAGGTATCTCGGATCCGCCTCATGGCTATCCGGAAAAAAGCAATGAACCACGAGTCAAACCGCTCGGTTATCCTATCGAAACCTCCTGGGTACCTTCTAGTAGTGATGGATAACCGAAGCTACTGAAGATATCTAGAAACGATGTCATGTCCATCCGATAATGCGACAAAGATATATAATCTTGATACGATAACCTACGAAGACTTCGACAAGCGGTTAGGGTTTAGGATTTATAAATGGATAACCTGCATATCTAGTCGCAACATGTTGAAGGTATCTCGGATCTGCCCATGGCTATCCGGTGAAAAGCAATGAACCAAGAGTCGGACCGCTCGGTTATCCTATCGGAACCGACTGGGTACCTTTTAGTAGGGATGGATAACTGAAATTGCTGAAGGTATCTCGGATCCACCTCATGGCTATCCGGTAAAAAGCAATGAACCACTAGTCAAACCGCTCGGTTATCCCATCGAAACCTGCTGGGTACCTTCTAGTAGTGATGGATAACCGAAGCTACTGAAGATATGTAGAAACGATGTCATGTCCATCCGATAATGCGACAAAGATATATAATCTTGATACGATAACCGACGAAGACTTCGACAAGCGGTTAGGGTTTAGGGTTTAGGATTTATAAATGGATAACCTGCATATCTAGTCGCAACATGTTGAAGGTATCTCGGATCCGCCCCATGGCTATCCGGTGAAAAGCAATGAACCAAGAGTCGGACCGCTCGGTTATCCTATCGGAACCGACTGGGTACCTTTTAGTAGGGATGGATAACTGAAATTGCTGAAGGTATCTCGGATCCACCTCATGGCTATCCGGTAAAAAGCAATGAACCACGAGTCAAACCGCTCGGTTATCCTATCGAAACCTGCTGGGTACCTTCTAGTAGTGATGGATAACCGAAGCTACTGAAGATATGTAGAAACGATGTCATGTCCATCCGATAATGCGACAAAGATATATAATCTTGATACGATAACCGACGAAGACTTCGACGAGCGGTTAGGGTTTAGGGTTTAGGATTTATAAATGGATAACCTGCATATCTAGTCGCAACATGTTGAAGGTATCTCGGATCCGCCCCATGGCTATCCGGTGAAAAGCAATGAACCAAGAGTCGGACCGCTCGGTTATCCTATCGGAACCTCCTGGGTACCTTCTAGTAGTGATGGATAACCGAAGCTACTGAAGATATCTACAATCGATGTCATGGCCATCCGATAATGCGACAAAGATATCTAATCTTGATACGATAACCGACGAAGACTTCGACAAGCGGTTAGGGTTTAGGGTTTAGATTTTATAAATGGATAACCTGCGTTGAATAGTCGCAACATGTTGAAGGTATCTCGGATCCGCCCCATGGCTATCCTGTGAAAAGCAATGAACCAAGAGTCGGACCGCTCGGTTACCCTATCGAAACCGACTGGGTACCTTCTGGTAGGGATGGATAACTGAAACTGCTGAAGATATCTAGAATCAATGTCATGGCCTTCCGATAATGCGTCCAAGATATATATTGTTGATACGATCAGCGATGAAGTCATCGACAAGCGGTTACATGGATAACCGGCGTTGAATAGTCACAACTTGTTGAAGGTATCTTGAATACGCCTCTTGGCTATCCTGTGAAAAGCTATGAACCAAGAGTCGGACCGCTCGGTTATACTATCGGAACCGACTGGGTACCTTCTAGTAGGGATGGATAACTGAAAATGCTGAAGGTATCTCGGATCCGCCTCATGGCTATCCGGAAAAAAGCAATGAACCACGAGTCAAACCGCTCGGTTATCCTATCGAAACCTCCTGGGTACCTTCTAGTAGTGATGGATAACCGAAGCTACTGAAGATATCTAGAAACGATGTCATGTCCATCCGATAATGCGACAAAGATATCTAATCTTGATACGATAACCGACGAAGACTTCGACAAGCGGTTAGGGTTTAGGATTTATAAATGGATAACCTGCATATCTAGTCGCAACATGTTGAAGGTATCTCGGATCTGCCCCATGGCTATCCGGTGAAAAGCAATGAACCAAGAGTCGGACCGCTCGGTTATCCTATCGGAACCGACTGGGTACCTTTTAGTAGGGATGGATAACTGAAATTGCTGAAGGTATCTCGGATCCACCTCATGGCTATCCGGTAAAAAGCAATGAACCACGAGTCAAACCGCTCGGTTATCCTATCGAAACCTGCTGGGTACCTTCTAGTAGTGATGGATAACCGAAGCTACTGAAGATATGTAGAAACGATGTCATGTCCATCCGATAATGCGACAAAGATATATAATCTTGATACGATAACCGACGAAGACTTCGACAAGCGGTTAGGGTTTAGGATTTATAAATGGATAACCTGCATATCTAGTCGCAACATGTTGAAGGTATCTCGGATCCGCCCCATGGCTATCCGGTGAAAAGCAATGAACCAAGAGTCGGGCCGCTCGGTTATCCTATCGGAACCGACTGGGTACCTTTTAGTAGGGATGGATAACTGAAATTGCTGAAGGTATCTCGGATCCACCTCATGGCTATCCGGTAAAAAGCAATGAACCACGAGTCAAACCGCTCGGTTATCCTATCGAAACCTCCTGGGTACCTTCTAGTAGTGATGGATAACCGAAGCTACTGAAGATATCTAGAATCGATGTCATGGCCATCCGATAATGCGTCCAAGATATATAGTGTTGATACGATAAACCGACGAAGTCATCGACAAGCGGCCACATGGATAACCGGCGTTGAATAGTCGCTTCTTGTTGAAGGTATCTCAGATCCGCCTCATGGCTATCCGGTGAAAAGCAATGAACCCCGAGTAAAACCGCTCGGTTATCCTATCGAAACCTACTGGGTACCTTCTACTAGTGATGAATAACCATCACTATTGAAGATATCTAGACCCGATATCCAAATAATATTGATAATATCTATAATCAAGATCATGGCCATCCGATCGGCGACAAAGACATCGACAAGCGGTTACATGGATAATCGGCGTTAAATAGTCGCAACTTGTTGAAGCATGCATTAACCTCCAGATGTATTTCATCTGCCTGAGACGACCGTTAGACATTTTTGTTAATCAGGGATGGCAGATTCTGTTTGGACATATAACTGGTCACCCATGCCATCGACTTTTTTCCCCCGTTAATAGGCACCGTGAGCATGGCTTTGGCATAAATCAAATAGCTACCCTTCTTGGCAATTCTATCGAGGATACAACGTGAGTGGTCTCGATACATGTATCGTCAAAGTTATGTCCCAAACTATCCACAAAATATTAGGAACTCATGTTGAAATTTTGCAGGAGAGCAATAAACATACAGCTAGAGGTCGGTGCAGTGTTTACAACATGGCGGGAGAACCATTTCAAGTTATCGTTTATTTAGCATGTATTATATTGTTTAACCGGATTTAGAGATCGGTATTTTAGTCTTGGCCCTCAAATTCCAATATTAACATTGGCCTTCAGATTTCGGTCACCAACAATTGTCCGAGGCCACACTGGTACTCCTTTGTGTACCGAAAAAAATGTCTACCCAGATAAGATTGTTGCTTGGTTATCCTATCGGAACGTTTCAAGCGGCGGCGCACGTCCGTGGAGCGCGGCATCTCCGAGGCCATGAACCTGGAATCGGTGGGCCATCATCAGTCAAATCTGCTGGGGACACAGAGAAAAGGAGCCCGGAGGCATGCGACGTGCGCCAGACTGGATTCCACCCACGCCATCGGGTACGAGAGTGAAAGACACATCTGTGTCCACAGTCAGAAGGGGCCTACCGAGAGTCTTGTCAAAACTGAATACTGTGGCCCTGTGAACGATCAAGACGGGCGGGCAACAATCATGACCTACGACGACCTGAGAATAGATCGGTGGAAAAATATAGCGATATATCTGCATGTCCAGATGGGGTAACATGCATGCATGCACCGTCGTCCTTGTCTGCTGCCTGAGCGATCGAGATCGAATTGAAGTCCATAAATTTGTTCCCGTGGTCCGTGCCTGAGCGATCGGGCCTACAAAGATTCGTCTGCCATGTACTATCCCTGCGGGCACCCTGAAGAGGCGCGGTCGTCCCCCACCGGCAACCACACACGAGACGCGCCACACAGGAAAAATAGGGTGAGTGCTAGACTGACTAGCGAGGCCGAGCACCGCATCCATCCCTACCTGTCAGTGTGTGTGTTTGCTCTGGCCTGTGTGCGAGGCATGCATGAGTCTTATATCCTGCTTATATCTCTTATCCCCTCCACCACGAAAATTATTTCAGTGTTTCGGCCATCCCAGGCTCTCTCGTCCAAATGGGCCAATTGGGCCAAAATGGTACACCAACGAGAGAGAAAACAATATCTCATACAGAAAACATGACTTGCTATTGAGAACCTGCCTGTATGATGGTTAGGTGGGTAGTTATACTCCTAACCCATCAGAGTTCAAACCTCAGATTTGACACTGGTGTTTCTCATTTATGTGAAATATTCTTCAGTGGGAGGTGATGTTCCCGTCAATAGCGAGGCACATGTGGTGACTTCGTCAATCTCAAGACCCGACCACCGGTTCAGTCTTTCGGAGGTTCTTATAGGATAGGTTGTGCGTGCGTGCGTTCATATGGATGAGTGTGTGCACGTGTATGAGAGCGTATGTGCTTGTATTGTGTTTCGAATTAAAAAAAACATGACATACTATTTTAATTTATCATATGTAGAAGGCATCGGTCCCTAGGGGATGACTTGAATCAAGCATTTGAAAACTCGAACTGACGCAAAGGAAACGAAAATGATATGGAGTTATGTAGTTAACCATACTACAGATAGAGTGTTTTTAGAAGAGGAGGATAACCCACATATGGATTGAATGATGCACACGACTATATATTATTAAAAGCCAAACAACAAAGCTAAACCAAGTTGGCCAAAAATAAAAAAAATCTAAACATCGTAGGCCACGTGATAGTAACTGCACCAGACTACCACTAACACTACTATGGTAAATGACTGAACCAAGCTAAAAGTGCATAATTTATAAATTAAACTTTCAAGAAGGGATCGTCACACGTGCGCGGATTACGAGGAGTCCAACTGTAGGTTATATGCTTGAAATGTCCCGATTTTTTTTTGAAAGATCCAGCAATTGCTGGCTTATCGATTAATAGCTGGTAGAATATGTACAAACTGCCCTTGGGCAAAGGAGTAACCGAAGAGAAAATTAAAAGAAAAAAGCCTCTAAACAAAGCCACAAAATTTCTTCCGAGGCCGCCGCCTCGGCGCACAACCACCGTCCGGGCCGCCGCCCCGGCATCCACCGTCCAGACCACAGAGCTAAACTACGACCTTCACGAACCCGACGCCCGACGTGGTACGACGGTGGCCCTCGGGGCCGCCCGCGGCTGCCGGGAGGACCTCACCGCGCGGGGAGGGACGAGTGAAGAGCTTCTGGTCGCGCGCCCGGAACTGCAGTTTCCGGCGTCCACCCGGAGCTGATACTGCCTTCTTCGACCGGCTGCTTGTACCACAGAAGGTTTATAAAGCTCTCATCCAGCCTGCCGTACTGCTCTCTGTTCGCATGATATTGAGGTTCATGGTCCTGTATAAATCATTTGTTCAGACAGATGATGTTCTCTTTTACAGTATCTATTGACATTTGTTTCGGCCAGAAGAGACGACTGCTACAAAGACATGCTCGCACTTGCGGACGGCCGCACGCCTTCGAAAAGTGGGATATAGCAATCCAGTGAGGTTGTCCGAGTACTCGATCAAGGCTACCATGGAGACATGGGCGGGTAGATTTGAACCTTACTATGACCAATCACAATGGCCGGAATATCATGGTATTCAACTATGGCCGGATCCGGGGTTGAAGGTAACGAAACGGGGAAGACGGAAGACAAAGCGTTTTAGAAATGACATGGATGCATGGGGTGCTGGAGGCATGAGAGAATGGGGCAACCAACATTTTGAGGAGCCTCGTGGTAGTGCCCGTTGTGGAGAATGCAATCGTGGTGGGCACAACGCTAGAGGTTGTGGTCGAAACAAGAGATCGAAAGGTGATCATTCTCAACATGGCGGTGGCGGTGGTAGCACAAGCCACCATGGTCATTCTCAACATGGCGGTGGCGGTGGTAGCACAAGCCACCATGGTCATTCTGAACATGGCGGTAGCGGTGGTAGCACAAGCCCCCATGGTGGTAGCCAACATGGTCATCCTCAACATGGCGGTGGCGGTGGTAGCACAAGCCACCATGGTCATTCTCAACATGGCGGTGGCGGTGGTAGCACAAGCCACCATGGTCATTCTGAACATGGCGGTGGCGGTGGCAGCACAAGCCACCATGGTGGTAGCCAACATGGTCATCCTCAACATGGCGGTGGCGGTGGTAGCACAAGCCACCATGGTCATTCTCAACATGGCGGTGGCGGTGGTAGCACAAGCCACCATGGTGGTAGCCAACATGGTCATCCTCAACATGGCGGTGGCGGTGGTAGCACAATCCACCATGGTGGTAGCCAACATGGTCATTCTCATCGTGGCGGTCGCGGTGGCGGTAGGCGTACATCAATGTTTGACGAGCTACGAGGGGGTAGGCGTAGTGGCGGTAGAGGTGGTAGACGTAGATGATTGGTATGACTGAAATTTATTTGGTTGTTATTTCTTATTTTTCAATTGTTCCATTTTACTGTCAACTAAGTTTAAACTTGCAATTTTGTAGGGATGGACTGTTCCGATCTGAAGGAGAAGCCGGTGGCATGGCAACACAGCATTGACAGTCGAGTCGGGCACGATGCGCCGACTTGTTGGTGTGATGACGTTTGCAACATGAAGCAGTCCAGCGATTGGGACGATAGAAGAGAAAGGAGGTTCTGGATGTGCCCGAACTATGCTTGGGAGAAGCCGAAGCCAACAAAAAACAAGTCGAAGCAAACAAAACGCAAGCCGAAGCAAACAAATATTATTGAGCATCCGCGGGTAAATGTCTCCTCCGCCTCTCTTGTAAGGAATTTATCTTTATCTAGTTGCATGTTTTGACTCGCTATTATGTTTGCAGTCACCTCCGCCTATTTGCCAATACTACCGGTGGATAGACTTTGAGCAAAGTGGCCTCTACCGGTGGGAGGTAAAAAATATGACTGACAAGGCGTGGGAGCGATTCTGGGAGAAAGATCGTGAAGAGGAGCGGGCCAAGAAGGAGAATGAGCAAGCGAAAATTGAGGCACTAGAGGCTAAGAACGAAATGATGCTCCGCGAGATGGAGAGGTGGGAGAAGACTGAGAAGGCACGTGTTGCAAGGGAGGCGTGGGAGGCGGAACGTGCAAGGGAGGGGCTGTTAGAGGATGGAAGGTACCATGAGGCGTGGGCGGCGTTTGAGGCCGAACTTGGAAGGGAGGGGTCGGGAGGCCAAGGTGAAGGTGCTCACCGTGCACGAGAGGAGGCTCAACCTGAAGGTGCTCGCCGTGCACAAGGGATGTTGGATGCGAGAAGGCGTGAGAGGGAAGCACAAGAGGAGTTGGATGCCAGAAGGCGTGTGTCGTGGGTTTGTCACGTCAGGTGTCATAGATGACTTCGTAGGTGTGGGATTACGCGAGTCAAGCATCTCCGAGCTTGGGATCGCAGGAACAAAGATCAACACAGATTTACCCAGGTTCGGCCCCCTCAATGTGAGGTAAAAGACCTACTTCCTGCCTACCCTAGATTGGTATTGATATGATAATCGAGGTGTTACAATGGAGGCGATCCGATCTGGTACTCGCCGTATGAGCTAGGGTTTGGGGCTTGATAGCTTGACCCGCTCTAAGTCCTGCGAGTCCTCTTTATATACACAGAGGCTCGCTAGGTTACAAAAGGAAACTTCCCCATAAGGAATACATCCACAGAGGCCTACTCGGAGACTACTTGGTCTTCACGTCCTCCGGGATTGTCTTCTAGATCTTTCTCCTTATGGCGGTTCAATATTGGGCTTGTTCCCAAGTGGGCCTTCATCCGTGCGAGTAAGTTAAGTCGCACTGGGCCGCGGGTTAATCCAGAAAGTATTCCCCCGACATTAGCCCCCAAGCATGGCCTGAACTTCATAGTATTTCTTGATCTTGAATGCTTAGGCCGTGCTTTTCCTTGTTTCGCGGCTTATAATTGTACAAGTTTGGCCTTGACTCGCACCTGGAAGATCATCTGACTTCGTGAGCTTTAGAGTATCCTGATAGCTTCAGAACTTGATGACGATCTATCTTCAAATTTTTGATGATAATATGATGTAGCCCCCAAGGATTGAGAGGATGTTATGTGGTAATCATCTCAATTCTTCTCAGAGAACTCTGAAGGTCATCACCTGTAACTTGATATCATGAATAAAACAATTGTTAAGTTACAAGTAATTGTAATTGGTGTTGCCGTACTATAAGCAGTACATCGACCTCTAGTTAGGCCATCTGAATCCTTAAGTGGGCACTCGCGCGACTCAGTATTTCCTAGGAATATGTGTGTTCAGGGTCGAGAGCGGCCATGATAGGCAATCAAGCTCGATTGACGCCACACCCCAGTACTTTGGCCACATAATGCGAGTAGCAATCCAACTTAAGGTAAATTTGATAATTGCCAATAAATCGGCTGTTTCAGGGTAACAAAGACCCCAAGAAACATAATGATATTGCCATGATAGGCTAAGCTATGATAAGCTTTGATTATGATGACACATAAGGTCGCGCCTAGGTGGCAACCGAGTGTTATACATAGGGTTGGATCGCGCGTAGGTGGCGATCCATGGTGATACATGGGGTCGGTCGCGCCTAGGTGGCGACCAGAGATGATACAAAGTTTACGGCCGCGCCTAGGTGGCGCCGGTTTCTGATACAAGGGTCGATCGCGCCTGGGTGGCGATCAGATGTTGCATAGGTCGCGCCTAGGTGGCGACCAAAGTTGAAGTTCTAGCCCTGAGTGGCTGTGATGATACTCAGCTATAAAGCTGGAAAGGATGATGCTTGGCTCTGATTAGCCTTTTCTTATGTATAGTACGGTCGCAGGTGTGCGACGTTCCAAGGGCGAGGTGCCTCGAGACGATCCTCGAAATCATGGCGTTCGCTGCTTTCTTCCCTTACATCCAGCAGGTAGTACGACCCATTGTTTAGCTTCTTGCTGATGATGTAGGGTCCTTCCCATGGAGAGGACAGCTTATGCATTCCCTTGTGATCTTGTTTAAGTCGCAGCACTAGGTCGCCTTCTTGAAAGGTGCGGGTTTTGATGCGTCTGGCATGATAGCGTCGCAAGTCTTGTTGATATACTGCTGACCTTGATGCTGCCAAGTCTCTAACCTCTTCTAATGTGTCCACCGAGTCTTGCCGAGCTATCTCATTATCTGTCTCGATGTAAGCCGCAACTCTTGGTGAATCATGTATGATATCGCTGGGCATGACTGCTTCTGCTCCATAGACCATGAAATATGGTGTAAATCCTGTGGATCTGTTAGGGGTTGTTCTCAAGCTCCACAGTACTGCTGGCAGTTCTTCCACCCAACATCCTGGAGATGCTTCGACCTTTTCAATAAGGCGCGGCTTAATTCCATGGAGAATTTCCTGGTTAGCTCGCTCAGCTTGTCCATTGCTCTGCGGGTGTGCTACTGACGTGAGGTCCAATCTTATCCCATTGTCTGCGCAAAATATCTGTGTAGCCCCTTCAGAGGTGTTGCTCCCATTGTCTGTAATGATACTATGGGGGTAACCGAAGCGGAATATGACCTTCTTCAAGAACTTGACTGCTGTTTCAGCCTCGCAATCTCCCACAGGTTCTGCTTCTATCCACTTTGTGAATTTGTCCACCATGACTAAGAGGTGAGTTTTTCCGTTTGAAGACCGTCTGAAAGGCCCTACCATGTCAAAACCCCATACGGCAAAAGGCCATGTGATGGGTATTGTGCGAAGTGCTTGGGCTGGCATATGATCTTGCCTAGCGTATCTTTGACATCCATCGCACACTCTGACAATTTGCTCTGCATCTGCTAATGCTGTTAACCAGAAGAATCCATGTCGGAACGCCTTTGCCACCAAAGATCTTGACGAAGCATGATGGCCACAATCGCCTGAATGAATTTCGTGCAAGATTTTTCGTCCCTCTTCTGGTGAGACACATCTTTGAATGCTCCTGATACGCTGCGCTTGTATAATTCATTGTTGATGATTGTATAGGCCTTTGATCGTCGTATGATTTTGCGCGCCTCAATTTCATCGTCCGGCAGCACTCCGCGACTTAAATATGCCATGTATGGCTCTGTCCATCCTGGCTGTTCATGCAGGGCTGCGACTAAAGTTGAATCATCCTCTGGCTCTGCAATGTCAATTTCTGCTGGAGGTTTGACTGATGGATTGTGCAGTTCATCCAGGAAAACATTGGGTGGGACTGACTGTCTATTGGATCCAAGCCGAGACAGGGCATCCGCAGCTTCATTTTGTCTCCGATCAATATGTTCAACTTGGTATCCAGTGAAATGTCCAGCAATTCTGTCCACCTCTCTCCTATATGCAGCCATGTTCGCATCCTTGCTGTCCCACGTTCCGGAGACCTGCTGTGCCACCAAGTCTGAATCGCCAAAACAGCGTATGCGACTGATGTTCATCTCCTTTGCTATACGTAGACCATGAAGCAGTGCCTCGTACTCCGCCACGTTATTTGTGCAGTTGAAGTGTATCTGTAACACATACCGCAGCTTGTCTCCCTTGGGAGATGTCAGAACAACTCCAGCCCCCGAGCCTTGCAACTGTCTTGACCCATCAAAATGCATGGTCCAGTATTTGGTTTCTGCCATGCTAGGGCAACTTGGATTTCTGTCCAATCGTTAATAAAATCTGCAAGGGCTTGCGACTTAATTGATGTGCGCGGCTCGTAGCTGATGTGATGTGGTCCCAACTCGATCGCCCACTTAGCGACTCTTCCAGTAGCTTCTCGATTACGAATGATATCTGCCAATGGTGCTGAACTCACCACAGTTATTGGATGCTCTTGGAAGTAGTGCTTCAGCTTGCGACTCGCCATGAACACTCCAAACACCAACTTCTGCCACTGTGGGTAACGCTGTTTGGAAGCTGTGAGGACTTCGCTCACGTAGTATACTGGCTCTGGACAGGGTATTCCTTTCCTGTTTCTTGTCTCTCCACAACCATGACAGCACTCACAGCGCGGGAATTTGCCGCTATGTATAGTAGCATTGGCTCTTTATCTTTTGGAGCCGCCAGAACTGGAGCATTTGTCAATTGATGTTTCAAGGCTGTCAGAGCTTCGTCGGCCTCTGCGTCCCAAACGAAGGTGTCTGATTTTTTCAACAGTCTGTACAAAGGTAGTGCTTTCTCTCCCAATCTTGATATAAAGCGACTCAAAGCTGCTACGCAACCAGTAAGCCGCTGTACATCTTTTATCTTTTCTGGCTTTTGGAGATCCATCACGGCCTTTATCTTGTCAGGATTGGCCTCAATGCCTCTTTCTGATACTATGAATCCCAATAGCTTTCCTGCTGGTACTCCGAAGACGCACTTTGTGGGGTTGAGCTTCATGTTGTATTTTCTGAGATTTGTAATGTCTCTGCCAGATCACCAATAAGATCCTGGCTAACTTGCGATTTAATCACAATATCATCCACGTAGGCATGAACGTTGCGACCTATTTGCTCATGTAGCAATTCTGAATGCATCTTTGGTAAGTCGCACCTGCGTTCTTCAACCCAAAGGGCATGCTGACGTAACAAAAAGCTCCGAAGGGTGTGATGAAGGACGTCTTTTCTTGGTCTTCCCTCTTCATCTTGATTTGATGGTAGCCTGAATAGGCGTCCAAAAAGCATAACAGCTCGCACCCAGCAGTTGAATCAATTACTTGGTCGATTCTTGGCAAAGCAAATGGATCCTTTGGACAAGCTTTGTTAAGACTGGTGTAATCAACGCACATTCGCCACGTACCGTTCTTTTTCATAACCAATACTGGATTTGCCACCCACTCCGGATGGTATACCTCTGTGATGAATCCTGCAGCCAGCAAGCGAGCTATTTCCTCTCCTATTGCCTTTCTCCTGTCATCATGAAAACGCCGTAGTGGCTGCTTCACTGGTTTAGCCGCAGGGTTCACTTTGAGGCTATGTTCTGCTAATTCTCTTGGTACCCCTGGCATATCTGACGGCTTCCATGCGAAGATGTCTTTATTTTCCTGGAGAAAAGCGACGAGGGCCTTCTCCTGTCTTCTTCCATGTGTGCTCCAATGCTAGTTTGCTTGGATGAGTCGCCAGGAACAAGATTTATCTGCTTAGTGTCCTGGGCCGCTTTGAATTTCATTGGTGGCTCGGCAGATGGCGTGGTAACCACACTCATATCGTTTGGGTCCACCTGCGACTTATAACCTTTTAGTTCTTCCGCGGCACAGGCGGATTCTGCGAAAGCCGCATCTCCTTTCTCACATTCTATTGCTTTTTCTCTATCTCCGTACACTGTGATGACCCCTTTTGGTCCTGGTATCTTCAACTGTAGGTACACGTAGCATGGCCTGGCCATAAACTTAGCAAAGGCCGTTCTTCCAAACAAGGCGTGATATGGGCTTTGGAATTTTACTACTTCGAAGCTTAGGAATTCACTTCTAAAGTTCTCTTCTGTTCCAAAAGTTACCCCTAGGGTTATTTTCCCCACTGGCCGTGCGGACCTTCCTGGGACAATGCCGTGAAATACTGTTGACGTGGGCTGCAGGCTGGAATCCTTGAGTCCTAGACGCTGGAAAGTATCGTAGTACAAGATATTAATGCTGCTTCCTCCATCCATAAGCACTTTGGTCAGCTTGTATCCTGCAACGTATGGTGCCACAACCAGTGCCAACTTGCCAGGTTCCCGTACCTGTGGCGGGTGGTCGTCGCGACTCCAGGTTACCGCGTATTCTGACCACCTTAACCAAGCGGGTGTTGTTGGTATCACGGCGTTCACCTGCTGACTTCTCCGGCTCAATTTCTCTTCTCTTTTGGAGGTATCGATAACTATTGTGTGATACTGCCCCGTCTGCCTGGGGTTACTCGCGCCGTGCTGCCCAATGTTTGTGTTATGAGCCGCACTAGGGTTTCCTTCATGGGAATTCCCCCCGTTGTGTTGGCTCTCTTCTTTCCACTTTTTGTAATAATGGCATTGCGCCTTGGTATGGTCCGCTGGCCGTCCATCACCTGTCGCATGAAGGTCGCATGGCCGGTTGAAACTTCTTGCATATTGATTGGCGGGAGCCGTATCCTCGACCCCTTCCACGCTGGCCTCTGAATCCTCCACGCGCATTGGCTACGAGCCCTGAGTGACCATCTTCGCTTTTGCGTTTGTTTTGACTCGTGTTGTTGTGGCTCGTTTGCTGCTGCTGGGGCTTGTTGGAGTTTTTCTTTCCTTTTGCAGCAACCTCCTCTTCTTCTCCGTCTGACGCGTCTCTGGTTTTGTCTGAGCTGGCATATTTGTTAGCCGCAGCCATCACCTCGCTGAGGCTCTTGACTTTATCCTTCATGCGACCCAGCTTATGAATCAGCGGCTCAAACTTGCAGTTTTTCTCCATCACCAGGACGGCTGAGCTTGGTGGTATATTATCTGAGGAGTGTATTATTTCTGCCACCCTTTTCATCCAATGGCGACTTGACTCGCCTTCCTTCTGGACACAACGCTCTAAATCTTCTATATTGCAGAGTCGCTTGCAAGTTCCTTGGAAGTTCTTAATGAAGGCATCCTTCAGTTCCTCCCAAGTATTTATAGAGTTGGGAGGCAAATTTTGCAGCCATATGTGCGCTGCTCCTTCTAGCATCATGTTTAGGTAGCGTGCGCAGATCTCTTCAGATGCGTTTAGGATGCTCATGCCCATCTCGTAATTGTTGAGCCAAGTGGTTGGATCCATGCTGGCGTTATAGTTTGCCACCTTGCGTGGCCCTTTGAAATCTTCAGGAAAAGGTTCCGATCTGATCTTTCAGTGAAACACGCTGGTCCCTTGAGTCGCGAGGACAGGGCTGTGGGTGCGCCTGCGGGGTTATCTGCGGGCCGCTTTTGCATCAATGGTGCATTCGCCTGCGCTTCTGCGACTTGCTCCTGTGCCTCTGTGCGACTCCTGACACGTCCTCTGGTGGCCTGCTCTGGACGCTTCTTTCTGCTAATCCTGTGATTGGCTGGTACGAGGGGCAGCTGTGCTTCGGCTTCCGCCCTATTGGCTTGTTGCAGGACTGCCGTACTTAACATCTGAATCGCGCGCCGCGCCTCAGCATTGACCGGGTCATCGCCTGTTGGTACCATCTGAGTCAAGATATTAGCCGCAGCATACATATTATCGACAGGGTTCTGGTAATGGCCCTGTGGGGTGTGAAACCTCCTTGGTTGTTGCTGGGTCTCTTGATTTGTTGGTACCCTTCCTTCCGCAGTCGTCTGGATTCCGTCCCTGCGGCTGGAGTGAGCGGGATTTCCACTGTTGGTTGAGTCGCGCGCAGCTGTGTTTGCGGGTCAACCTGTTGTTGAGTCGCAGCCAGCGCGGCTACTCTCTGCCGCTCCTGTTGGATTCCTTGGTTTATCTGATCGAGCCTGCGGCGCTCTTCTTCCATCCTTCGAACCTCATACAGGAGCTCGGCCCTGGCGGCCTCAATTTCTGTTGCACGGAGGGCGGCGTTCGTGGCTGACACAGGGACAAGAAGTGGGTTGCTTGGGGGTGCCGATGCCTCGGTTTCTCCAGCAGTTCCTGATGCACCTGCTCCTCCGGCCATGTAAACCGCGACTTGTGCCATCTCTTGATCTGGTGATGATGTGATTTCTGGTGGGTAACCCCAGCAACTTTCTTCAAAGGCAGGTATGATGGACCCAAACTCTTGCGAGTCCATGCTTTCCACGGATTCTTCCCCGTCATCGGCGACTTCTTCTATGAATCGCCTTCCTGGACCGATCTAACGGACCTGCCACCGATGAAGCCGACGAAGACGTTGATGGATCCGAACGGGATGACGTGGCCGGTCTCCAAATAATCTGCTTCCGGCCCCCAGCTTGAATCGTCGATGAGGGGTGTGCCATTGACCGTGATGATACGGCCAACAACAAGATCTTCAGCTCCCTTCATGGATCCTGCGCGGAACGTGACGCTCTTGACCGCAGGCCCCACGGTGGGCGCCAACTGTCGTGGGTTTGTCACGTCAGGTGTCATAGATGACTTCGTAGGTGTGGGATTACGCGAGTCAAGCATCTCCGAGCTTGGGATCGCAGGAACAAAGATCAACACAGATTTACCCAGGTTCGGCCCCCTCAATGTGAGGTAAAAGACCTACTTCCTGCCTACCCTAGATTGGTATTGATATGATAATCGAGGTGTTACAATGGAGGCGATCCGATCTGGTACTCGCCGTATGAGCTAGGGTTTGGGGCTTGATAGCTTGACCCGCTCTAAGTCCTGCGAGTCCTCTTTATATACACAGAGGCTCGCTAGGTTACAAAAGGAAACTTCCCCATAAGGAATACATCCACAGAGGCCTACTCGGAGACTACTTGGTCTTCACGTCCTCCGGGATTTGTCTTCTAGATCTTTCTCCTTATGGCGGTTCAATATTGGGCTTGTTCCCAAGTGGGCCTTCATCCGTGCGAGTAAGTTAAGTCGCACTGGGCCGCGGGTTAATCCAGAAAGTATTCCCCCGACAGCGTGAGAGGGCTAGCCGTGCACGAGAGGAGGCGGGGGACAAGGTGAAGGTACTCGCCATGCACGAGAGGAGGCGGATGCGAGAAGGCGTGAGAGGGATCGCCGTGCACGAGAGGAGGAACGAGCGGAACCAGACCCAGCGAGGCGCAAGGGCAAGTATCCACGTCTTACTCAGTAGGGACAATGTAATGTCGTGGACTTTGGGTTTGTGTGAACCTTGTAATGTCGTGGGCATTTAATTTGCGGGAACCTTGTAATGTGATGAACATTTAGTTTGTCTGAACCCTGTTGTGGACTTAGTGTGTTTTATGTTCTTCTGATTTTGTGTGCAATATTGATCAACTGTAAGCAAATTTTATCCAGTTTTGATTGATTTTTTTCTGACAAAGGGGATAGCGCCCCGTCGTAGGTCGCTATGCTGTTGACCATAGCGCCTCAGGGCACGTCGCTATGGTCTGGGGTATTTGGCACCCGACGAGACAGAGAGCTGGTTGCTCGTCTGAGCTCCAAAAACGGCTAAGGAAGAGGATAGCGACCTGTCGTAAGTCGCTATGCTGTTGACCATAGTGCCTCAGGGCACGTCGCTATGGTCTGGGGTATTTGGCACCCGACGAGACAGAGAGCTGGTTGCTCGTCTGAGCTCCAAAAACGGCCAAGGAAGAGGATAGCGACCTGTCGTAAGTCGCTATCCTAGAAACATAGCGCCCCAGGTCACGGCGCTATAGTCTGGGCAACTTCCAGACAGAGAGCTGGTAGATGGAAACGCTCTCAAAAATGCTAAGGAAGTGCATAGCGACTTGGCGCAAGTCGCTATACTGAGAGCATAGCGCCCTATGCTACGTCGCTATGCTCTTGATCAGCAAAACTGACACATCTACTTCCAGCACTTCTTCTTCACATAGCACACAGCACACAGAGACACAGCACACAGCAGAAATTCTAAATTGTTCACAGCACAATTCTTCACGGCACACAAATATGACAACATGGTTCACAACACAAATAAAAAGTCCAACATGGTTCAAATTCTTGATCAACCTCACGCCTAGACGATAATTAGTCCAACTAGAAAGACAAGGTTTTAGCACGACGCAACTAAAACGACAAGTGCAAGTCACCACATCTACTTCTTCAACCTCCTCGTCGTCCTCCTAAGAGGAGGCACAACAGGCTCCTCCGTATCTTCATCGTTCGCCAACCTCCTCAATGCCGCATTAGGCACCGGCCTGTTCGATGCCCTTTTCATCCTCACCCTCCTCGTTGGCTCGTTGTCATCATCAATTGCATGCGCTTTCAGATTCCTCCTCACAGTCAGCTTCTGCAGCCTCGGAGGTGGCTGCTCCTCCTCGGACTCGGAATGGGCTGTCTCGACGGAGTCGGAAGGGGCTGTCTCTGCGGAATCGTCCTCCGGCACGTCGGAAGCCTCGGGAGAGGAGGGTTCAACTTCCACTTGTTTCCCCTTGTTCATCTTGACCCATTGAGTGGGTGTGAAACGTTCGAAATTCTTTCTTGCCCTTAGGTTGAAGTTCCGCACGCTTTGTTGATATTCTTCCAAGGTTACATTGTCGGGTACCTAAAATAACAAGATGTTAGATCAATAAGCACCATCGCTTGCACGATTGGATGAACAAACCCTAGTGGGTCGGAGGTAAAAGAATCACGGGTACCTCGCTATATTCTGGGTTAGAGCTGGAAGCACCACGACACATAGGTGTTGAACTTGTTATTGGCTCACTAGGCAGGGAATCATCGGTGGAGCGACAACCAAGCAAAAGAGCTAGTGAACGTAAGCGATGGGCGCTACGCTGTGACATTGACGTAATGACAATATTAGCCGGAATAACATCAAAAGTACACCGTAGGTACCATGGCGTCGACATACCTCCACGAACTCTCGAAGGGCGTTGTTACCCTTCTTGTTGCGAGGGTACGCGACTGCTACCTCGGCTTCATTGGCGGACTGCTCGATCTCCGTGCGCTACAAAATAAGCATGAACTCCATATTACAAAATGAGCTACAAAATATGCGAGAGATGAATTTGATAATGGGATAGGTACAATGTCCTACAAAATTACCACAAAGTTGATCAATGGAGCAAATCTGGTTTGGTTGCCCTCTCTCACGAGTCGGTTGTACCGCTCGTGGTAAAAATCATACTCGGCATTTGGGTTCTCCAATATCTCCGAGTCAAAAGCCGGCGGACACAACTCCACACGACTATTAGCAACAAACCATGCAACATAGTTGTCGAAAGCACCTTGATGGTATGGTGGATGGTCGATTAGATGAAGACCATTTTCCTTTGCTAGCTTCAAATGTGCATCCCACTTCTCGATCCACTTCTTATGTTTACGGTCCCATTTCTTGTCCTTCTTATGCTTCTTTTTGTCCAACCTTCACACAAAATAATAGAAAAATGTTAGAAACTTAAATAACATGGGGCACGAGCTAAGAAAGCAAAAGATAGACTCTCACTCGTGAAGATCGAACTTTGTATCCTTCCACTTTGGCGGTGTCAGCTGGAATAACCCAAATTGGGTCATCACTCGTTGCGGCAAGTGATACTCAACGGCATACAAGCATATCATTGGAGTCATCATTAACCAAAGATGTTGTTCCGCCATGCACATAGGGTTCAATTGAAACTCCATATTGTATCCCAACTTCTCTCCCCAACCATATGGCTGCCATGTCACCTACGATACAATGCGAAATATTAGGGTGAGGAGTATGCTACATGAAAGTACCAAGTCCAAGATATCATCACAAATATTACCTGCTCAGGGGTTAGCTCGTCGAACTCGTTGGTGTACCGCACGTAGTCCTTCTCCGTGTCGCCGTTGTACTCCTCAACTACATCCCAAGCATACGCCCAAGTAGCCCTACGCAGGCGGTCCCTCTTATCGTCCCAAGGCTGGTATGTTGGAGGACTTGGCCTTCCAACAGGGAAGCGCTCCCACATCCACACAGAAAGTAGGAGCAACGGCCCGCCTATTCCGCATTTATCACCGATCCTGCGACACGCATCGTCCAGCTGCAAATAGAGCCACAAACATTATGGTAAGAATCTTGTTGGAGAGATGCTACATGCAAGTAGATATTAAAAGTATTACCTGACGGTACAAATATGCCAGCGCCGCCGAACCCCAACTCAGATTTGAGTCCCAACTACTTAGGGCCTTGAGCCACATCCACGGAGCGGTCCTGCCACTACTGTCAGCAAACAGGGCACGGGAGATCACGTACCACACGTATACGCGTGCGTACCGCTCAATCACATCGTCATTGGCACCCTCGGGGCAATGTGAAAAATGCGTACTGATCCAACGAAAAGTCGCCCCGGCTGGTGTTCTATTCTTTTTGGGGTCGGCATTCAGTGTAGGAGACATCCCGATCATACCTTCCATATTTGCTCTCCATCCATCTGATTCAATGCTGAAACACACAGGTGTACCATCGATAGGGAGTGCCAGGATCATCGACATATCCTGCAGAGTCACGGTCATCTCCCCGGTGCGGAGGTGAAAACTGTGTGTCTCCGGCCTCCACCGGTCAACAAGAGCGGTGATGGCTGCAGGGTTCATGTTGACTGTCGACCGGGAGACAAGATGGATGAACGGAAGGAGTCTTAGCCTCCTGATGTACTTTGTGTACCTCTCGTCTTATGGCATCTTCGTGGGGTCTGATACCTCGTGAGACCTTAGACGAAGTGGTTTTAACACCTACAACAACAAAACAATATTAGACAATATATTTCATTACAACAAAACGTATGAAACAATATGGACAATATATGCTACCTTCTCCCCCTCCATAATGATGCGGGCACGATGCCTTTTATCATACAACTCATCGAGCGGTGCCATCCTACATATTTGCAAAAAATCAAACTAATTACATGCATATTTAGGTAAATCCTAAAATTACGAATGAAACATGAAGATATATCCAACAATAGATAAACTACATAAACCATGCTATAGGATTGCTAAAATATGATTGCTACATAAACCATGCTATAGATAATCAAATGCTATAGGATTGCTAAAATATGAAGAAAATAGCTATGTCACGTATACAAAATAAACGTGCTATAAATAACAAACAAATTACCAATAGCACATATACATATTGCAGAGTGGTTTCCCCTCCACAAATTACCACTATTTAGCATATACTACAACAAATTTGGAATCTAGATTGAACTAGGGTTTCTAGTAACAATAGGGATACATGACCGGATTCTATGGATGAAAATTGAGGGAGAGGAGGAGAATACCTTTAGGAAGTAAATGGGGACGAAATCCACGGATCTCCCCTTCAGATTGGTCCGGATTTGGTGAAGATCTTGAGTATGGAGGAGAGAGGGAGCCGCCGGCCTCTCCAGGAACAGAGAGGAAGAGAAGAGAAAGGAGAGAGGCACGGGGGCGGGCGGGCGGCTGGCCCTTAAGTTGCGAAGCATAGCGACTGATCGCAGGGCGCTATGGTGTTAAGCATAGCGACGAGCACCAGGGCGCTATGCTTTGACTTAGCGAAATTTGGGGCCCGTCGGGCTGGACTGCTCTCTGTCTAAATATGCAAAGGATAGCGTCGCCTACCAGGTCGCTATGGTGGGGGCATAGCGCCTCATTTTACGTCGCTATGGTCGAGCACCTGGGGCCCCACCGATCCACGCTGGCAGGGTTATAGCGACTGATCGGAGGGCGCTATGGTGTAGAGCATAGCGACCCGTGGCTATCCGGTGAAAAGCAATGAACCAAGAGTCGGACCGCTCGGTTATCCTATCGGAACCGACTGGGTACCTTCTAGTAGGGATGGTTAACTGAAACTGCTGAAGGTATCTCGGATCCGCCTCATGGCTATCCGGTAAAAAGCAATGAACCACGAGTCAAACCGCTCGGTTATCCTATCGAAACCTCCTGGGTACCTTCTAGTAGTGATGGATAACCGAAGCTACTGAAGATATCTAGAACCGATGTCATGGCCATCCGATAATGCGACAAAGATATCTAATTTTGATACGATAACCGACGAAGACTTCGACAAGCGGTTAGGGTTTAGGGTTTAGGGTTTAGAATTTATAAATGGATAACCTGCATATCTAGTCGCAACATGTTGAAGGTATCTCAGATCCGCCCCATGGCTATCCGGTGAAAAGCAATGAACCAAGAGTCGGACCGCTCGGTTATCCTATCGGAACCGACTGGGTACCTTATAGTAGGGATGGATAACTGAAATTGCTGAAGCTATCTCGGATCCACCTCATGGCTATCCGGTAAAAAGCAATGAACCACGAGTCAAACCGCTCGGTTATCCTATCGAAACCTCCTGGGTACCTTCTAGTAGTGATGGATAACCAAAGCTACTGAAGATATCTACAATCGATGTCATGGCCATCCGATAATGCGACAAAGATATCTAATCTTGAGACGATAACCGACGAAGACTTCGACAAGCGGTTAGGGTTTAGGGTTTAGATTTTATAAATGGATAACCTGCGTTGAATAGTCGCAACATGTTGAAGGTATCTCGGATCCGCCCCATGGCTATCCTGTGAAAAGCAATGAACCAAGAGTCGGACCGCTCGGTTACCCTATCGAAACCGACTGGGTACCTTCTGGTAGGGATGGATAACTGAAACTGCTGAAGATATCTAGAATCAATGTCATGGCCTTCCGATAATGCGTCCAAGATATATATTGTTGATACGATCAGCGATGAAGTCATCGACAAGCGGTTACATGGATAACCGGCGTTGAATAGTCACAACTTGTTGAAGGTATCTTGAATACGCCTCTTGGCTATCCTGTGAAAAGCTATGAACCAAGAGTCGGACCGCTCGGTTATACTATCGGAACCGACTGGGTACCTTCTAGTAGGGATGGATAACTGAAAATGCTGAAGGTATCTCGGATCCGCCTCATGGCTATCCGGAAAAAAGCAATGAACCACGAGTCAAACCGCTCGGTTATCCTATCGAAACCTCCTGGGTACCTTCTAGTAGTGATGGATAACCGAAGCTACTGAAGATATCTAGAAACGATGTCATGTCCATCCGATAATGCGACAAAGATATCTAATCTTGATACGATAACCGACGAAGACTTCGACAAGCGGTTAGGGTTTAGGATTTATAAATGGATAACCTGCATATCTAGTCGCAACATGTTGAAGGTATCTCGGATCTGCCCCATGGCTATCCAGTGAAAAGCAATGAACCAAGAGTCGGACCGCTCGGTTATCCTATCAGAACCGACTGGGTACCTTTTAGTAGGGATGGATAACTGAAATTGCTGAAGGTATCTCGGATCCACCTCATGGCTATCCGGTAAAAAGCAATGAACCACGAGTCAAACCGCTCGGTTATCCTATCGAAACCTGCTGGGTACCTTCTAGTAGTGATGGATAACCGAAGCTACTGAAGATATGTAGAAACGATGTCATGTCCATCCGATAATGCGACAAAGATATATAATCTTGATACGATAACCGACGAAGACTTTGACAAGCGGTTAGGGTTTAGGATTTATAAATGGATAACCTGCATATCTAGTCGCAACATGTTGAAGGTATCTCGGATCCGCCCCATGGCTATCCGGTGAAAAGCAATGAACCAAGAGTCGGGCCGCTCGGTTATCCTATCGGAACCGACTGGGTACCTTTTAGTAGGGATGGATAACTGAAATTGCTGAAGGTATCTCGGATCCACCTCATGGCTATCCGGTAAAAAGCAATGAACCACGAGTCAAACCGCTCGGTTATCCTATCGAAACCTCCTGGGTACCTTCTAGTAGTGATGGATAACCGAAGCTACTGAAGATATCTAGAATCGATGTCATGGCCATCCGATAATGCGTCCAAGATATATAGTGTTGATACGATAACCGACGAAGTCATCGACAAGCGGCCACATGGATAACCGGCGTTGAATAGTCGCTTCTTGTTGAAGGTATCTCAGATCCGCCTCATGGCTATCCGGTGAAAAGCAATGAACCCCGAGTAAAACCGCTCGGTTATCCTATCGAAACCTACTGGGTACCTTCTACTAGTGATGAATAACCATCACTATTGAAGATATCTAGACCCGATATCCAAATAATATTGATAATATCTATAATCAAGATCATGGCCATCCGATCGGCGACAAAGACATCGACAAGCGGTTACATGGATAATCGGCGTTAAATAGTCGCAACTTGTTGAAGCATGCATTAACCTCCAGATGTATTTCATCTGCCTGAGACGACCGTTAGACATTTTTGTTAATCAGGGATGGCAGATTCTGTTTGGACATATAACTGGTCACCCATGCCATCGACTTTTTTCCCCCGTTAATAGGCACCGTGAGCATGGCTTTGGCATAAATCAAATAGCTACCCTTCTTGGCAATTCTATCGAGGATACAACGTGAGTGGTCTCGATACATGTATCGTCAAAGTTATGTCCCAAACTATCCACAAAATATTAGGAACTCATGTTGAAATTTTGCAGGAGAGCAATAAACATACAGCTAGAGGTCGGTGCAGTGTTTACAACATGGCGGGAGAACCATTTCAAGTTATCGTTTATTTAGCATGTATTATATTGTTTAACCGGATTTAGAGATCGGTATTTTAGTCTTGGCCCTCAAATTCCAATATTAACATTGGCCTTCAGATTTCGGTCACCAACAATTGTCCGAGGCCACACTGGTACTCCTTTGTGTACCGAAAAAAATGTCTACCCAGATAAGATTGTTGCTTGGTTATCCTATCGGAACGTTTCAAGCGGCGGCGCACGTCCGTGGAGCGCGGCATCTCCGAGGCCATGAACCTGGAATCGGTGGGCCATCATCAGTCAAATCTGCTGGGGACACAGAGAAAAGGAGCCCGGAGGCATGCGACGTGCGCCAGACTGGATTCCACCCACGCCATCGGGTACGAGAGTGAAAGACACATCTGTGTCCACGGTCAGAAGGGGCCTACCGAGAGTCTTGTCAAAACTGAATACTGTGGCCCTGTGAACGATCAAGACGGGCGGGCAACAATCATGACCTACGACGACCTGAGAATAGATCGGTGGAAAAATATAGCGATATATCTGCATGTCCAGATGGGTAACATGCATGCATGCACCGTCGTCCTTGTCTGCTGCCTGAGCGATCGAGATCGAATTGAAGTCCATAAATTTGTTCCCGTGGTCCGTGCCTGAGCGATCGGGCCTACAAAGATTCGTCTGCCATGTACTATCCCTGCGGGCACCCTGAAGAGGCGCGGTCGTCCCCCACCGGCAACCACACACGAGACGCGCCACACAGGAAAAATAGGGTGAGTGCTAGACTGACTAGCGAGGCCGAGCACCGCATCCATCCCTACCTGTCAGTGTGTGTGTTTGCTCTGGCCTGTGTGCGAGGCATGCATGAGTCTTATATCCTGCTTATATCTCTTATCCCCTCCACCACGAAAATTATTTCAGTGTTTCGGCCATCCCAGGCTCTCTCGTCCAAATGGGCCAATTGGGCCAAAATGGTACACCAACGAGAGAGAAAACAATATCTCATACAGAAAACATGACTTGCTATTGAGAACCTGCCTGTATGATGGTTAGGTGGGTAGTTATACTCCTAACCCATCAGAGTTCAAACCTCAGATTTGACACTGGTGTTTCTCATTTATGTGAAATATTCTTCAGTGGGAGGTGATGTTCCCGTCAATAGCGAGGCACATGTGGTGACTTCGTCAATCTCAAGACCCGACCACCGGTTCAGTCTTTCGGAGGTTCTTATAGGATAGGTTGTGCGTGCGTGCGTTCATATGGATGAGTGTGTGCACGTGTATGAGAGCGTATGTGCTTGTATTGTGTTTCGAATTAAAAAAAACATGACATACTATTTTAATTTATCATATGTAGAAGGCATCGGTCCCTAGGGGATGACTTGAATCAAGCATTTGAAAACTCGAACTGACGCAAAGGAAACGAAAATGATATGGAGTTATGTAGTTAACCATACTACAGATAGAGTGTTTTTAGAAGAGGAGGATAACCCACATATGGATTGAATGATGCACACGACTATATATTATTAAAAGCCAAACAACAAAGCTAAACCAAGTTGGCCAAAAATAAAAAAAATCTAAACATCGTAGGCCACGTGATAGTAACTGCACCAGACTACCACTAACACTACTATGGTAAATGACTGAACCAAGCTAAAAGTGCATAATTTATAAATTAAACTTTCAAGAAGGGATCGTCACACGTGCGCGGATTATGAGGAGTCCAACTGTAGGTTATATGCTTGAAATGTCCCGATTTTTTTTTGAAAGATCCAGCAATTGCTGGCTTATCGATTAATAGCTGGTAGAATATGTACAAACTGCCCTTGGGCAAAGGAGTAACCGAAGAGAAAATTAAAAGAAAAAAGCCTCTAAACAAAGCCACAAAATTTCTTCCGAGGCCGCCGCCTCGGCGCACAACCACCGTCCGGGGCCGCCGCCCCGGCATCCACCGTCCAGACCACAGAGCTAAACTACGACCTTCACGAACCCGACGCCCGACGTGGTACGACGGTGGCCCTCGGGGCCGCCCGCGGCTGCCGGGAGGACCTCACCGCGCGGGGAGGGACGAGTGAAGAGCTTCTGGTCGCGCGCCCGGAACTGCAGTTTCCGGCGTCCACCCGGAGCTGATACTGCCTTCTTCGACCGGCTGCTTGTACCACAGAAGGTTTATAAAGCTCTCATCCAGCCTGCCGTACTGCTCTCTGTTCGCATGATATTGAGGTTCATGGTCCTGTATAAATCATTTGTTCAGACAGATGATGTTCTCTTTTACAGTATCTATTGACATTTGTTTCGGCCAGAAGAGACGACTGCTACAAAGACATTGGCACGCAGCAGAGATCAGCAGAGATCCACCATCATGGTAAGTACATAATTTACATCCGCTTTGATGCCCATCCCACCAAGTCTAATAGATGTTTGATCAAACGCTTCAACAGTGGGTTACCAGCTCCTCGGGCAGGGAGCAACGATGTTGGTTGGTTTAGTGTGGAATGGTAAAACGGACTATGTTCTACTGAATGATTGTGATATTTTCTCCTTTGCACTGTTTTTTTCTCTCACTTTTACCTCAATCTGCATGTTGGTGCTATTTTGGGGGTAGGATTACTCACTTTTTACCTTTTCTCTGTGTTGTCCTTTCACAGATATACCAAATACATGATCACTTCATTGGAGAATGCTATATGTAGAAAAGGATAGTCGCTGTGGATCTCATGATACCTCCTGACCAACTTGATATGACTGTGTACATGTCAGAATTAAATCGGGAATATGTTTCCACTAGAACCACCTCTGCGATGAAGATGAAGAGCTATGTGATGTTATAAAGGGTCAATCAAGATGTTTCACCATTAATTAATTTAGAAACAAGCAATTATATGTAAGCTCGAAGAGTTATCATTTTTATAACAGGTGTTTGTTCATGTGGTTAATTTATGCTCTTGATGCCTCTTCTGATTTAGCTAAGCAGGATAAAGCCTACTGTATTGTCATCCGTTAACCCATAGCCATCATTTTGATTCAGGTAGAAGTACTGGAGTGCTGAACAATATCAACTATAACTGTTCTTCGAATGTCATGATTTCAGGGTTTACTCACACATGATTGTTTTGAAGGGCCGTGGAGGTTTTCAGATGATCGTGCTGCAGTTTCACAGCCTTGTACTCTGGGACCATGGCAAGCATCCTGCCTACCATTGTTGATGCTAAGGCAGAGGCCACCACATTCGTGAGGCAAGTGTTCAACGAGACTAATGTGTTGTCTGTGATCGCAGGTGATGGTTATTGGTACGATTTCTTGCAAACAAGTTACACCAACCGGTTCAATTTTCCTTCCAAATGAACTAATTCAGCTCATCAGTTTCCTGATATTGTTCCGCGTTGTGCTTCAATACTTCCATATGTATGTGTGTTACATAATAGGATGCAAATCAGTACGGTTTTCTTAAAAATTCAGAAAATATAGTCTAAAACCCGGTGTACCACGATTCAGTCTTCTATCTTTATTATCTACTCAATCAATTTGCAAATAGTCTTTTCTCCCTGAAACCTGCATTTATTTGTTATAAAAATGTTGTGGAGAAGAACAGAGAAATACTTTGTACGCATGGTGCTTTATTGATGAAACAAGTACATAACTGAAGGTCTGAAGCATTCAAAGAAGTACAAGGAAGTAGGCCTCGGTACCCTTTCTCACTAAGTCGAGCCTGTAGAAAACAAATCATGACATGAATGGTGTCTTCATATTTACTTACTCTTGAACGATTATACTATAGTTTGCAAAATGCAAGTGATATCAGTCCATGATATATGATAAGAATATTGCAGAAGAAGGAAGGTAAATTTCAGCATTCTAGCTTTCTTGCTTGGGGAGCAACTTTTGCTGCTGGGCGATTGTTTGTTGAAAATGTAACTCTGAAGGTATGTACTGCTTATGCTGGAAACAACTTTTACATCCAGTACTATGTATCCTCCAATATTCTAAAACCATCTGAACTGGGTTGTTGGCATGCTATGTGGCCTCACAGTGGTCACTACCGCGCGCCCGACAGAGGAGAATTTTCAGGAGTTCGAAAGCATCCTGAAGGAATTTGACTGCCTTCTTCTGCCGTGCTATAAGTGATGGTATGAATCCAATAGCAAAAGTATTTCTGGAACCAGCAGCACTTCTATCTTTGTCCAAGCCTCAGCAGACTTTTAACACCATCGTCACTTCACGCTGAAGCTCTCGCCCTTGTGTTGGCGGCAAACGTTGCAATTCTCCTTTAGCTTCATCAGGTCACATTCCTCACAGATAATCTCACTCTTTCTCGGTGGCAGCAACAACTACAACAGCAAATATTTAGGTCCAAAGGAATATCAGAAGCTTCATCCCCCACTCAGGAAGCTCACTCAAGAATCTGCCCCTGCTGTCTATCATATTCGAAGGAACCTCAATGGAGTGGCTCATGATTGCGCTCAACAGGCCTTAAACATTTCCAGTCTGGGCCAATCCGCACTTGCACAAATTCATCTTATGTTCATGGCTCTTAACCTACTGCTTTAGCTCTAGAAAATTTGAATCTTCAGGGCATTGTATTGCATATTGTCGCTCTTCCCGTTCAAATAAAAATAGTTTGAAGAGGCCAACAAACAATAAATAGATGATGTGAAAATTAGCCTTGTCTATAATATTAATATGGGTACCCATTATGTTTTTTTCGTTTTTAACGGCACTATTATTGAACTATATTGTGTATCCTTTTACTCTCAAAGGACTATTTGACAAGGAGTATGTTTTCACTGTTGCTGAAAAGGGAAATTGTTTCTATTGAGCTGGGTTTGGTCTTTGAGATGCGTGAGGGGCACTCCTGTTTTTTTTCTATTTGTGAGGAAGATGTTTATTGATGAGACAATGAGTCTTTCTAATATAAATCAAACTAACCAAGAATTTTGTAGCCGTAGAGTTCTTATCGTTGAATCTTTTAACTTTTATCTTCAAGATTTGGTAATTGGCTCATGTCAAATTATAAAAAATGTATCATCTTGGGTAATGAAAAAACAATATCAAGTTATGTAATTCAGTGGCGTTATTTCTCCAATAAGAATGTGAAGTCAAAAAGATCAAAACCAAGTAGTAAATAAATTCAACCTGTATAGATATTTCCTATTATATATGTAAACTTAACCTGCAAAAGCGGTCGAGCGTGACGGATGGTTATGCGCGGACTTAGGAGGCAGTTTCCATAGCAACGCATGGGCATTTAGCTAGTGGTATACCAACGAGAGAGAAAACAATATCTCATACAGAAAACATGACTTGCTCTAACAATGGAGTACATTTTCCAACTATATGTTATGTAATTTGTGCATATAGTCAACAATTTAGTTCGATCACGATGAAAACGGTCCATGTCTGCCATAAAGTACAAAAATGTATACTCCCTCCGTACAAAAATAAATGTCTCAAGTTTGTCAAAAAGTGAATTTATCTATACTTGAAACATGTCTAAATACATCCACTTTTGGACAAACTTGAGACACTTACTTTTGAACGGAAGGAGTAGTTACTTCTGCTGAGCTGCAATGCTTCCCCGCCACGGCATTGGCATCACATGCATGCATATCACGTATACCTAGAGCATGGCCGGCTACATATCACTTGGTGAGAAAGTAATTAACCTTTTTTTTGGGTGAGTTGAATCATACTGTGTCTTGTCAGCAGATTAAATGACATACCAACAAGAGAGAAAACAACATCTCATACAGAAAACATGACTTGCTATTGAGAACCTGCCTGTATGATGGTTAGGTGGGTGGTTATACCCCCAACCCATCAGAGTTCAAACCTCAGATTTGACACTGGTGTTTCGTATTTATGCGAAATATTCTTCAGTGGGAGGTGATGTTCCCGTCGATAGCGAGGCATATGTGGTGACTTCGTCAATCTCAAGACCCGACCACCGGCTCAGTCTTTCAGAGGTTCTTATAGGATAGGTTGTGCGTGCGTGCGTTCATATGGGTGAGTGTGTGCACGTGTATGTGATCGTCTGTGCTTGTATTGTGTTTCGCATAAAAAAAACATGACATACTATTTTAATTTATCATAATCCAGTTATATGGTTTAAATATGTAGAAGGCATCGGTCCCTAGGGGATGACTTGAATCAAGCATTTGAAAACTCGAGCTGACGCAAAGCAAACGAAAATGATATGGAGTTATGTAGCTAACCATACTACAGATAGAGTGTTTTTAGAAGAGGAGGATAACCCACAGATGGATTGAATGATGCACACGACTATATATTATTAAAAGCCAAACAACAAAGCTAAACCAAGTTGGCCAAAAATAAAAAAATCTAAACATCGTAGGCCTTGTGATAGTAACTGCACCAGACTACCACTAACACTACTATGGTAAATGACTGAACCAAGCTAAAAGTGCATAATTTATAAATTGAACTTTCCAGAAAGGATCGTCACACGTGCGCGGATTATGAGGAGTCCAACTGTAGGTTATATGCTTGAAATGTCCAGAATTTTGTTTGAAAGATCCAGCAATTGCTGGCTTATCGATTAATAGCAGGTAGAATATGTACAAACTGCCCTTGGGCAAAGGAGTAACCGAAGAGAAAATTAAAAGAAAAAAGCCACTAAACAAAGCCACAAAATTTCTTCCGAGGCCGCCGCCTCGGCGCACAACCACCGTCCGGGGCCGCCGCCCCGGCATCCACCGTCCAGACCACAGAGCTAACCTACGACCTTCACGAACCCGACGCCCGACGAGGGACAAGACCTCCCAAGCGGCGCCTCCAAGAAGGTAACGACGAGATCGTCGCCGCCGCCGCCCACTCCAGAGGAGTTTGGGTTTTCACCCGGAGAGACTTAGTGCACTCGCGTCGGTAGAGGATCACAGCTCCCAAACGACGCAATCAAGAAGGAGAACGACGCCATAGGGCGCCGCCGCCGTCGGCACCGAAGTGCAAGGTTTTCACCTGGAGCTTGATCCCGACCACCAAGCCCTAGGGCTTGGGCAAGGGAGCGCAAGACAAGGGCGTGGCTCTGTGGTCGACCACCGATTCCATCTACATGTCGCAGGAGTCGCGACACCTCACGCAAGCGACGACCGCGCCATGCCAGCAGGAGGCGAGAGATGCCCTCCCGCACCACGACCATCAGACCGGGGCCGCCGCCCCGGCTTCCTTCCAGCTAGGGGCATGCCGGCCGAAGATCAGCACCTGCACCCCCAGCCCTTTGCGGCGTCACCGTGGCCGAACTGCGCAGTGCAGGGTCGCGCCCGACCGTTGCCGGAGCAGCCCTCACCTGGAGCATGCGGACCAAAGAGCACCCGCACGCTCCCGACCTGCAGTTCCCCACGCCACACCTGATCAGCCACACCGTAGGGTCGCTGTCGACCCGCTGCTCGCCACCACCAACATGCGCAGCCAGCAGAAGGCTGCCAAACGCCACCACGCCCTGGAGCCGCGGAGAAGAAGAAGATGTCGCCGGCCAACCGGAATTGGGATCTCCGGCCAGCCGGAACCCAGCCACGAGAGGGCTCAAGAGCAGCCCTCCTCGCCAGATCCGGTGGCCTAGGCACTGGATCCACCGACGACACGGGCCTGCCAGGCCCAGATCGGGCCCCCCAGCCCACATCTGGCCCGCGCGGCCGAGCAAGCAGAACCGCCGCTGCGACCATGGCGCCGCCCGTGCAGCCACCACAGCCGCCAACTCCGCCGTTTCCAGGGCCGCCGCCCTGGCCTCCAGACGCCAGCGACGCGACCTCCGCACCCCAGCTGTTTCGGCGCGACACCGACGACACGAGCATCCGAGACCTCCCCCAACAGCCTTTGTGGCAGCAGGGGGCCCGCCGCCACCGCGGCAGGCGCCGGCGGCAGCGGCGGCGAGGGGGCCAGGAGAGGAGGAATGAACCAAGAGTCGGACCGCTCGGTTATCCTATCGGAACCGACTGGGTACCTTCTAGTAGGGATGGATAACTGAAAATGCTGAAGGTATATCGGATCCGCCTCATGGCTATCCGGTAAAAAGCAATGAACCACGAGTCAGACCGCTCGGTTATCCTATCGAAACCTCCTGGGTACCTTCTAGTAGTGATGGATAACCGAAGCTACTGAAGATGTCTAGAACCGATGTCATGGCCATCCGATAATGCGACAAAGATATCTAATCTTGATACGATAACCGACGAAGCCTTCGAAAAGCGGTTAGAGTTTAGGGTTTAGAGTATAGGGTTTAGGATTTACAAATGGATGACCTGCATATCTAGTCGCAACATGTTGAAGGTATCTCGGATCCGCCCCATGGCTATCCGGTGAAAAGCAATGAACCAAGAGTCAGACCGCTCGGTTATCCTATCGGAACCGACTGGGTACCTTCTAGTAGGGATGGTTAACTGAAACTGCTGAAGGTATCTCGGATCCGCCTCATGGCTATCCGGTAAAAAGCAATGAACCACGAGTCAAACCGCTCGGTTATCCTATCGAAACCCCCTGGGTACCTTCTAGTAGTGATGGATAACCGAAGCTACTGAAGATATCTAGAACCGATGTCATGGCCATCCGATAATGCGACAAAGATATCTAATTTTGATACGATAACCGACGAAGACTTCGACAAGCGGTTAGGGTTTAGAATTTATAAATGGATAACCTGCATATCTAGTCGCAACATGTTGAAGGTATCTCAGATCCGCCCCATGGCTATCCGGTGAAAAGCAATGAACCAAGAGTCGGACCGCTCGGTTATCCTATCGGAACCGACTGGGTACCTTATAGTAGGGATGGATAACTGAAATTGCTGAAGATATCTCGGATCGACCTCATGGCTATCCGGTAAAAAGCAATGAACCACGAGTCAAACCGCTCGGTTATCCTATCGAAACCTCCTGGGTACCTTCTAGTAGTGATGGATAACCGAAGCTACTGAAGATATCTACAATCGATGTCATGGCCATCCGATAATGCGACAAAGATATCTAATCTTGAGACGATAACCGACGAAGACTTCGACAAGCGTTTAGGGTTTAGGGTTTAGGTTTTATAAATGGATAACCTGCGTTGAATAGTCGCAACATGTTGAAGGTATCTCGGATCCGCCCCATGGCTATCCTGTGAAAAGCAATGAACCAAGAGTCGGACTGCTCGGTTACCCTATCGAAACCGACTGGGAACCTTCTGGTAGGGATGGAAAACTGAAACTGCTGAAGATATCTAGAATCAATGTCATGGCCATCCGATATTGCATCCAAGATATATAGTGTTGATACGATCAGCGATGAAGTCATCGACAAGCGGTTACATGGACAACCGGCGTTGAATAGTCACAACTTGTTGAAGGTATCTTGAATACGCCTCTTGGCTATCCTGTGAAAAGCAATGAACCAAGAGTCGGACCGCTCGGTTATCCTATCGGAACCGACTGGGTACCTTCTAGTAGGGATGGATAACTGAAAATGCTGAAGGTATCTCGGATCCGCCTCATGGCTATCCGGTAAAAAGCAATGAACCACGAGTCAAACCGCTCGGTTATCCTATCGAAACCTCCTGGGTACCTTCTAGTAGTGATGGATAACCGAAGCTACTGAAGATATCTAGAAACGATGTCATGTCCATCCGATAATGCGACAAAGATATCTAATCTTGATACGATAACCGACGAAGACTTCAACAAGCGGTTAGGGTTTAGTGTTTAGGATTTATAAATGGATAACCTGCATATCTAGTCGCAGCATGTTGAAGGTATCTCGGATCCGCCCCATGGCTATCTGGTGAAAAGCAATGAACCAAGAGTCGGACCGCTCGGTTATCCTATCGGAACCGACTGGGTACCTTTTAGTAGGGATGGATAACTGAAATTGCTGAAGGTATCTCGGATCCACCTCATGGCTATCCGGTAAAAAGCAATGAACCACGAGTCAAACCGCTCGGTTATCCTATCAAAACCTCCTGGGTACCTTCTAGTAGTGATGGATAACCGAAGCTACTGAAGATATGTAGAAACGATGTCATGTCCATCCGATAATGCGACAAAGATATATAATCTTGATACGATAACCGACGAAGACTTCGACAAGCGGTTAGGGTTTAGGGTTTAGGATTTATAAATGGATAACCTGCATATCTAGTCGCAATATGTTGAAGGTATCTCGGATCCGCCCCATGGCTATCCGGTGAAAAGCAATGAACCAAGAGTCGGACCGCTCGGTTATCCTATCGGAACCGACTGGGTACCTTTTAGTAGGGATGGATAACTGAAATTGCTGAAGGTATCTCGGATCCACCTCATGGCTATCCGGTAAAAAGCAATGAACCACGAGTCAAACCGCTCGGTTATCCTATCGAAACCTCCTGGGTACCTTCTAGTAGTGATGGATAACCGAAGCTACTGAAGATATCTAGAATCGATGTCATGGCCATCCGATAATGCGTCCAAGATATATAGTGTTGATACGATAACCGACGAAGTCATCGACAAGCGGCCACATGGATAACCGGCGTTGAATAGTCGCTTCTTGTTGAAGGTATCTCAGATCCGCCTCATGGCTATCCGGTGAAAAGCAATGAACCCCGAGTAAAACCGCTCGGTTATCCTATCGAAACCTACTGGGTACCTTCTACTAGTGATGGATAACCATTACTATTGAAGATATCTTGACCCGATATCCAAATAATATTGATAATATCTATAATCAAGATCATGACCATCCGATCGGCGACAAAGACATCGACAAGCGGTTACATGGATAATCGGCGTTAAATAGTCACAACTTGTTGAAGTATGCATTAACCTCCAGATGTATTTCATCTGCCTGAGACGACCGTTAGACATTTTTGTTAATCAGGGATGGCAGATTCTGTTTGGACATATAACTGGTCACCCATGCCATCGACTTTTTTTCCCCGTTAATAGGCACCGTGAGCATGGCTTTGGAATAAATCAAATAGCTACCCTTCTTGGCAATTCTATCGAGGATACAACGTGAGTGGTCTCGATACATGTATCGTCAAAGTTATGTCCCAAACTATCCACAAAATATTAGGAACTCATGTTGAAATTTTGCAGGAGAACAATAAACATACAGCTAGAGGTCGGTGCAGTGTTTACAACATGGCGGGAGAACCATTTCAAGTTATTGTTTATTTAGCATGTATTATATTGTTTAACCGGATTTAGAGATCGGTATTTTAGTCTTGGCCCTCAAATTCCAATATTAACATTGGCCTTCAGATTTCGGTCACCAACAATTGTCCGAGGCCACACTGGTACTCCTTTGTGTACCGAAAAAAATGTCTACCCAGATAAGATTGTTGCTTGGTTATCCTATCGGAACGTTTCAAGCGGCGGCGCACGTCCGTGGAGCGCGGCATCTCCGAGGCCATGAACCTGGAATCGGTGGGCCATCATCAGTCAAATCTGCTGGGGACACAGAGAAAAGGAGCCCGGAGGCATGCGACGTGCGCCAGACTGGATTCTTTTTTTTTTGAACAAACATGGGCGCCTCACTGGCGCCAAATTTCATTCAGCTCAGCTGCATCTTGCAGCAACAATTACAATGTCCTGGAAAGAAATAGATTGTAGAGCTGAAAGTACAGGGCATTCATTCTGATTGTGAGCTGAACTAGAGCATCTGAAGATAGGTTGATCTAGGCTTTGCCTAAGCACCTGTGCTGCGCAGTTATGTGCTGTTTGATTATAATCCCTAGAGACATGGAATGTCAGAGAATTCAAACTAGAAGTGACATGGTAGAAATCCGCCAGAATTGCTCTAGCATTCCATTGGAGAAGAGGTTGATCCATTTTCCTTGCTGCAGCTACCTTGGCGAGAGTCTGGTTGTCTGTAATGAAGACCGGTTCCTGGATGTTGAATACCTGTGCAAGTTTTGCCGCCAAAAATAAAGCCTTTGCTTCAGCTGAAAAACTGTCAGTTCATTAGGTGCTGCAGCCTGAATTTTTATGTCGTATCTTTGCTGGTGTGAGTTGTCTCTGATGTGAACTCCTATTCCTGTCGCTTCGCTCCCTTCTCTTCCTGGTACTTTCCTGCATCTCCACGCTGCATCTGCAAAAATAATGATGTCTTTGGGAAAAAAGTCAGGTGTTAACGTGGATCCTTGGTGAGGGCTTTGCTCCTGCCCAGGAGTCAGTAGCCTTTGATTATGAACCTGCAATCGTGAGTTCTTGTTTCCGTGTGCATTGGCAGTGGTAGGTGTGACTAGTTCAAGATTATTCAGTAAAGCTTGAGAATTAATGAAGATATGATAAGGTTGCTGGTTCTTTCTTTGGAAAAGAAAATCATTTCTAGATTTCCAGATGCACCACATGTAAGTGAAGACATTGCGAATAGATGAGTAAGGATGATTCATAGCAAGTAAAGTGGTTATAATATCTGCTACGGAATTGCAATGGTTTACAATTTCTTCCGTTCTTATGTACCAAGGTGCAATGAACCAGGCAGCTTTGACAAAGGGACAAGTAAAGAACAGATGTACCTCGTCTTCTTGCATTCCACATCTGCAGCAAGTTTTGTGAATGTGCTTTGAAAATCTTCCCGCTCTTGCCCCGGTTGGAAGTGATTTCTGAAGAACTCTCCAGGCAAACGTTTGAACTCTTGGTATGATGTCTTTGCTCTTCCAAACCTGATTTAACACCTGTAGAACTTGTTGGGAGGGCCTTTCTGGTCGCTGCTCCTGCTCCTGTTCATACAAGGTTTGAAGACATACATGGTAGGCAGATTTTGCATTGCATTTTCCATTACGGGATAGTTTCCAACATAAGAGGTCTGGGTCTTCCGCATTAATAATAGGAGTTTGCTTAATAGCCGCAGCTGCTAGAGGAGTGAAAAGAGTGTCAATTAGGCCATTATTCCAAGATTTACGGTTTGGGGTCCAAAGGTCTTTGACTAATGCCGGGTAAGTAAAACCAGTGGGTTGAATTATTAAATCCTCATAAATCGTAGCCCAAGAAGAGTACCAAGGAGTATTCCAAATGGAAATGTTGCCTTGAGCTATCTGATAAAAGGTATGAGCTTTGAGAATGGGGAGAACCTTAAGGACAGAAGTCCAAAAAGCAGATTTGGGTGTGTTAGGGTTAGGTCTCCAAATAGATGCTCCTGGGAAATATTTGGCTTTAAGGACCAGGTGAAGATGGTCAGAAGGATCGTTAGCAAGTCTCCAAGCCGACATTAAGATGAGACTTTGATTAACAGCTTGAAGGTTTCTAATTCCTAATCCTCCCTCTTTTTTTGGAGCACAAAGGTCTTTCCAAGCTTTTAAACATAGGCTGCGGGATGTCGAATCCTCTCTGATACCAGCCCACCAGAAATTCCGAATGATGGCTGTGAGCTTAGAGATGAACTTTTTTGAGAATAGAATATTCGACATATAATAGACCGGAATGGAAGAGAAAACAGATTTGATGAGTTCAAGACGAGCCGCGTGAGAAAGTTTATCTGCCTTATAAGTGCTAAGCTTGGACCTAAATTTGTCAAATACAAAATTATAAGCTGAGGCTCGGTTCTTAGCAGGAAGGATGAGAGGATGACCCAGGTGGATGAAGGATGCGTCCATATCTTGAACGGGAAAAATGCCTTTGATGGCGTTTATCTCAGCAGGCTGAACATGTTTGCTAAAAAGAATCCCTGATTTTGCCCAATTTGGGGTTTGACCGAGATTTGACAAAATGAGTCTAGAATATGTTTCATAGCTAGGGCTTCTTGAATAGTGGCTTGACCACAGATAAGAAGATCGTCCGCGAAGAGGAGAGAATGGATGTGGGGGCAATTTGGTCCAAGAGTGACACCCTGTAGGGAATTACTGGCCATAGCTTCCTGTAAGGAAAGTGACAGATCATTAATGCCAAAGACAAAAAGGTAAGGCGAGAGGGGACAACCTTGTCGTATACCTCTGTCACTTTGAAAACGCGCAAACGGTTGGCCATTAATTACAACAGAGAAAGTGGGCGATGATATGCAAGCATATATTAGATTTATGAAATGACCATGCAGCCCTTTACGAGAGAGAGCTTGTACAATGAAGTTCCATTCTAAACGATCAAAAGCCTTGGCCAGGTCAATTTTTAACATAAAAGAACATCGTTTCCAAGAACTGAGAGCAAAAGAGTGAGTAATTTCCTGCGCAATTATAATGTTGTTGCTAATACGTCGCCCTTCGATGAAAGCCTGTTGAGAGGGGTTAATATAATCCGGGAGGTGATGTTTAAGTCTGTTAGCTAGAGATTTTGATATAAGCTTATAGATCACATTACATAAACTTATTGGTCTATAATCAGCTGGTACTAAGGGAGCAAGTTTTTTAGGAATAAGAACAATATGAGTGTCATTTATGTGTCGAGGCATAATTCCTGAGTGGAAAAAGAGCTTACCAGACTTGTTACGTCATCACCTATCCAGCTCCAGGTAGCAAGGTAAAATTCAACATTAAATCCATCTGGTCCTGGAGATGCATTCCTCTTCATATCCTTCAAGGTGTCCCACAGTTCTTCTTTTGTTGGGACTGTGTATGTATAATCCTGAGTGTTAGGAGGGAGTTGAGAGTGCATGTAGGGCCTGCCTGCATTGATATTAGTTGAAGCAAATATGTGTCTAAAATAATTAACAAAAGTATTGCTGATTTGTTTAGGCATATGCTGGATCACATTATTTTCATCCTTGATTGAAACTATCATGTTCCTTCTTCTTCTCTTAAGAATAGCCCTATGGAAGTAAGCCGTATTCTTGTCTCCGTCTTTGATCCAATTCTTTTTTGCCCTCTGCATATATGAGTCAGTAAGCTTTGTTAAGTTTTGTTCATACCTTGTAACCAGATTGCTCTCAAAGTGTGGTCCTGTGCATGTAGCGGCTTCTCTGTATTTGCTTGATTTGGTCTTCCAGTTCATTGAGTTCTTGCTGCAAAGGTTTCTTTTTCCTGCACCAAACTCTTAATGCTTGTGCCAATTGATTAGTCCGTTGATTAAAAGGCTTTGTACTAGTTTTGGACCAATTTTCTTTTGCAAGAGAGTTGAAATCTTTTTCCTTCAACCACCAGTTTTCAAATTTGAAACTACGTTTAGTTCTACGAATAGTACCATCAGTGGAAAGAAGGATAGGAGCATGATCACTAATAGTGTGCATGAGAGGCAAATTGTAAACATTTGAGATGGGAAATTGAGCGCACCAATCAGCATTAACTAAGCAACGATCTAGCCTTTCATATACAGGATTGGATGAAAAACGCCTATTAGTCCAAGTGTAAGCAGGGCCACTGTAACCCAAGTCAAAAAGACCACAAGATTTAACTAAAGCTTGAAAAGCATTCATACGGGAACGATTAGTAACTGGGGAACTTTTATCCATATCATACAAAAGATCATTCATATCACCCATACAAAGGATAGGGATGTTTCCATTATCATACACAAAAGTGGTGATCTGATCCCAAATGAAACTAGTCTGACGGTGGTAAGGATCACCATATATACAAACCAAACCAAACTTCTGATTAGTAGACCTAATACTAGCAGTTGCTAAAATAAGATAGAAACTAGAGGTATGCACAGAGATGTCGATGTTGTCGTTCCACATCAGCCAAAGCCCTCCGGATCGACGACGCGAGGGCACTATCAAACATGTTAAACCTAGTAATAAGGTCAGCAAGTTTTATTTTCGATGATTTGATTTCAGAGATGAATTTACCTGAGCTTTGTGGAGTCGATCAACCGGGCAAGGTGTACCATTTTGTTACTGCCCAGGCCCTTGCCCATGCCTTGGCAGTTCCATCCTAGTGCCCTCATGGCGCCGGTGGCGCCTCATGGGCTGGCGCCATTGCCCGTCGTTCCAGTTCCATGCTTCCTGCACTATCTCCGTGATCCTGTTGTAGATGTATCCCTCACTAGGATAAGTGGTTGAAGATTGAGCTTCATCTCCATCATGTCTTTGGACTCCTTGACCAGCAGCCAGATTACTAGCATCCAAACCCATATAGTAGCTCCCAACCATCTGAGGAGGTGAGAAAACTCCTTGCCGAGAATCTGGTGTACCCGGTGACCATACCTGAGAAGGCGTGCAAATCGGGTACGGGTCATAGTCACAAGGAGTCGCGGAGCCTGTTCCTGCAGCTTGTCTTCGAGGAGAACGAGTGTAGGGATGCACCATACTTCCCACAGATGTGCTGCTATGTCTGCGAGGATTACGGATCGGCCCCACTTGGCCAGTACCTCCTTGACGGATCAAACGGAAGAGCCAGGCTGATAGTGAGTAATCCCAGAGCAGATTGGTCTTTACCTCGATCTAGACTGGCGGTGGAACATCCCACTTCCGAGAACGACAATGAGGCCTGCTCTTCGCATTGGTTGCTGCTGCGCTTCTGCTTGCTCCCTCTAACGCTGCCTCTGTGGAGTCTATTGTCTCTGCTCTTGTCCTCAGTCCTCTGAATTCTGATGCCGCTCCATCTCCTCCTGTATCTCCGAGATGTGGAGCAGAACGTGTGGCTGTGCCTGCTGCATGATGTGGTGCCTCTGTTATTCCAAAGTCAGCGAGCTCCGCCTGAGATGAGAGGATCTGCGTCAGAGTTCGGGCAGCAACGGAGAGTTGGTTGGTCGGCTCCTCTCTGGAAGGGATCTCTGCGGTGGTCCATGGTGAGCTCCTTTGTCAGGGTTGGGCGGCGCAGTGGTGGATTTCTTCGCTAGTGGCTGCGGAGAGATGGCATCGAATGGGGCTGGGCGCTTCGGATTGGGATGGTGATGTAGAGGTTCTTGCCGACGGGGGATATCTGGGGTTGAGGACAAGGCGATAGTCTGGGCGTTGCTCTGACTGGGAAGGAAATGTTGTGCATCTTCCGTAGGCCTTTGTTGCTGGCTTGTTTCAGGCCCAAACCGTTGCCTCAGAATCATTTCTTCCTCTCCTAACTGGTATGGTAGAGATGACATGTCCTGGGCCCAGGATAGCTCTGTAGTGGTACCTGGTAAATTATTTGGTGGGCCTTCCTTTTGCACCGGCAGAATGGGGAGAACTTCCTGCGCTTGAGTCGAAGGAACTGGATGCATAGTGCTTCGTGGCCCGCAATGACGAGGATGGGTCTGGAATTCTTCTGCTTCCCGCGTTAATGCTCTGGTCAGGTAGGTGAGAAATCAGCACTGATTGCCTTAGGTGGCTTGCATCCGGCTGCTCCATACCAGCTGTGGTGCCTATCCGGAGAGCTCCTGAACGAACAGGTGCAGAAGTAAATGGTGTTGTCTGACGGACTTGCTCCTGTAGCACTATGTTTTGTAAATGCCGCTCTGCCCTTGATGAACTGCCTGCTCGCTGAGCTGCTCTAGCTGCTTCCCTTTCCCCTTCGGATCCTGCGAGAACAATTGTTGAAGTCTTGCAAGAATCGAATTGGGTCTCGGCTGTAATCCAACATTGGTGATGGAAGCGCTCCGAATTGCTTCGATTGGAACCTTATCTTCCTCTGTAACCCACTGGCCATATTGCTGAGTTGGGAAGTCATGAACTGGGAGGCCCTTTCTTGTTCTGTCTATAATCATGCTGATTCTAGTGGGGCAGCTCTGCACATTGTGGAACATAATCCCACAAAACGAACAGATTCTCTTGATTTTCTCGTAGTGTAGATATGCAACTCCCTTGCTATTATCTGGATACACCACCTGCACTTTGTCCATCACCGGTTGACCCACTTTCATCTTTGCCACTCCCCATATGTAATCCTGATTTGTGTAGTGTGTGTTTTGACGGGGAATGTGATATTCTGAAGCTTTGCCCACCTGGTTCAGGATGTCATAGAGCAAAGGAATCGATCTAGCAACACGGGGAATACCATATGCTCTGACAGTAACAAATATGAACTCAAATCTGTAGTCTGCACTAGAGTTAACTTCATCTCCCGGATCAAACCAATCAAAAAGTAAATTATCTGAACCAGTCGTCCATGGCTGACGCTTGTACACCCACATCATGTCCTCATGCGATCGACCACCCACGCCATCGGGTACGAGAGTGAAAGACACATCTGTGTCCACAGTCAGAAGGGGCCTACCGAGAGTCTTGTCACAATAGAATCAAAAACTGAATACTGTGGCCTGGTACATAGCAATACAGAGAATCTTTGGACTATATAGGGCAGCTAGTCAACATGCAGCTCGCATCCACATGATCCAGCAACGGATCGGATATCCCCAGGGCGCCATATGCCTTGTAATAATCCTCGTTCACGGAGAATTGGTCTGATCTACTCCATCCATCTCGGTTTGTTGGAGAATTGGTATGATTTACCTAGCTCGGCAGGATTTATCTTCTCTCCAGCCTGACTTTGCCATCCCCCTCTCGCTTTGTTAGAGCATCTCTAGTGATCCATCTAAATTTGGTACTTTGTATCTCCGTATAAAACATGATTAAAAAGATTTTTTTTTACACGTTCCAGAGGACGTCTATATTGTTTGTCCTATATTTTAATACTAGTATCTTATAACTAACTTTTAACAACTATATTTTTTAACAGACAAGATCATGAATTTTTTGGCTGTTCATCAAGTCTCTTTAATTTTATAGTAACTTATAACTAACTTTCAACAACTATTACAAGCTCCTTCTCCTCTGCCCCAAGCGGCCAAAATCCAGGAGGCCCACCTCGATTGGCACCGGTGCCGGTGACCCATCTCCCTTCCTAGGCGCCAGCTCCCTTCCACGCCGCTAGCTCCCTTCCTATCTCTGCCTTCTGGTCTCCGACTACTCCGGACATGCGCGAGAGCTCGCTCGCAGGCAGAATAGTTGGTTTTGGATGATTCTCCAAGCATTATCCGGATGTGGATGATGCCTAGTAGGTTTTGTGTGGCGTCTAATTTTCCATGCACGTATAGACGCGCCGTTGCGGGCCTTTTTTGCTTCATGGTCCTCTAAAATCGTTTGGATGCCCGTATAGAAGTTCCACTAGAGATGCTCTTAGGTTCTCTATGGATCAGGGACGCGGGGGGGGGGGGGGGGGGGTGGGGGAGTCGAAGCATCAAACCCATAGAAAAGTTTGTCTCACAGCACACCAAATCTTACTAAGGTATAGGTCATCTAAAAACAGAAGGCATATTTTCAATAGTTTGTTGAGAACTCTTTCTCCAACAAAAAGAAAAATTATCTCAATGTGTTTACTACTTGCATGAAACACGGAAATTACTGACAAGTGTCTAACACTTGTCACAACATAAGCATGAATGCTGAGTTTGCATGACTCCAAGTTCTTCAAGCAAAGACTGCACTCAAATGACTTTGGTTGTAGCATTTGCAAATGATTTATATTATGTTTCAGTATTATATATAGAAATTGTAGCTTGATTCTCTGCACTCTAGAAAATAATGTTTGTTCCAGAGAAGATAGCAAATTAAACCTCCACTGGATCTACGATCATCCAAACATCCTAGCCCGTCATCATTTGACAAAGCACCAACCAAGATGGAGCTTGATCTTGATTGGCTGAAAGTAAATCCTACATTGGTGTATACTTTGTATATCTCAAAATACTCTTTGCAGCAGTAGTAGAAGCATGGAAGTAGTAACAACTGCATAAGAAATATAAGGACGTGTAAAGGTTACATATTGTAGCGCATCAACCATATACCTGTATTTGGTGCTATCCTCATGCCCTAGCAATTTTCCTTCAAAAGATGAAATCTTTTCTGAAGATGACAAAGGAGTAGGAGAGGCCTTGCAATCTTGCATACCCACTTGAGCAAGCACTTCTTTGGTATATTATGTCTGGTTTAACGCACGTCATTATATTTACCTTTTGAACTTCAATTCCTAAAAAGAAGTGAAGATCTCCAAGATCCTTCAATGCAAACTCTTTGCTCTCTCGCAATTTTAGAAGAACCGGGAAAAATAATATCTTCAACATAGATAAGCATGACTTAAAAGCATTGGTCTTGTGATAGATAGATAGAGATGGGCAAGACTTAAAAGCAACAAAACCAAGGCTAGTCAAGTGAGAACTCAAACTAGAATACCATGCTCTAGTGATTGTTTTAGTCCATATAAAGTATCAAGTTTGCAAACATAGTTTGGCTTCCTCTTAACCTTGTAACAAGGTGGTGGTCTCATATAGACCTCCTCTTTTAAAACACAATGTAAGAACGCATACTTTACATCCAATTGTCTTAGACTCCAACCACTGGAAACATTAATAGCCAAGACAAGTTAAACATCGTTTAGTTTTTTCTCCATCCTCAAGTACTTCCCATACTTATCCAGATTTCATCATAAATATACCCATTTATGCATGAAAACAAATAACCACCTCTCGACGGCGCCAGGCTAGGGTGTCATCCCGTGAGCAAAGGGTGATTGTGAATGTTAGGATTTACTCTTGTTTTCAGTCAACAAACATGTTTAAATTTGATCAAGTTTGCAGAAAAATATATCAGTATCCACGATACCAAATCAACAAAATTAAATCTATCACGAAATATGTTTCATGATATTAATTATACAAGTGGACATTATTTTTCTTGTAGTTTCAACTGGAGTACTAAGTGAAGCAACCAACAACGTCAGGCCGGCTCAAGGAGGAGCGGCAACGGCGGCGCGCCGTCGACACGGTCTGGAGGTTGAAGACGAAGAGCATCTCAAGGATCTCGTTGTAATTTTCATTTTTGTTGAGATGTTTTGTATTGTTCGGTGTTTCTTTTAATGCCAGGGTCCTTCTCGCAAAAAAAAAAAAAAAAACTGGAGTACTAAGTGAAGCGCTACTTGCAGGTACTATATCTAGTACAAAATCCATTAGCATTGAGGAACTAGATCGCAAGCATCATCCGGGGTCTCGTTGACTAGATCGGTAGCTAGCTCGATCGCGCGGGATTGATCAATGGGGGACAGCCGTGGCAGCATCGCCTTCTTCGGGACCTACCGGCCGCCGGTGCCGCTGGACATCTACTCTTGCCCGGCTGACCCGCCGCCGTCCTTGCCGGAGGACGAGCTGCACCTCACTGACGGCGTCTCCTACAACCAGAACGGCCGTGCCATCCCGGCGGCAGCGCTCAAGGAGCTCCTCGCGTTCCTGGAGAAGAAGAACCCCAAGCTCGCCGCCGAGTGCAGCGCCACGCCGGACGACGCCGACAAGGGCCGCGTCTCCGGCATCGTTTTCGTCTCCGAGAGGGACAACGGCCTCGAGACGCTCCACGTGGCCTTGCTGCGCTCCGACGGCAAGGCGGCAGTGAAGGTTCTGCGCCTGGCCGACGTCTACGGTGCCGACACATTCGGCGGCGCGCGGCTAGAGGACAGCGGCTGCGTCGCCGGCGGCTTCAAGGTCGGCGCCCGCGCCGTCCGCCACTCGCTCGTATACGTCTCCACCAAGGAGCCGGTGAAGAAACGCCGTACGCCCTGGACTGTCGTGTACAGAACCAACCTCGCCGACGGCAAGACCGAGCGCCTCACCCCAGAAGGTAATCGATTACTTGTGACGGGACTAGCGAGGACACAGATAAATCCATATATTCATTGCCGTTGCAGGTCAATATGATTTGAGCCCGGCGGTGTCGCCTTCGGGGAAGATGGTGGCGGTGGCCAACTTCCGGGGGAACAAGTGGACCGGCGAGATCGAGCGCCTTAACACCGACATCGTCATCATGAACGTGGACAAGACGGCGCAGGGCGGCCTGGGGCGCAAGGTCCTGGTCAGGGACGGCGGCTGGCCGACGTGGGGCAGCGACGGCGTCATCTTCTTCCACCGAGGGGCCGAGACGAAGCTCCTTGCCGCGACCGGGACTACCCAGATAAACTGGGGCGTGTTCCGGTACGACATCGCCACCAAGGAGACCGTTCGGGTGACGCCGGAGTCCCTCGATGCCATGACTCCGGCCGCCATCAGCGAGACCAGGGTGGCCGTGGCAACCATCCGCCAGAAGTCCCTGCAGGCCGTGATGACCGTGCAGCGCGTGGACACGCAGTACCGCCACGTCGAGATCTTCGACGTCGCCTCCCCGGACCAGCCGGTGCAGATCACCCGGAGAACCAGGCCGAACGCCGACCACTACAACCCTTTCGTGGTCGACGGCGGGAGGCGCATCGGCTACCACCGCTGCAGAACCGAGGATCTCCTGGGGGTAACGACTTTTGCTTTGTTTGATTCATCATTTTAAAATCTATGGTTGCATAGGCAAGAATATTACACCGTATTAGAAGAGTTGGATACGATTTTGCCATGTCTTAACTGAGATTTTGTTATATTAGTTGATTCACTTGCATATTCTTCAAGTTACAAGTGAAGTTGTAGTTTTGTAAATTCTCAGTCCGCTCAGTAAACATGACAGTACGTAAATGCAGAATAAGAATGGAGTTGTTGCCCCAGTGAAGAGCTTCGACAAGATGCAGTCTCCTCACAAAAATGTGGGGCTGTTCAGGGTGTCGGGTGTGTTCCCAACCATTTCCAAGGACGGATCCAAGCTTGCCTTCGTCGACAACGAGTTCAAGGCCGTGTGGCTTGCCGACAGCCAAGGCTTGCGCGTCGTTTATGAGGTATTATCTGTGTCAGTTCAATGTATCATGCTAATTTCCTTGTCAGTTCAATGTATCAACTGTCACTGAAAATTTCGATGTACATGGGCTTGCAGAAGCGGGGATCCAACAGCGTGTTCTCGACGGCGTGGAACCAGAATCCAGACAAGGACACACTGTACGTCTGCGTGGGACCATCCTTCTCCGCGGCCAAGCAGCTGGAGATCTACGCCATCTCCGGCGCGTCCGGGCCGTCAGCAAGCCGGAAGGTCCAGCGCCTCACCAACGGGGCTTCAACAACGCCTTCCCGTCCAGCAACGCGCAGGGGGACAAGTTCGTGTTCCGGTCGACCAGGGACGGCGGCCGCGACAAGTTCCACAAGAACCTCTACGTCATGGAGGACGCGGAGGACGGGGAGTTCGGCCAGGGCACCGTGACGCGGCTCACCGACGGGCCATGGACCGACACCCACTGCAGCTGGTCGCCCAGTGGGGACTGGATTGTCTTCTCCTCCACGCGCGAGATGCCCGCCGGCGCGCCGGACAAGGCCTTCCTGGACGCCGGCTTCTTCGCCGCGTACCTGGTGAGGGCCAGCGACCCCAAGGTGGTGGTGCGGGTGGTGCAGAGCTCCGCTACACTAGCTGGGCACGTGAACCACCCGATGTTCAGTCCGGACATGAAGAGCATCATCTTTACATCCGACCTCGCCGCCGTCTCCAACGATCCCATCTCGATGCCCGTCTTCCTGCACTCCGTCAGGCCCTACGGCGACATCCTCTCCGTTGACCTCCGCGACACGGACGACATCTCCAAGAACAAGGACATCCAGGAGTTCCACCGCATCACGCACAGCCGCTATGAGTACTCCACTCCCACGTGGACCAAGTTCGCCACCGACGACCCCAACGAGCAGTGGAACATGCTCGCCGTCAAGGGCAGCGCCACCTTCAGGCCGGCCTGCCCCTACATGTACCCTGACGGAGGAGAGGGTGGCACATGGCCGGACACCTCACCATCCCAAAGAGATGCTGCTAGTTCACTTCTACTTTGGGCTGCAAGCCCATCGAAGTGTTTCTGTAGGTGAAACCCCCTGATATTTGCATCTTGCTCTCGTAGTTTCATTCCGTCCCTGAATAATTTGGACCTCAATTTCGCAGTTGAATAAAGTGTGATTTGTGCTTTATATTCTTCTTCATGCATTCCACTCATTGTTAATATGTAGTGCTAATCAAGAATGGTAGAACATCAAATAATGTTTTAAAGCAAGACATGCCAAGGCACATCCATTATTAAACTTCCATGGAACTCAAACATGAACACAGCAGCCAGCAGAAAACTTGATAAAAGCACCAAACTCTTCTACTGGCAGTTCATCAACAGCATACAACAAATCCAAAGCAACAGTGTACGTCTGGATCAGACATTCTACGGGTACACCGCTGACATCCCGAAAATGGTGCACAACAAGTTCAATCCTTCTCAAAGATACTAGAAATAAAGAAAACTGCACTTCTCTTCATCAATCGGCCGTGGTACCCAGACACTAAACAAGGTGCGTGGTGGATCTGGTGGTGCACATTACTTGCCCTTGCCCGTGTTGATGACTTTAACTGCGTTGTTCACGCCAGCAGTCTTCTCACTCGGGATAGCTCCACCCTGTGGAAGATCAAACTTCCGGCGGTTAAAGGACCTCTGCTTCCCTGGTGGCTGAGGGTCAACCATATCCAGCATCCCCTCTAGTTCCTCCAGCATAGATTTCTTTGACGTCCTCACCATGTAGTCAGGTCCCTGGGTGCAGACAGAATAAGATTAATGACCAAGGAATAAGATTATTGAAAGGTAACAGAATGATACTAAGAACCAAGTCATAAAAGACAATTATGCCAAGCAACATTAATTTTGCTGGTTATTTCGAATGAGAACTATGGAGAAAATATTTGATAGATATGCATGTACATGAGAGAAACTAACTGAGCATAATTTTAGTTCACAATCACCTACATGAGCAAAGACAGGATGGCATGAAAATATTAAATATCACAGGGCTGGAGCACATTTCTTCTCCACTATACTTACACAATGAACAACATGGCCTCATAAATGTTCGGGGTATTATAAGTTCAGCTATCATAAGCTGAAAAAAAGCTTACATGCCCAGATATTTTCGAAAAATGATTGCCCCTGCATTCCATATACCATTACCAGGGAAATCATTCAGTATAAAAAAAATAAAACGTACACAAGTTTGGATCCAGGCACTTGTTGATGAACTGAAGACTCATTAAAACCATAAACCTCTCTTAAGTCCTACTGGGAGACATGCAACAGTGCCAAAATTTAGAATACTATCACGACTTGGGCGTAATGAATCACCGATGATACTACTATAAGAAGTGAGAGAAGCATAGATGCATATTCATACAAGAAAAGATGCTCAATCGCATGTTAACCTTTCTACTGTGCATTGTAGTTTTTTCAATGATAATGTACCGCTAATCAACACCTTCAGATGCCAAAGCACGAATAGAAAATCATGCTTATGTACAGAATTCTAATACTCAACCCAACAACGCAGTGACTGAATTTCAAATTCACAGCACAGGCATGGCAAATGGCAAAAAGGCCATGACGGAGCTCACCTCAAGTGCATCGACAGTGAGGAGCAGGACAATAATTTTCTCCGAGAACCTCTGGCGCTCCTCATGGTCGTGCGTGATGCGGCGCCTGCACGAGAGGTTGTAGAACAGTGACCTCAGCTCCTTGAGCTTGGCCTTCGCCACAGCGAGATCACGCAGGCAGCGAAGCACCTGGGAGCGGTGAGCGAGGTGCGCCCTGTAGTTCAGCTGGATCAGCAATGCAGCATCCTGGGGCGACAGCTCCTTGGCCTTCCCCTTGCCGTTGCCCATAGCAAAAGCCTTCATCGGGAATGAAAATGGCCGATTGTCAGTGCAAATGCAATAATCCCTAGTAGTATATTGCAAGGAAGCGAGATGGAGTTCTTGGCTAGCTGATATCATGGCAGAGGAGCACATTGAGTGTGCAGCCAGTAATAACACGCAGATTAGGCAGTGGAAACCACCGCATCCTGTAAATATCCAACCTTTCTGCCAAATCTAACTATATATATGCACGAGAGAGCCATGGATCTCTCGAGGATCTACTGCAAATCCCAAATTTTGTCCAGATCGGGCTGAAACCGTGCTCACCTTTCGGATGGCGTCGCATCCGGCGGTGTTGTCCTCGGGGATCTCCTCGATCTGGACGCATTTGGTCTTCTTCTTGTCCTCCTTGGCGGCGGAAGACTTGATCTTCTTCTCCTTCTTCTCGGGCTTGCGGTGGTAGCGCTCCTCTTCCTCCTCCTCGTCGTCGTCGCTGCCGCTGAAGTCCTCCTCCCAGGTGTACGAGTTGGAGTAGGGCTCGAGGGACCCCTTGCCCTTGATCTCGGTGCCCCACTTGGTCTTGGCCTTGCCGGCGGCGCCCTGCTTGGACTTGGTCTGCCACTTCCACTTGCGGTCGAAGCCGTCGTCGTTGGGGGAGGCGAGCTCGGCCTCCCACTTGAGGGTGCGGTCCCCGGTGCGCGGCTTCTCCTCGGCGGTCCACTTGACCTTGCGGCCGCCGGGGGACTGGGCGGCGTAGGTGTACTTGCGGCGGGCGGGCTGGGGGGTGCTGGCGCGTGCGAGGGCGAGCTCGAGGGCGGCGACGCGGTCGGTGAGGTCGTGGAGGAGGAAGGCGTGCGGGGAGGGCGGCGGCGCGGGGAAGGGGAGAAGAAGGGGTCGATGGGGTGGTGGGCCGGGAGGAAGAGGTCGAGGTTGTCGATGTCGTTGTGCGGGAAGGCGAAGGGGGAAGGGAGGAATGGGCATGAGGACGAGGAGGAGGGGGGCGGCGGGGGGAAGGGGAAGTAGGGGTCGTCGAGGAGGCGGAGGAGGTGGCGGTGAGAGGAGCCCATGGCGGACGGCGATGGAGATGGCGCTGGTGTGCGTGTGCGCGGTGGCTCGGGGAGCTGGTCCTGATCTGAGGAGAGTGATGGATGGATTCGTAGGACCGGCCCGCAAAGCACGTCGGATATTGGAGTAGGATTCAGTTCATTCACTGGCGTGTTGGCCCTTTCCCACTGAATTTTTCTCTTGCTTTCAACGACAGTGGCAGAGATCACACACATGGACGCACGATGCTAGATCTCTGCGACTTTTGGACGCTTGCGCTCGCCCACTCTCACCCATTTGTCACGTGCTATGGCTACACCAGGCCTTAAATTCGAATCTCCACTTGTTAAATCTCGTTAGCTCGTCTCGACTAAGGAGTTGAACTTGGTTCGACTCGTTCAACTCGCGAGTTTGTTTTTTATATTAGCAAATTTGTCGATATGCAATATCATAGCTTGAATCTACAATAATTTATAATCATTTGGTAATGTGTGATACAATCATCGCGACAATCAATGACATGACACCATCAAGTAATTTGTAGGCGATAAACTACAATAATCACGAACAATTGTTCATATAGACGAGAATGTTAGGTATCGACTATTTTTACCGAGTTAAACGTGTACTCGGTAAACTCGGCTTGGCTTGTTTACCGTCCAAAATGAAAACTCGATTCGTCTCGTTTGGCGACGGCGAGTTCGAGCAAAATTACTTAGCTTGTATTTTACTTTTGGCTATCCTATTAAGAAAAGGAAACGGAAATTCACTTTGTCACCTGGGTGCATATGCACACGGTAATTGTAAAACATATTTCAAAATGTTGAAAAAAATTGACGGATACCTCTTCACGTTCTATGTGTTCATGAAGGCGTTTCACCGAAAACCGATATGTTTTGTGCCCAGTGTAAAAAGGAGAAAAAAGTCTCGCGGAAAGCCTTATTTTAGCACCATTTTTTTTCTTTTTTACACTAATATCCCATATCTCGGGAAGGTGATGTGGATTGTTAAGTGTTAACAACTTCACGCTTCCCACATGAATGAATCGAGAGAATTCTCTCAAAGTTCCGCACTGTTAGAGCATCTCCACTCGGGGCGTCCAAATAGCCGCCCAAATACCTTTGAGGTGAGCCGGACCAAAATCGGCTCCCACTCGCGGCGCTCAAATGCGTTTTTGGTCCGGCGCGGCCCTTTTTAGGTCTGGCACGCCCAGCCCGCACCCTCCACTTGGGGAGTCGATGGGCTGCGCCGGACGAAACGAAGCGAGTCGCCACGTCGGCCTCCGACGCGCGGGCCACGCCTTTCATTGAGACGCAAAGGCCGGCCAGCTGAATTAATAGCGGGCGGCGTCTCGGTTTCCCAGCCGGGCGCAACGACGCATCGCTTCACCTCTCTGTGGCGAGGAAGCGTCTGCGCCATGGCGGCGTCAATGCAGGCGAGCGCGCCTTTTGCAGCGTCGACATAAATGGTGTGTCAGGCGGGGGTTGACTGGCCGGAGTTAAGGCGAGCTCAACCTTTCACCTCCCCGGCCGCTATATAGAGCGGGTTCCTCGTTGTCTCCACCACACCTCCACCCCTGTCTGTACACCACCTAGCCATGGCCCCTCCCCGGCGTGACACCAGTGTTCCCTTGACGGAGGAAGAGCTTGCGCGTCTCCAGGCGGCGACGGTGGCCCGGAGGGTCCGCCGGTGCTATCAAGCTGTGCAAAACGCGTTGCACGACGCTCGCCTCTGCGCATTCCGTCCGTTGGCGAACAACCACGAGGCGGGCTCCTCCTCCCGCGCTCCTCCACCACCGGACCTTCTCACTGAGGCCGAGGAGCGGGAGCTCGTCCGCACCAACACACCGGTGTCGGCGAACTGCCGCCTCCCCGAGGGATGGACGATGAACCCAGCTCACGTGTGATGACCCACAAGTATAGGGGATCTATCGCAGTACTTTCGATAAATAAGAGTGTCGAACCCAACGAGGAGCAGAAGGTGCTGGCGAGTAGTTCCGTGCAAGGTTCCACTTCAAATACTAACAGACAAGTTTTTATGGGTTTTATAATAGCAAGTAAATAAAGTGCGAGTAAATAAAAGAGAACAATAATAATTGCAAAGAGTGGCCCAATCCTTTTTTGTACAAAGGACAAGCCGGTGGTGTTACTTATAATGGCCAAAACGTTCCTGAGGACACACAGGAATTTCGTCAAGTCACTTTGGCTTCATACCGCTGCTTAGTCTTTAATATTTTGATACGTGTTGTGTGGGTGAACCTATGCTAATGCATCGCCCTTACTTGGACTAGTACACACTTGTAATTAAACCCTCTTACAAGCATCCGCAAATGCAAGAAAGTATTTAAGAATTAACTAACCAAAGTCTTAAACTCTAGGATCCTACAATCCCTTGTGCAATAGCTTACCAACGGGGGTTTAGGTTTATGTCACTCCGGCAATCCCACAATAAATAAACTAAATACACAATGGATTCTCCTAGGCCCATAAAGGTGAAGTACCATGTAGTCGACGTTCACATGACACCACTAGAAGAATAACACCACAACTTAAATATCAAACCATTAAATACTACTCAACATAATTCAACTACTAATGACAAGACTTATCCCATGTCCTCAAGAACTAAACGAACTACTCACGAGACATCATATGGATCATGATCAAAGGTGATAAAGTGATGAACAACAATCTGGACATAAAAGTAATTCACCGGTAAAACTCAATAGCATCAACTACAGCAAGTAATCAACACCGGGAAAGTGATCGCCAATAAACTACACAAGGTGAAATCCTAGATGTCTCAGCGGAGCGAAGTGGAGCGGCGGTGATGATGGTACTGGCGGTGGAGATGGTGTGGATGATGATCCCGATGAAGCCTGTGGCAACGACGATGACGATGGCGACGATTTCCCCCCTCCGGAAAGGAATTTCCTCGGCAGATTTCTCCCTGCCGAAGAGCTTTTCTCTCTCTGTGTTTTCCGCCCCTGAGACGGCGGTGGAATATTTTTCTTCGAAGCGTCTCCCGTGATTTTTAGGTCAGAGGGAAGATATACGCGAGAGGGGAGCCGGAGGTGACCGAGGGCCGCCAGGTGGGCCTTAGGCGCGGTCCAGGCTGGACCGCGGCCAGGTGGCATCTAGCGCCCTGGTGGCTCCCCCATGGTCCATCTTATGGCTCCCCTCGTCTTCTGGCGAAATAATATTCTCTGAATTTTCTCGGAATTTTTGGAGTTGCAGAAATATAGTATCTTGACGGTGCCTTTTCCAGTTGATTCCAGACTCCGGCAGTTAAATCCCAATAATCATCAAACATGCAAAATAAGATAAAATAACATAAGTATTGTATTCTAATATGAAATATATCAATGAATAACAGTAAATTATGATACAAAATAGTGATGCAAAATGGCGTATCAACTCCCCCAAGCTTAGACCTCGCTTGTCCCCAAGCGAAAACTGAGCTCGGTAAACATGACCACAGGTTTATGGAGTGAAAGTGTCGATAATAAAGAATACGAACATGAAGCATCACTTAATTAACAAGCACTCATGTATTTTACACAGCAATCTTTCTCTTAAAACTTAACTTGAGACAGAAGAAGATAGACATACATGTTAAAGTGAATCAAGAAAAGCTTACTTGAGTTGTGGCAACTACGTTCTTGGTCAGAGAACAATCAGCATTTCAAACTACTATATTTCAAGAGGAATCTTTATATAAGAGCTATTATTTAGCAAATGTCACATGTTTAATTAACCAAAGATCCTTACCATACGTTGTGAACCTCTAGAGTTGTGTACCTGCAATTAGAATTAGAATGCCAACAAGAGGAAAAATACATCTTACAATAAAACATAATCAAGCACATTGCAGCTATATATTTGATTGTATCTTACAACACTAAATGCTTGCTTGTGGAGAATAAGAAGGATATGTATACTGACTCAACATAAAAGTAAAAGATAGGCCCTTCGCAGAGGGGAGCAGTGATTAAATCATGTGCTAGAGCTTTTTAAATTTTTGAACACAGAAGTAAAAATTGTTTTGAGAGGTGTTTGTCTACGTCAACGAATGGCAATAGTGGTCTTGTCATCTTTCATATCAAATAAGTTTTAAGAGCGGTTCCGAGATATCATACTTTATACTTTTTTTTGACACTCCTCCCCACCTTTGCTTACACAAACCATGGCTAACCGAATCATCGGGTGCCTGCCAGCAATCACATATCCATGGAGGAGTGTCTATTTATTTATTTCTGATATTGGACTAACCAGCAATGTGCAATGTTGACGAGCAGATGAAGCATGCAAGTCATAATAAACCTAATTTGGCATGGAAGATAACAAACCCGACTACTACTTCCTCATGAGCTGAAAACAATGGCACAAATATAGAGTATTTTGAATATTTTAAAGGTAGCACATGACTAATTTACTTGGAGTGGCAGCGATTGGAAGGTTTTGGCTCAAGGTTTTGGATGCACGAGAAGCATTCCCTCTCAGTACAAGGCTTTAGGCTAGCAAGGCTTTTAGCAAACACAAGAGTTGAGAGATACAAGCAAATATATAGAGCAACAAGATAAATCATGCATTGTAAATTGCTTCCCTAGTTAGTCATGAAATTCTAAATTGCAAGAATACAACGCTAGAGAGCTAATCAAGCATGAAAAGGTATCCAAGACAACTATTTTGCATGCAAATCTGTCTTCTCTACTTTAAGTGTCAAGGTGTTGCTACTATGACCAATACTAGGTTTGCCACAACTCAAAAAGATTTACTTCCTACACCCAATGTAAGCCAACACTTCTCTCAAGATCAGCACATAAAAGAGATTGCAATGCTAAAATAAAAGGTGCGGAAAAAAATAAGCAAGCACTTCTCATTAATATTCCATCATAGACAAACTCACACCAACGGATACAAAGATAACTTACTAAAGGAACGATACTTCCACATTGCAAACTATTTCATATGATAACTTCTCTACTCATGATATGACACTCTACTAAAAAATAAAAGATAATGATGATGATACCGAGGCACTCCCCCAGGCTTGGAACAAGCTAAGGGAGTGCCATTACCCATGACGAATTACTCCTTCGGCGGTGCACGGATTTCCTCTTCTTTATCGTCACACTTCCATGGCAAAGGTTTCATATGATAACTTCTCTACTCATGATATGACACTCTACTAAAAATATAAAAGATAATGATGATGATACCGAGGCACTCCCCCAGGCTTGGAACAAGCTAAGGGAGTGCCATTACCCATGACGAATTACTCCTTCGGCGGTGCACGGATTTCCTCTTCTTTATCGTCACACTTCCATGGCAAAGGTTTCCCATCGATGAGGGACATTTCGATTTCCAACATCCTGAAACTTTCAGCAGAGCTAATACGTTTAAATCTAACTTCATACTCACAGTTCTGATTGTGTAAGTCATAAATCTGAGCTTGCAGATGTGTTGTCTCCTTGCAAAGGAATAGGATGTCCTCCCTTAGCCCTTTGATCTCCTTCTTGTGCTCAACAATAAGTTCATAGATGATGCGGTGGTTCGCATCAACTCCTCGTAGCACCATCTCCTTGCACTCGAAAACCTCTTGCTCCACTTCTTCAAGCCTAGTCTTCATGTCCCCCTCCTTCTTTAGTCCTTGTAGATCTTGCGGCTGGAGAACTCCCTCCTTAAGCTGCAAAACTTTCGGATGCGTCTTCACTTCATTGAGGTAAGGATTGACGACGTTCTTGAGGAATCCATCCTTGGAGGATTCCGGCGAAGACATGGTGTCTAGGGTTTGGATGTAGAACCTGAACAGAAACAGCTCGAAAACGAAAACGTCAAAAGCACGAGATACGGACCTCGAGAGATCCGGGTAAATATATAGCAAAACAATTCTGAATAAAAGGAAGGCGACAAGACAAGGCAGAGTCGGAAGCGAACCCCAGGGGCGCTAGGTGGGCCCCAGGCGCGGCCCAAGGCTGGACCGCGGCCAGGTGCCACCTGGGCACCCTGGTCTCCGACTCCATCTCTTCTTTGGTTCTAATTTTACGATATTTTCTAAAAAAACGACGAATATAATTTTTCTGAAATTTTCCGTGGAGGTTTACTTAGTAGAGTTGATACTTACTCCGATTCTGGTTCTGGATCCTTCCGGTATTCATTTTTGATGAATTCTTCCAGAGTCACCACTTGTATTATATCAACATCCTTTTCAAGAGGGTCACCAAAAATATAATGCTTGAGTCTTTGACCATTGACCACTTGTGGTTTATCTCCTTTAAATTAATTAATTTTGATGGCACCGGAACGATAAACCTCTTCAATAATAAAAGAACCTTCCCATTTAGATAGGAGTTTTCCTGCAAAAAATCTGAGACGAGACCTACAACAACACTTTATCTCCAACATTAAATTCTCTTTTCAAAATTCTTTTATCATGCCACTTCTTAACTTTTTCTTTAAATAACTTGGCATTTTCATAAACTTCACCCCTCCATTCATCTAGAGAACTCATTTCAAGCAATCTTTTCTCACCAGCAAGTTTAAAATCATCATTAAGTTCTTTAGTTGCCCAATAAGCTTTATGTTCTAATTCTAGAGGCAAGTGACAAGCTTTTCCATAAACCATTTTATAATGAGACATACCCATAGGATTTTTATAAGCAGTTCTATAAGCCCACAAAGCATCGTCAAGTTTCTTAGACCAGTTCTTTCTGGATTTACTAACGGTCTTCTGCAAGATCAACTTAATCTCCCTATTGGTTAACTCTACTTGACCGCTTGTTTGAGGGTGATAGGGTGAATACACTCTATGATTAACATCATACTTAGCAAGAGTTTTTCTAAAAGCACCATGAATGAAATGAGAACCTCCATCGGTCATCACATATCTAGGTACACCAAACCTAGGAAAAATAATATCTTTAAGCATTTTCAAAGAAGTTTTATGATCAGCACTAGGAGTTGGTATAGCTTCTACCCATTTAGTGACATAATCAACAACAACAAGTATATGAGTATTACCATGCGAAGTAGGGAAAGGACCCATAAAGTCAAATCCCCAACAATCAAAAGGTTCAATAACAAGAGAATAATTCATAGGAATTTCGTTGCGTCTACTAATATTACCAACTCTTTGACACTCATTGCAAGATGAAATAAATTTCCTTGCATCTTTAAAAAGGGTAGGCCAATAAAAACCTGATTGTAGAACTTTGTGTGTCGTCCTGTCTCCAGCATGATGCTCGCCATAAGGACTACTATGGCATTTTCTCAATATCTCTCCTTGCTCATTCTCAGGAATACAACGCCTGATAATACCATCAACTCCTTTGTATAAATGTGGGTCATCCCAAAAATAATGCCTCAAGTCGTAGAAGAATTTCTTCCTTTGCCGATGAGTAAAATTAGGAGGCAAAAACTTGAAAACAATAAAGTTAGCATAATCGGCATACCATGGATTATCGTGAGAGTTTACCTTAATGGCTGCCAATTGTTCATCTGGAAAACTATCGTTAACAGGAATAGGATCATAAAGTACATTTTCCATTCTAGATAAATTATCCACAACGGGATTATCAACACCCTTCCTATCAAAAATATGCAAGTCGAACTTTTGCAACAAGAGAACCCATCTAATAAGCCTAGGCTTAGCATTTTCTTTTCCATAAGATATTTAATAGCAGCATGATCAATGTGAATAGTTACTTTTGAATCAACAATGTAAGGTCTAAATTTATCACAAGCGAACACAACGGTTAAAAATTCTTTTTCAGTAGTGGCATAATTCTTTTGAGCACTATCAAGAGTTTTGCTAGCATAATGCATAACATTCAATTTTTTATCAATGCGCTGTCCAAGAACAGCACCCACAACAAAATCACTAGCATCACATGTTTGATGTATGCCCAAAAGGCAATAAAGTTTAACATCTGATTCATAATTATGCTTCATGATTCTATGCTATAACTGCAGTGACTCCTGAATATGTGATTCAGAGGAAAACTCACTCGCACGTGTAGAGACATGAACAGAATAAAGTATACCCTAGTTTTGCCTTTTAGACTAATTCGTTGATTGCTTGAGACCACGTTTTCCACGTTTTCTATCACTAGTCGGATTTATTCCGAGGGTTTATATAAGAGGGAAATATTTATCCAGAGTATTTTGTCTGCGGACACTGGGTGTCCCGGATCATGTAAAAGTGTTTTATATGATAAGTAATTAATTGCGGGAATTTTCTATAAAAGGAAATATTCAATTAGGAATTAATTAGACAAAATAATTAATTAAATATTATTTTATTTAATTAATAAATAAAAAGGAAATAAATTAAATAAATTAGAGCCACCAAGAGGGGCCCACTAGGCAGCCGCATCCCCACAAGGGGCGGGTGGGCCAAGGCAAGTGGAGGGGGAAGTTCCCCCTCTCCCCAAACACTAGTAGGCCAAAAAGCCCATGGGGGAGGTGGTTTGGGGGGGGGGGGGGGGGGACCTTGTTGGACAAGGATTCCTTCCCCCAAACCGACTTGGGGGGGGGGGGGGGGGAGTTGGAGTTGGACTCCAACCCCCCTAGGGCTAGCGCACCATGGGGGAGGGTTTGCCCCCCTCCCCAAGCCTCCCTACCCCTTGGCCTATTATATAAACCCCCACACCCCCTCTATTTGGGACATACAAGTTTAGATCTCTTCGAGTTGGTTTAGAGGGTACCTCTAATAATAGAGGGATCCTCTCCGATTAGATCTAGATCTAATATCTAATCTCTCTCTCCCTCCTTCTCATGTGTTGAGATCTCCACCTTCATATACACCAGCGGTGAGTGCTTCAAGCATGGACGACGAAGCCCTGCTGAACTAGTTCTGATGTATGCGTGCGAAACTCAGAGGGGTGATCCGTTGAGAAATGGTTGACCCTAGCTCACTCTGGTGGATCAAGGCGGGACGCGAGGAGTCTACAATATTCTCTCGGCCAGGCTTAGCCGAGGGAGTTCTTCCACAAGCTTCATCAACATCGTCATCCACATCTCTTCCGCTTCAACGGTGTCGGTAACGATTTACAGTTAGATCAAATATGCATGTCTTGTTACTTGTATCTTCATAGTAGATCTTGGCTGTTGCGTAGTAGTGGCAAAAAATTTGTTTTCCATGCACGCAACCCAATATCACACATTATCTCAAAAGGCAAATTCCAATCAGGAGGCTGGACAAAAGGAGCAGTTGTTAAATCCTTTTTTTAGAAAAATCATCATAAAAAACAAAAGGAACATCTTTTAGCAAAAGATTAGTAAGAGGTTTTGAAGTTTTAGAAAAATCTTTTATAAACCTCATATAAAAACCAACATGACCAAGGAAACTGCGTATACCTTTAACGTCTCTAGGACAAGGCATCTTCTCAATAGTTTCAACCTTGGCTCTATCAACCTCAATACCTCTTTCAAAAATTTTATGTCCAAGAACAATACCTTCATTAACCATAAAGTGGCATTTTTCCCAATTCAAAACAAGGTTTGTTTCCTCACATCTATGCAAAACCTTGTCAAGTTTGTGCAGGCAATTATCAAAAGAAATTCCATAGACGGAGAAATCGTCCATGAATACTTCCACAATTTTCTCACAAGAAACCATGAAAAATGGCAGACATACATCTTTGAAAAGTAGCAGGAGCATTACATAAACCAAAAGGCATATGTCTATAAGAATAAGTTCCATAAGGATAAGTAAAAGTGGTCTTCTCCTTATCTTGATGTCTAACAGCTATTTGCGAAAAATCAGAATAACGATCAAGAAAATAAAAATGAGTGTTCTTAGATAACCTTTCTAACATTTGATCAATAAAGGGCAAAGGATAATGATCTTTCTATGTAGCTTTGTTTAATTTTTGAAAATCAATGCACATTCTATAACCAACTACAGTTCTTTGTGGAATAAGCTCATCATTATCATTTGCAACAACAGTCATATCTCCTATTTTTAGGAACACAATGCATAGGAATAGCCCTGTGATAACCCAAATTTTGGCTAAATTTATTAATTTGATTAAACTAAAATTAGCTTTTGATCAGCTTAATTGTGCTAACCTCTTGTGTTTAAGTGGTTGTTAATTTGTGCATGCAAGTGAAATTAAAGGAGTTGATCTGATTGCTTGTGTACGTTCATCAACTAGTAATAGTTTTGCATGTCGTTGGAGCTAGCTAGAGTACTTTGATGCTTTTGGATCGAGCTGCTTGTACGTGCATGCATAGTTGATCTGCCATGCATGACGTGAGAGATTAGGCTAGCAAAGGTCAACGTGGCCATCCATGGTTTGCTAGCAGCAACAAGGGGCTGAGTCAGCCGTGCTCTCTCTCCGTTGACTTCTACATGGTTGACAGCTACAGCAGGTGACATGCTTGCTCACGTCAACGGATGTCCACAGATATTTTTATCCAGCTCGGTATGCGGCGAAGCGGTTAGATATTTAGCTAGCTCTCCTATAAATAGAAACGCAGCTGCTGCTGCTTAACTCCCCTCACTCCATACGACTTCACCCAGAGAGAATATAGAGAGCTACAGAGATATTAGAGATCGATGCTGGTGAGGCGACGCTGGTGCTGGTGATGGTGGTGATTCTACCACGGCGGCGAGAGAGCAGCAGAGCTTGCTGGCATGAGTGGGCGCCGGCGATTGGAGAGTGTGGCGTCGCACGTTGGTTGTATTCTTTGGCTACCGATCGTAGCTAGTACCTGGAGCGTACATCCGTGTCAAGAGCTGACCAACATCGATGTCGTTTGAGTGCTACGGCATAGCAGTATCCAAGGCAAGCGATTTTTATCCTTCCCGACGACTTCCTGTCCGCCTGGGGACATCAGCCGATCCAAGGTCAGTGTGGCGATGCGGCGGCGGCGCGCCGTCGGTGCGTTCTGCGTCTCGTCGGTGGCTTCGCGTTACAGGAGAAGGACTTGGGTGTAATTTTGTGCTTCGAGGAGGTCCTTTCTGTAAATGTCTTGCTGTAATGCTCTGGCTGTATCTTCGCAAAAAAAAAAAAAAAAAATATTGCGTGATACCCAGAGTGGTACGAGCTTTGTGTTGATGTACGGGGCTAATGCGCTGTTGTTGTTACGGTGATGGATCCGTAGGAGCCACCGGTACGAGCCGGGCTTAGCACGTACTTTTGACATGGAAAATGAAACAAGTGTTTTATAAAGAAAACTTGGTGTTACGAAGGTGATCGTATTGTACCGGTCACAGTACAGGTATGGGACTGTCTGAGTTCTCCGCGAGGGGCGGCCCTTGAATGGAAAGTGTCGGTGATGGATCCATAGGAGCAATCGACACGAGTAGGTCAGGGTGTCTGAGCGGGTAAAAGAGCTCTGCTCGTTCTGGAATCCTGTGCGGTTCTGGTCGAGGTTGTCGACGTGGGAGTACCCCTCTTAAGAGTGTAGAAGTGTGGAATTTCACCCATGTGATTCCCGGGTAGGGAAACTCACTTTCGGTGTGGCACCCTGTGTGGCACCCTGTGTTTTAACCTGCTTAATAACTTAACCACACACTTTATTTATTCGTATTTCGGAAACCTAGTGTATTTTACAAAGTATATGAAAGTGTATGAATTGTTTGCTGAGTACGACTCGTGTTGTACTCACCCTTGCACCTTTTTGTTTTTGAGTTGCAGTTATCAGAGTTCGCAGCGGAAGACGTGGTCGTCCGAGGAGTAGGCTGGACCAGTGGGTGGAAAGACGCTAGAGAACCATTTTATTCTTATAAATGTAAATATTCTTGTAAATTGAGTAAATGAGCTGCTTGAGATCCACTGTGTTGGTTTATCCTGCTTTTCTACGCATTGCATGTGTACAGACTACCGGGTCTATAGGCGCGCGGAGACTGTCATTCTACCGGGCCGGTCTCGGGGCGTGACAAGCCCACCTACTATCAGCAATAGGATAAATTATACCTGCTTCAAGGAGTTTTAATACCTCATTTCTTACCATTTTTTCATTTTCGAAATTAATCTCCGTTGATGATCAACGACTGTTTTTGCATCCGGCTCGAGATTAATTATATGTTGACAAACAGCTGGAGAAATTCCCTTAAGATTGTCCAAAGTATCACCCATGACACCTCGATGTTTCCGAAGTACTTCCAATAATCTTTCTTCCTCATGTCCTAAAAGTTTAGCACTAATAATAACAGGATATATTTCCTTTTCATCTAAGTACGCATATTTAAGATTATCAGGAAGAATTTTGAGTTAAAAAACAGGATCTCCTTTAGGAAGGCATAGACATCCTAAAGATTCAACAGGTAAATTATGTTTAAGAATTGCAGGCTGATGGAGAAAAATGTTCTCCAATTCTGCAATTCATCTCTTTCCTGCATAAATACCTCAGTTTCATGTTCTTCCATGAATTGCTGCAAAGGATAATTAGGAGCAACAGCAATAGCAGCAAGTTATTGAACTTTATAGTCCTCATTTGGTAATTCTTTTTCGTGTCTTTGTTTAGTGAACTTGGAAAAATTAAATTCATAACTTTCACCGCCAAATTTAGTATAAACTTTTTCTTTCTTGCAATATATCTATGACAGTACTACAAGTATTCAAGAAAGGTCTACCAAATATAATAGGACAAGATTTATATGCAACCGAACCAAGCACAACAAAATCAGCAGGATATTTAACCTTACCACATAAGACTTCAACATCCCTGACAATACCAACTGGAGAGATAGTATCTCTATTAGCAAGCTGAATAACCACATTAGTATCTTCAATTTCGCAATTCCCAATCTCATGCATTATTTCTTGATAAAGAGAAAAGGAATAACACTTGAACTAGCACCAATATCACATAAACCATAATAGCAATGATCACCAATTTTCACAGAAATAACAGGAGTGCCAACTTTTTTAACCTTTTCTTTTGGTGGTCTAACAATATTAGAAGCATCTTCACAAAATATTATATGATCTCCTTCGACATTTTCCACTACAAGATCCTTAACTAAAGCTACTGGAGAGTCAACTTTCAATTGTTCAACAGGTTCTTTAGGTTTCCTCTCACTTTTATTAATGACACTAGTTATCATAGAACGCTCCTTAACTCTAACAGGAAATGGCAATTTTTCAACATAGGGAGCAGGTAAAATAGGATCAAAGGTATGCACTTGAATCGCATCATCATGAATAGGAGTGATTTTGATTTCTTTAAAAGGTTCATGATACATTTTCCACTTTTGCTTAGGAATATTAATATAAGAGGCAAAAGACTTAAAAGATCAACAATAATTTGAGAATCAAGCCCATACTTAGCACTAAACTCATGTAAGTCAAGAGTTTCACCAAAAGCTTTAATGCATTCAGAATCATAAATTATACCTGATTCGTTACCTTTATCCATTTTCCCAATCTTCTTTATTGCGTTGAATTCTTTCAAGAAGGTCTCATTTATCTTCAACCTTCTTATTCGTGAAAGTACCTCTGGATGAAGCATCAAGTAAGTCCTTATCTCAACGAGAGACTCTTGCATAAAAATTAGTAATATTGATGTCTCGGGGAATATCATGAATGGGACATTTGAGCATCAAAGATTTCAATCTCCCCCAAGCTTGGGCAATACTTTCTCCATTGCGAGGTCAGAAGTTATAAATATAATTCCTATCTTGGTGTATTTCATGAAGAGGATAAAATTTAGAGTAAAAGAGGGGCATAATTTTTTCCTAATCTAGGAGATGAGAATTATCTAGTAGCCTGTACCACTCCAAAGCCTTGTCTTTCAGTGACAATGAAAACAATTTCCTCATGATTACTTCTATAGGAACACCTGCAATCTTAAACAAACCACATAATTCTCTCATAAACAGCAAGTGATAACCAGGATGGACAGTTCCATCTCCTGCATAACGGTTACTCATAATACGATCAACAATTCTCATAGGTATTTTAATGGAATACTTTCAGTAGGTGGAGGACCCCTTGTTGCCACAAGAGCTGTGGAGAGGGTGTTTCCAAACATCAGTTCAAAACCAGACGGCTCCATAATTAAATAAAGCAATAGGCAGAAATAAAAACAACACTTACAGTAAAAGTTCTCCTTACCAATAGCGCTTCACTCCCTGGCAACGGCGCCAGAAAATAGTCTTGATGACCCACAAGTATAGGGGATCTATCGCAGTACTTTCGATAAATAAGAGTGACAAGGATATACATCTCGAGTACCCTACTGTGAGGGTACCTGGTGCACGTGATGACTAAAAGCCCAACTAGCGAAGATACGACTCGAGGCCCAAGGCGAGAGGCCCAACAAGATGAAGTAACTTCCAAGTTTAGACATAGACATAGTCGGTTTATACTTTCCTTATGTGTAAACTAGGTCGGTTACAAACTCCCGAGACCCAGCCTATTTAAAGGCTGGGAGGGGGCCGATCTAGGCCAAGCCATACTCGAACCACCAAAGCTCTTGCGAGATCGTCATCTCGCCGGAGCCACCCTGTAACCACATAATCTCCAGCGATCAATAACAGACAAGCAGGAAGTAGGGTCTTTACCTCCACCCGAGGGGCCTGAACCTGGGTAAATCTTTGCCTCTGCTTGTCAGCCGACGAAACTACCAGTACTACCACGTTCTCTCCCCATAATCTCAACCCTAGGTCCTTAACCATGGGATTTGATGAGGGTACACCTCGTCAATTGGCGCCGTCTGTGGGAAAGAATAGTGCTGGACTCGCGGTTTCTTCGGTTCCATCGGAAAACGGCGACTCGCCGATCGGATCTACAAACGGCAACTCGCCGGCTGCATCGACAAACCAGAACTCGCCGACTCAGGCGGCACACGGCAACTCGCCGGCTCACTCGACAAACGGCAACACGCCAGCTTCACCCGCAAAAAGCACATCGGATCCTCTGATGGATTTCGAGCCACACTCGCCAGGATTCCAGGAGGCCTTCTCCGATCTCGAGTCAGGTTTGGGTTTAACCGTCGGTTCGTTCAATTTTTTCGTCAACAAGCTTGGTGTGCAGGACTTGACGGATCCACGCCAACTCGCGACTTTCGCACCCGAGGCTCCATCGGCTGCGACTCCTTCGACTGCGGATCTTTCCGCTGCGTCCATACCATCATCAACCCTCCAAGCCTGTTCATCTGCAACAACCATGTCCACACGAGAGATGCGCGAGCTCATTGAAGAGCTCCAGGGCGAGGAGGCCGAATCAGCATACCGCACAAACGATCCCGAGCTAGATCAACCACTCGAGGATAGTTTCGACTGCGGGATCTCCCTCAGCGACTTCGACGACCTCGAAACTCATATCGACAACCACGTCGACTCCGAGATCTGCGCCAACAACAACCTCGACTCCGAGGCTCACAACAACCTCGCCGACGCCGAGATGGGCATAGGCGACGAAGACGTCGACTGCGAGATCCGTCCAGACGAACCACTCGATGAACATGCAGGCTCAGACATGAGCCTCGACGAAGATGTCGAGTCTATGACGGGACTCGAAAGTACATACATATGCCCTCGGGTCATACCCCAACAGGTCTATGTGGCCATCGCCGCAGAAACATCAGAAACTGCGGCCAGTCGCAGGCCTACAGAATTTCCGTGCACAGTCACTATGCCGGACGGAGCCACAACCCTCACAATCACTGCTGAGATGGCAGCAAAAGCAGATAAAGTCATCAAGGAGTGCACAATGATGCCAGCAGACGCAACACAAGAAGAGATGTTGACCTTCCAGTACTTCAACTGGCAGGAGTCACTTCGACTGAAGCAGATAAGAGCCACACTCGAAGAACGCAAAAAGCAAGCTAGCTTGTCAAGTGTGCGCAGAAGACAGCTCTCCCTGAGCTCCACCGGGCGAGCAGACACAGGACGCAGATCAAGGTTGTCACACCTCTCGCCAGGCGAGAAGGCGGCACTCACCCGCAACTTAGGCAACTCCTTCATGACATACGACGAGGAAGGACTGCCGGTGCCCAAAACAGCAGCAGGTGCTCTCTACACCGCTGCAGCATACCTGGAGGCAATCAAGCCCCCAGCGGATGACCCCAATGCAAAACTACACCGCCAACAGATCAAATCACTCGCCTTAGCTGCAAAGGCCATACGCCAAGTTCCAAAAACTCCAGGTGGGAGTCGAGACCGTGCCCTAGTCGACGCGCCTCGGGAAGAGCATAATCACAGTGGTCGTCGCCACCACTCGAAGGAAAGAAGCGGCTCGCGAAGGCGCAGGTCCAGGAGCAGGTCACGCAGATCATACAGTAGCGACTCATACTCCGATCGAGAGCCTGAGCCACATGGAGCTCTGTGCTTCACTCGACGCGTCCGCGAGACACGGATGCCCAAAGGGTTCAAACTCACATCTGAACAGCCCAAGTACACGGGTCGACAGGAACCTTCCGGGTGGCTGGAAGATTACAGGCTGGCTGTCGCATGCCAGCGAGGCACAACACCACAGCCATGCAGTACATACGACTGATGCTCGAAGGCACAGCCGCGACTGGCTCAAGGCCCTACCTTCATCAAAGTACGACTCGTGGGATCACTTCCGCGATGACTTCATCAAAAACTTCGAGCCTCTGTGTGAGCGCCCAAAAACGTTCGAGGAGCTGCGGGCCTGCGTTCAGCGTTCAGACGAAGCGTTGAGGTCATACATCAGACGATGGACTGAGATACGTAACTCAGTTGGAGTGGTTTCAGAAGATATGGCCATGGATGTTTTCGTCATGGGCCTCGCCAGGCGAGACCTCAAAGAAGCACTTGGCCGCAAAAAGCCAAAATCTGTAGCCCACCTCCTGCAAATCGCGACTGAGTGGGCAGATGGAGAGGATATGGCACGCACCGCACGCGGGTCCTCACCCCGTGACAAACACGAGAATAGCAGTCGAAGCCATAGAGACTCGTACAGAGATGACCGAAGGCGCAAACGTTCAAAACGTCATTACGACGACGACAGACCCGAATTCATGGCGGCTGGGTTCTCCACACCCCGCAATGATCAGGACAGAAGCGACCGACGGTCGGAAGAGCGAGACAGTCGAGACGACCGGCGAGACAGTCGAGATGATCGGCGAAACAGTCGAGATGATCGACGCGATGGCCAACGCAGTGACAGCTACAAGAGGAAGGATTGGCGCAAGTCACGGGCACAATCTGAGCGATCATTCGAAGAAAAGATGGACGCTGATTGCAGATTCCACCTGTACAAGGGGGACGATGGAAAACTGCGGTCCAACCACTCGATGAGAAACTGCAGGGAGTTCGACCAGATGGCGACTGATTACGTAAATCGCAGAAAGGCAGCAGCCGCACAAGCACCTGCACCCGTGCCTCAGCCAAACAACGTGCCTGTTCTGATGGCACCACCTCCACCACCACAGCCTGCCCCAGGCGGAAATCTCGCGGGTGCCATACAGCCCGTGCCTCGGGTGGACGAACCACAGTACCCTCCGCCCCAAGGGCAGATGTACATGATACAGAAAGGTCGACCTTCCAACAGGGAGCAAAAGCTTCGCACTCGACAGGTAAACATGGCGGTCATGTCACCGCCTGCGGTGACAGAGTACTTAAAGGGATCTGATACTGCAATAAGCTTCAGCAAAGAGGACCACCCTCCGTCGGTTGTTCGACCAGGGCACTCTGCTCTGGTACTCGACGCGCAAATTGGAGGCTACGCCATGTCCAAGGTCTTCATGGATGGTGGGAGCGGCATAAACATCATCTTCGCAGATACGCTCCGCAAAATGAATAGGTCAGTCGAAAACCTGCCAAGATCCTCAAATACCTTCCACGGTATCGTTCCAGGGAAAGCAATAAGCCCAGAGGGCACCATACAACTCGACGTAACGTTCGGGGACAAGCACCACTTCAGGACGGAGTCGATTGAGTTCGAAGTGGTCGACTGGAAATCACAATACCATGCTATACTTGGACGCCCGACGTTCGCTCGATTCATGGCGGTGCCACATTACGCATATCTCCAGCTGAAAATGCCTGGACCAAAAGGAGTAATCACAGTCAAGGGGAACTTCCAAAAGTCTGACTCTTGCGACCGAGAATTCAGCAAAATCTCTGAGATGTTTGGCATGGAAGCAACACTCGCCGATCTAGCGGTCTCCAACGATCGAACACTTATGCCAGAACAAAAAAGGTGGCAGTCGACAGAGCATTCAGTGCCACCAACGACACAAGATCGCATCAGGTGCACCCGACAGACCCGACCAAGACAGTCAATGTCTCGTCGAGTCTACCTATCGCATAGGAAAGCGCGCTCGTCGAATTCCTCCGTGAGAACTGGGATATATTTGCATGGTGTCCAGCAGACATGCCAGGTATTCCCAGGGAATTCGCCGAGCACTCTCTCCAGCTACTTCCAGGTGCTAAACCAGTCAAGCAAACAATGCGCCGCATATCTGGCCCAAAAAGAACTGCAGTCGAAGCCGAAGTCGACAGGCTACTCGCAGCAGGATTCATCAGAGAGATCAAGAAATCACAATGGGTGGCTAACCCCGTACTTGTAGAAAAGAAGCATACAGACATCCTGCGGATGTGTGTTGATTTTACAGCACTCAATAAGTGCTGTCCAAAGGATCACTTTCCACTACCTCGAATCGACCAGATCGTCGACTCCACCGCCGGGTGCGCTCGCTTATCCTTCCTGGATGCTTACTCGGGTTACCACCAGATAAGGATGAAGGAAGAGGATGAAGAAAAAACGGCGTTCATAACCCCACTCGGGGTCTACTGCTACACCACAATGCCTTTCGGGCTCAAAAACGCAGGCGCAACCTATCAGCGCATGATGCAAGATTGCCTCAAGAAGCAGATTGGGCGAAACGTCCAGTCTATGTAGATGACATAGTCATCACCACAAGAGAAGAAAGCACGCTACTCGATGACTTGCGGAGAGACATTCGCAAACCTCAAACGCTTCCACATCAAGCTCAACCCGAAGAAGTGCACTTCGGCGTGCCAGCCGGGCAACTCCTCGGGTATCTAGTCTCAGCTCGAGGAATCGAGGCGGACCCGGAGAAAATACAGGCCATCTTGACGATGCAAAGGCCTTCAAAGCTCCACGACGTGCAAAAATTGGCGGGTCGAGTAGCAGCGCTCAGTCGATTCATCAGCAAGCTAGGCGAAAAAGCACTCCCGTTCTATCGACTGATGAAGAAAGCAGATAAGTTCGAGTGGACGCCAGAAGCCGAAGCAGCCTTCACGGACCTCAAGCGAGTCCTCACAAGCCCTCCAATCCTCGTAGCACCAAAGGAACGCGAGCCACTATACCTATATGTCTCTGCAACTAACAGGGTGGTAAGCACGTTCTAGTGGTCGAACGCAGGGAGGAGGGGCACGCGCAAAGCATACAACGTCCAGTCTATTACTTGAGTGAAGTACTCTCCACATCAAAGCAGCGGTACCCGCACTATCAGAACTGGCATACGCCGTGTTCATGTCCTCAAGGAAGCTGACGCATTACTTCTCCGAGCACCCGATCACTGTAATCAGCACTTCAGGGATCGGGGACATCCTCACAAACCCCAATGCAACTGGGCGAGTAGCAAAATGGCTCATCGAGCTAGCACCAAGAGACATAAGTATGATTACCCGAAGGCCATCAAAGCACAAGTTTTACCCGACTTCCACACCGAGTGGATTGAAGCTCAGCTCCCAGGAGCACCAGATGTGTCCAATTCTGGACTATGTACTTCGATGGCTCGAAGAAAAACGAAGGCGCAGGCGCAGGTGTCATCCTCATATCACCAAAAGGCGACAAGCTCCGCTACATCCTGCAAATGGGATTCGAGTTCCCATCCAATAACGAAGCAGAATATGAGCTCTGATCCATGGCATGAGGATGGCCAAAGCCCTCGGGTGCACTCGACTGATGATCTACGGCGACTCGAATCTGGTGGTGCAGCAAACAATGAAGGCTTGTGACGCAATCGCAGATAACATGATCGCCTACCGTGACTTGTACAACATCATGGAGGGCAGCTTCGAAGGCTGCGAGTTACGGCACATAGGGCGTGAAAGCAATGAAGAAGCAGATAAGTTAGCCAACATTGGCGCGACCAAAGCACCAGTGCCACCTGGTGTCTTTTCGAGCGCATAGAGCATAGATCAATCAAAAAGAAGCGAACTCCTGCACAGCCGCACCAGCCAAGAGCAAAGCACCTAGCACAGAGGACCCACCAGTCGAGGTACTCCTCATCGAGCCAACTTGGACTCAACCTTCCTCGCATACATACTCCGCGGCGAGGTACCCGAAGACTTCACAGAGTCAAGACGCGTCACTCGACGATCTAAAGCATACACTGTCATCAACGGTGAACTTTACAAACGCAGCATATCAGGTATGTTCCAGCGTTGCATAGCATTTGAAGATGGCCAAGCCATCCTTCGTGATATTCATGCAGGTACTTGCGGGCATCACGCCAGCAGTCGATCACTCGTAGCCAAAGCCTTTCGCGCAGGCTTCTACTGGCCCACAGCACTCAAAGACGCGGAGGACATAGTCAAAAGGTGCATCGGCTGCCAAAAATTCGCCACAAAGCCGCACGCACCCGCATCGGCGTTGAAGACAATACCATTGGCCTGGCCTTTCGCCCAGTGGGGGCTCGATATGGTTGGGCCACTCAAAAAATCCTCCCATGGAGGGCATACTCACCTTCTGGTGGCGGTCGACAAGTTCACCAAGTGGATTGAAGCAGTACCCATCACAAGTTCGACTGCCACTACAGCAGTCAATTTCATAAAATCCATCATATACCGCTTTGGTGTGCCAAGCAGCATCATCACTGACAACGGTACAAACTTCACGGCTGAGGAATTCAAATCCTTCTGCAAAGAGCAAGATATCACGCTCAATTATGCATCTGTGGCGCACCCGCAATCAAACGGCCAAGTCGAAAAGGCCAATGGGCTTGTGACAAGTGGAATCAAGAAGCGCCTCCTGGTGCCACTCAAAAGGGCTGCGGGTGCTTGGGTAGAAGAGCTTCCGTCTGTGCTATGGAGCCTACGCACAACACCCAATGCCTCAACGCAATTCACTCCATTCTTCATGGTCTACGGCGCAGAGGCAATTCTGCCATCAGACGTAAGGTTCAACGCACCAAGAGTCGAAGCATACAATGAAGAAGATGCAGACGAGGCACTCGAAGACGCAGTCGACTTGCTAGAAGAAGCACGTAACACGGCGCTCGCACGCACAGCTATTTATCAGCAGGACCTCCGCAACTATCACAGCCGTCGACTGCGTACCAGGTCCTTCGAGGTTGGCGACCTGGTACTTCGACTGAAGCAAAAGAAGGTGCATAAACTCGCTTCTCCATGGGAAGGACCCTTTATCATCACCGAGGTGTTGGTGGTGGAGCATATAGACTGAAGCACGCGAAGACAGGAGAACTCTCGCATAATCCTTGGAACGTTGCGCAGCTGCGCCGTTTCTATGCTTAGATTGATCAGTCGAACAATGTAATAGGCACATATGTCGGATAGCTGCAGGTTTCAGACGCGCTCTTTTCCTTACCAGGGTACCTAAGGGGACTGGAAGGTTTTTAATGAGGCGGCCTGCAGCTTAACATTCAAAAAAGGAATATAATTCATGATTCCTCATATTTCTCCCTGCTTACTACTCGCATAAATTGATTTCACAAAATTAGCCTCACCCGAGCACTCGGGGGCTGCGCTATCTCAAAAAGCATGTGTTTCCGCTTGTTCACAACATAATACCCCAGCCGCACTCGAATACTCGGGGGCTGGGTCATAAAAACATACATAAACACAAAAGTTGCTCAACCCACTCAATTATTCGAGGGTTGAGCCTCAAGTGAAGCTTCAAGTATTGCAAAAATTCATAACCGCACATAAATAGTCATGGACTGTGCAGCTTATGTTTGATACTCTAAAATATTTCTATCAAGTTCACTCAAAATACACGGGGGCTGGATAGTCCTAATTTTACAGCATGTTGCTTCATACACCCCGCTCAACAGGCTCGGGGGCTGCATACGTGTAAACAAATAATGTACAATAATCACAAGTGTTGCGTTTTACACTTTGGAGTTACTTCCCATACACATAACCTACTCAACAGGTTCTTCCTTGGGTTCGGTCCATTTTTCCTCCTCCTTCAGCACACGATGGATTAGGACCAGTGCGTCCACTCGTGTCTCTTGGTAGTGCTCCTCCATCGGCACAGGACCACCACCTGGTAAGGGTGCGGGTCCCATCGCAATCCTTTTCAAATCAAGGTGCGGAAGGTGCGATCGCACAAAGCAAGAGCAACGTTAGCCCGCTAATCAGTTGCTCACGCACAAACTTCTTGATCGCCTTGCCTTTTCGAAATTTCTTCAGCAAAGCCACAAGGCCCTGTGGTTGCTCATTCAAAGGAAACAAAGCTTCGTGGACTCGAAATAAAGCCAGCCTGCAAGTCTCCAGTCGAATGGCTGTGCGCCAAGCACGGTCCAGAAGCCTTACCAAAATGGCACTCTTCTCCCTGTCTGACCAGAAGGGGTGGGCGGAGTACTCAGTGCTACTCGCATGACCATCGAGTCGATCCTGAATTCGTGCCTCCTCCTTTATTGGGTCAGAACAAACACCTGCGCAAAAGCAAAGGGCTCATCATCGCCCAGTCGAGTCACCTTGCTAAGAGAGATCTCGATGATTCAAAAATGTCTTACATTCGAGTTGCAGATTTATTCTCTCCAACTCCTCAAGCAAAAAGGCTTCTCGCTCTGTAGTTGGGATGACCTCGACTGCAACTCAGCATACGCATTTTGCGTTTCCTTCAGCTCGCGAGTAACTTCGGAAAGCTTTTGATGAAGAAAGTCCATAATTTTCTGGTCATTAACGCTTCGTGACTTCGAAGAACCACCCACAACAGGGCCAGTCGATGGTTTAGAAGCTCGGTTCTACAGTCAGAATAATTCAACGCATAAGGAAGCATAAAGAATTCAAACAAAAGGCTCGGGGGCTGCGCCTCCCGATCACTGAAGTTCATGTTTCATAATAAGACAGATACGATGTCTGATAATTTACATATAGCAAAAGCAAAGTGACGCAATTCCTAGACCTAGTCAAACAAAGGGGTCACTGGCTAAGTCGTCGACTTCTTGGAGGAAGTTTTCTTCGCCTGGACCTTGGCTGCCCTTTCTTCAACAGTTGTTACCAGCTGTTGGGCATATGTTTTGGCGGCTTCCATCCAAGTGCCGAGCCCGACGGTTTTGCCATCAGGACCCCGTGGAAACTTCTTTGTGGCTGTGTCAAAATCTGCCTCGACTCCGTGCGCGAGCAACATGAGAAAAGTAGTCTGAGCACCACTTACCATTTGCTCGCGACTGAAGTCAGCAACGGCAGTCCCTTCAGGCTTGAATAGATCAACCAGCTCTGCAAAGGAAGATGGTAGCTCCTCGCCGGGGAAGAAGCTGCCATGGAGGGCACCAGGGCACTCGCCGCCTGCGTTAGCATCTCCCCTGCTCTGCTACTGGTGGCCTCCGAGACAGCCACACTTTCATCAAGTGAGTGCCAAGGCTCTGCTTGCCAGTAGCAGTCGGGCCATCCATCACGCCTAGCATAAGGGTAAAATAATCAGCACCATGTATCATAAACCTCAAACATCTAAGGAGCAGAGCAAAAATTCTTACCAGTTAAGCTGGTGCTGGCGGCAGAGAGTCGACCAATCGCCGACTCCTCCTAACTTCGGCTGTTTTCAGCCTCTTCTCCAGATCAGCCACTCGACGGGTGGCGTTGTTCAAATTTTCTGCCGCTTCAGTGGCGGCCTCTACAAAAACAGATGCACATGATTAGTAGGCTGCAAGAGAAATCACTCAACAAGTGGTGATAGCATAAAAAGATACGCACTCTTTGCAACTTCGAGTTGCTGCTGCAGGGTGGCGGCTTCAGTCTCCTTGTGCACATACTGGGCACCAGCCTTCAGCAACTCTCGCACAAACGCCTAAGTACACGACATGGGCAAATTCACAACTCAATAACTGAGTATAGGCAAAAAATTCGCATTTGATTCAAACTTTGGCAAGCACAAACTTACGTGTTCCAAGAAGGAAGAAGTCGACGCAGGGACACCTGCAGCGCAGCTCCACTCTCAGTTGCTGCAACCTCCGGCTGGGGTGGCGTAGCTGTGGCTGTAGCGGCAGGAGTCGCCGGGGTAGGCGGCTGCTCTGGTGGCAGCGTCCGTGCAGTGGACGCTGCGCTGCTCTTTTCCGCCGTAGGTGGCGGAGGCATATCCTCATCGGAGGAAACACTGTTTCACACATTATAAGTATACAAGGTGATATTATTCATAACATGACAAAGAAAGTGCACATAGTACTTACTCTTCAGTGAGGTCGCACAATCGACCAGGCGCAAGCACACCCATGCTCGGGCGCGATTTCTTCGGTGGTCGAGGGGGAAGCGAGCGAATCGGAGGAATTTCGAGTGGCGCCGTCATCGACTCCATCTTGTCTTCCTCCTTTTCCTCCGAGTCAGCTGTATCCTCCTCGTCGCGTGACCGCTTTTGCTTGCCCTGCACCTCAGCATCGCCCTCATCGGCTTCTGGCGTGTGTGCGGTGGCGAGTGAAGCCATCTCATCATCAGAATCTACCTCGAGTGGCTCATTGTCTGGGACTGGGCCGCTCTCTGGCAAGGGAGGCATTGACTCAAACATTTTGTGACCCTGCACACATAAACAACAAAGGATTCAACATCACACATGCATAACATATCAACTGAGATGTAGTATCAATTGTTACCTTGGCAGAGGGTTGCTGGTCTCATAAGGAGGCACAGGCGAGTTCATCTCGCAGGGATCTTCATCGGTAAGCTTGGTAAGGCTCCTTACCAACTTCTCCGCTTCCGCATCAGATAGCTCCACTGCGCGTGAGCGGGTTGGATCAGAAGCCCCACCATATGCCCACAAAGCATGCACTCGGGCTCGGAGAGGCTGCACTCGCCTCTTGGCCATAATGGCTAGCAGATGGATCCCTGTGACCTCTCGACCAGCAGTGGTCTGAAGCTTCAGCACCTTCTCCATCAGAATGTCAGCCTCTTCGGCTTCGACTCCGGTCGGCTGGGCGATCCATGATGGCCTCTTCTTCACCAGGGCGTCTGCGTCAAAGGGGGCAACCCGAAGGTTTGGTCGCCAATGGTCACATCCTTGATGTAGAACCACTTCTGGCGCCATCCTTGCACAGATTCCAGGAAGTTGATCTTGAAGTACTCGACATCAGGTCGAGCTTGTACTCCAAAACCACCAGGTCCCTTGGTGCTGTGCTGGCGCTTGACGTTGAAGATGCGGCGGAACAGACCAAAGTGGGGTGCGACGCCCAAGAAGCACTCGCAAAGGACGAAGTAACACGCAATGTGCAAAAGCCCATTGGGCGTGAAATCGTGCAATTGCACTCCATACACGTGCATCAGTGCACGAAGAAAGTTGTGAACAGGGAAGGAGAATCCCCTGTTCACAAAATCAACAAAGCAGACCCGCTCATTGGGGCCTGGGCGCGGGATTACCTCGGCACCGGGGAGGCGAACTTGAGAGGTGTCTCAGGGATCAGCCCGTCGTTCCGCAGGCCAGTGAGCATCCTCTTGCTGCAGGTGGATTTGGTCCACGCGCCCTTCTCCCTCTTCAAGCCGCTGGCAGCGGCTCCCGCGGCGCTGTCCGCCGATGCAGCACTCCTGCCCCTTCGGGTGGTAGGCTTCGTCATCGCGGTGGTGGTTGCACAAGCTTTGCTCTGAGGCAATGGCGATGCGAGAGGAGGAAGAAGAAGTAGCGGCGGCGGAGAGCAAATGGCAAGTAAAAACACTATTTACGCCGTCGTCCTTTTTAACCTCAAAAGCAAAAGAATCCGCACCGTCGATGCGAGATCGTGGGCACATAAGCAAATCTAACCGTACACGTGGCAGCCACGGAGGGCAACCGTCGCCGGCCACTCCGCCCACTACGCACGGGAATCTAGGAACTACCATCATGGCCCGGAGAAATCGTGCCTGAACGGTCAAATCCAGTCCAAACGGCTGTACAATGGGCCCACAAGACGTGTCACGTCCCATCTCTCGCAGCACAGCGCACGCCACCGCGTGTCAGGTGGCGCAGTCGCCATAAAACGTCATCCCTGACGTCATTGCAGCAAATTTGTTCCGAAAAGATGTCGGGTTCGCCCAAAGCATACTAATCACTCGATTGTTGTCGTGTATGGTCACTCGACTGTTTCTACGATCAAATACATATTACTCCCATCGGGAGCGTATCAAAAATTTCTTCGACTAAAGATGATCATGACTGGGTGATTCTGAGATTATCCTCCATTACAAGTAATAAAGCACAATCTCGGGGGCTACTCCCATCGGGAGCGCTGACGCGCACCCGATAGAATTATGGCTAAAGGTTTTCTTCGACTAACAAATGTAGAGAAAGATGGTTTTGAGATTATCCTTCATTGCAATCAATAAAGCACAATCTCGGGGGCTACTCCCATCGGGAGCGCTGTCGCGCACCCGATAAAATAGTATCAAAGTGTCAGTCGATGAATATATCGACTGCGTTCATATGCAAAATCATACTCGAAACATTCCCGAGTTGCGTCCGTCGCAAATACCTCGGATGCTGCATGCATAGTGCAAAGATAAGACCCGCCGAACTTTCGAGCTGGGCTAAGGACCGTTCCAGCAACGTCAATCCTTATATTTTCCGTGTCAGCAGACATGATGAAAAATCCCGACGGACGCGTTGGGTAAAATTCAAAGTTATACTGCAGATCGACTCAGTAAGACCTCAGCGGCCTAGTCGAATCTGACCAGTTTGTTCCAGATTCGAGTCCGGGGACTCGAGTTTGATTGAAAGCTAGTAAGGTGTTACCCAAATGTGTAGTTAACCAGTCCCGATCCGTCGAGTGAACTGGGCCTGCTAAGCTATTATCCCTTGATCATCATAAGCAAAAACCACAGTCGATGAAATACTCGACATAGCCAACATGTGCTATTCATACAGGAATTCCAATTATAGTACTAAATATGACGTGCACTTGCGAATGAGTCCGTGCCTGATTCTTCGAGTCAGACAAGTACTCGGGGGCTACTGACAAGGATATACATCTCGGGTACCCTACTGTGAGGGTACCTGGTGCACGTGATGACTAAAAGCCCAACTAGCGAAGATACGACTCGAAGCCCAAGACGAGAGGCCCAACAAGATGAAGTAACTTCCAAGTTTAGACATAGACATAGTCGGTTTATACTTTCCTTATGTGTAAACTAGGTCGGTTACAAACTCCCGAGACCCAGCCTATTTAAAGGCTGGGAGGGGTGCCGATCTAGGCCAAGCCATACTCGAACCACCAAAGCTCTTGCGAGATCGTCATCTCGCCGGAGCCACCTGTAACCACATAATCTCCAGCGATCAATAACAGACAAGCAGGAAGTAGGGTCTTTACCTCCACCCGAGGGGCCTGAACCTGGGTAAATCTTTGCCTCTGCTTGTCAGCCGACGAAACTACCAGTACTACCACGTTCTCTCCCCATAATCTCAACCCTAGGTCCTTAACCATGGGATTTGATGAGGGTACACCTCGTCAAGCTTCCTGTTGCAATTAGAATTAATTGGGAAGAAATAGCAAGGCTTTTCACGAGACTTTTTTTCTTTTTTACACAAGGCACAAAACATGTCGGTTTTTCGTGAAACGACATTGTGAACATATAGCATGTTAAGATATATGCGAGGACATTTTTTAAATTTCTGTTTTTTTCTAAATACATTTTAAATAAAGGGTGCATATGCACTCAGGAGACAAAACACCACTCCCGAAAGGAAAACTCTAATATTCACTCGGACGATCGATCGTCCAGGTCTCTCGCACGTTGACTCTACCATGTCTACCCATCCTTTTTCTTCTCGCCCCACTCATGCATCCCGGCGAGTTCCCCCGCCTAACAAAAATCTTTCTACCCGTAGGGTCCTCCCCTTCTTCTACTCCTTCTCCATGGTGGCCATGGGTTGGCTAGGACGCCATGGATGAACTCAAGGTGTGGAGATCCACCCTGCCATGGATGTCCACATTGGAGATCGTGAGCTTTGGGAACGTGATAGTATTTTGGGGAGTTTGGAGTCGTCGGATTTGTCACGGACGGCGCTCCCGTGAGTCAGATTTGTCACCCGGTGAGCTCGATCCGGCAGTTGTTGTGGATTTCCGATGCAGTACGAGTGTTTTTACAATGATATGAACTCGTGTGCGTTCTGCTCCGAACATGCAAACAAGATGTTGCGAACTGTAAATGTTGCTTCAATATTGTAAATATTTCCGTGAGCAGCTATACAAACGTTGTCCTCCCATGTTGCATATGTGTGTTGACTTTTTTCTCCGAACTTGCTCCAACCCGTGGATATTTGAGTTGCAGATGTGTTTCGAAATGCTGCCATATTTTTGTACGGTTTTAACACACAGAGGGATGAAATGTTGTAATAGTAAAAAAAGATGTTGAACAGGGTGGGTTATGGTGCATATATAATGACATTTTAAAGTTTCAAAATTTTTGAAAATAATTCTAGATGTTCATAAAATCTATAATACCAACATGAAAAGTATTAACTCGAACACCTTGTATTTTGAGGCACACAGAAAATACAAATCAGACAAATTTTTGAGATTTGAATTTTTGGTACGGTTCACTATTTTAGATATGCATTTTTGTCATTTTTACACAGTCCAGATTATGATATATTTCGAGACGAAAATTTGCATAATGATAGAATACATCATTTCTACATATAGAATTTTTTCAGAATTTTTAAAACTTTAAAATATCGTTTTGAAAATTTGCAAAATAAAAGATCTACAATCCCGGGCTACGAGCCTAGAACACGCTGCACTGGTCAAATGTTGTGCTTCACTGCAGGTGGGATGGGCATGCCACCAATCCCGTGTCCCATCCCACCACAAATTACCCAATTAACCCGTGTAATTAACCCAACTATCCCGTAAGGGTTAACTGGGACAGGCTCATCTAATCCCAACGGAGTCCCAGATGTCCCGCCCGTGTTCTGCTGCTCTGTTCGAGATTCCCTTGCTCTGCTCACCACGTCGCCACCGCAGCACCGCCGGGAGGTCGTCACCGCCGCTGCTCTCCGACGAGGGTGTGGGCCGGGTGCGTGCTCCCCCGCGCCCGCGTGCCTGAATCCAGCGCCAGCGTATGGGTCCTCGTCTAGCTCGAGCGCATCCAATTGCGCCGCGCCCGGCGTTCTGGTCTTCTTTGCTCGGGCAGGAGAGCAACGCCACGCCGGCGCCGGCATCCGGCGGGATTCGAAGTCTCCATCATCCCTACCACTACCCAGCGCCGCATCCGGCGGGATTTGAAGGGGATGAGCCGCTTGGGAAGACCTCAACGCGGAGCTGCGGATGGAGCGGCGTGCACCTCCTGCCGCGTGCATGCCGACAACGACGGTGTCGCTAGGTGCGCATTGGAACGGCCATACGGCCACCGGCGAGGGAGCGGTCGTCCATGGCGATGATGGAGGCGTCAGAGGGGATGCCCGTGTCGTACTTGAGGGCAAGGTCGTCGAGGTACGAGGCCTTGCGCGGGGACACGCCGACCTGGCGAAGCTGGTCGGCGGTGAGCGCGAGGACGGCGTCGAGGAGCATGCCGGTCTCGCCGCCGAGGAGCTGCTCGTAGAGGATGGATCGGACGAGGAAGTGGAAGGGGCGGTGCGGGCAGTGGAACGCCGTCTGCCCATGGGAGTCGATGACCTCGCCGTCCGCCGATAGGGGCCGGCTGCGAACGGACAGCGCGAGGCGCGGCTTCTTGAGCCCGCTGGAGCCGCCGGACGAGCTGGGGTTTCCGCGGGGACAACCGGCCGACCTGGCGCTGTCCGTAGCTGCTAGCGGGGGCTCCTCTGCCGGCGCGTGAGCCCCGCTCGAGGATGCCCAACGGCGGCGCGGATGCCCAACGGCGAGGCGTTTGGACTGCGCCAGCGCGCCGGCGCTGACGTGAACCCGTCGGAGAAGAGGCCGCTCCTCTTGCGAGTGCCGAACTCAGCGTAGCCTATTTCAGGCAGCGTTGCCGATTTTGATGGGATTTCGACGGGATAAGCGGGACATCCCGTGAAAGCCCACCACAATTTTTGTTACTAGGATAAGTGGGTACTGGGGCAACGGGACAAGTGGATCAGCAGCCTTGGTGGTAACGGATGTCCCAATCCCGTCCCACCTAAAACCATATGCTTCACGATGTCACGTCTCGCCACTGACAGCCAGGGCCCAGCTTCAGTGGCGATACCGTCTGACCAGTTTAACCGCCCTCTCTCGCGCGCGACCAACCAATCCCCTCCATAAACCCTAGCCTCGCCGCCGCCGCCGCCGCCACGCCATGGAGACCCTCAAGCGCAAGGCGCTAGACAACCCCGCCGCCGACGTGGATTCGCCTATCAAGGCGCCGCGCGCCGACGCGGGGCTGCCGCCCACCCCTGCCGCCCCCGAGCACGTCGCCTGCGTGCACGACGTCTCCTACCCCGAAGGCTACGATGCGTCCACCTCCGGCTCGCGCATCGTCGCCGGCGGCGGCGAAGGCGCCGCGCCGGCCAAGACGTTCCCGTTCCCGCTCGACCCTTTCCAGTCCGAGGCCATCCGGTGCCTCGACAACGGCGAGTCCGTTATGGTAAATGATTACAGCAGCTTCCCGTGCTAATTAAGCTACCATTGGCTTAGCTACTCCAGAAATTCCAGTGTAAAAGCTGGCGTTTTACTTGCTCTACCTGCTGGATTGAGCAATTTGTCTTGCTGTCTGCCTTCATGCGTATTTACCAGGTTTCAGCTCACACGTCAGCAGGAAAGACGGTGGTTGCTCTGTACGCGATAGCCATGTCCCTGCGTAATCAGCAGCGGGTCATCTACACGTCCCCGATCAAGGCCCTCAGCAACCAGAAGTACAGAGAGTTCAAGGAAGAGTTCTCCGATGTCGGCCTCATGACTGGGGATGTCACGATCGAGCCAAATGCCTCTTGCTTGGTACTATTCCGATTGCCAGCTTCGTTTGAATTTACTCTTTGTATGTATCTGTGTTCTGTTTGGTGCTTAGCGCGTGCTCGGAAATGTAGGTCATGACCACGGAGATTTGGCGCAGCATGCAGTACAAGGGGTCCGAGGTCATGAGAGAGGTCGCCTGGGTTATCTTCGATGAGGTGCATTACATGCGTGACAGGGAGAGAGGAGTGGTGTGGGAGGAGAGTATAGTCATGGCTCCCAAGAACTCGCGGTTTGTGTTCCTCTCGGCAACTGTACCTAATGCCAAGGAGTTTGCTGACTGGGTAGCTAAGGTTTGTCTGCAGTTACCTCCCTTCTTCTGTTGTTGCCTTAGCTTTGATACTCCTAGTTCATAAGAAATCATAAGAAATTTGCCGCTCAATAAGTTAAAGAAATCATAAGAATTTTGCTGCTCAATAATTTATTTTCTGGATAGAATTTGATGTCATACTCATACATGGTGAAGCATTCATCTGTGCTTTCAATATATGTGTATTCTGGGTAACGAAAGATGGTTATATTTCTCAGGTACATAAGCAACCTTGTCATATAGTATACACCGACTATCGGCCTACACCTCTCCAGCATTATGTATTTCCTGCTGGAGGTGATGGCTTGTACCTGGTAGTTGATGAGAATGGCAAGTTTAGAGAAGACAGTTTTCAGAAATCTCTGAATGTCCTTGCACCTGCTAGTGGCGGTGACAAGAAGAGGGAAAACGGGAAGCGACAAAAGGGTGTCACGGCAGGCAAACCTCATGAGGAAAGCGACATATTCAAGATGGTGAAAATGATAATTCAGCGTCAATATGACCCTGTGATTCTTTTCAGCTTTAGCAAAAAAGAATGTGAATTTCTTGCTATGCAGGTAAGTTCTTTTCTAGATTGGTAGTCAATGATAGAAATAGCTCAAGGAAGTAAATGTTCTAGTTGATTGTGACTATTCCGCATGTTTTGTAGATGGCCAGGATGGATTTGAATGGGGATGATGAGAAAGTGAACATTGAAACTATTTTTTGGAGTGCCATGGACTTGCTTTCAGATGATGATAAAAAACTTCCCCAGGTTTCAAATATGCTCCCCTTATTGAAACGCGGCATTGGCGTTCATCATTCTGGTCTGTTGCCCATATTAAAGGAAGTGATTGAGATACTTTTCCAAGAGGGCCTCATCAAGGTTAGCAAATCTTACTGATCACATGGATTTTTGGGCTCCCGACATTCCTTGCCTCAAAACTTGTTTGTTGTTGGAATTGTGGTAGTGTACCAATACTCAGCCTAGTCGCATATTACTTTTTTCTTTGGATGAATAACATTATAAGCACGTATTCTATTAATTTTTCCTTCTTGCTTGAAGATAAAACTGTGTGCCTTAGGAGGTGAGGTTATAGTTGATCGTTTTCACACCATACGAGCATATGAGGAATTAGGTCTTTAGGATAGATTCTGTTGAATTGTAGCTATATATTGAATACGGAGTATTTTTTCTTGAATCTACAACGCAAAATATAAATTTCTATTTTTTTGTAACCCTAGGCTTCTATGAAAAATAACACTGTAAATTTGATTGAAAGAATTGAGAGGTCTAAATTTTGTCAAGTACGTATTATTTTTATTTCTGACATAAACTATTTATTTGAAATGTAAGTGTGATATGGGTTTTGTGACTTCTGATTTCTTGCTGACACTGAAATCTGGTTTCGCAGTGTCTGTTTGCCACAGAAACGTTCAGTATTGGATTGAACATGCCTGCAAAGACTGTTGTGTTCACAAATGTACGAAAATTTGACGGGGATCGATTCAGATGGTTGTCAAGTGGAGAGTACATCCAGATGAGCGGCCGTGCTGGTCGTCGAGGTATTGATCAGCGTGGTATCTGCATATTGATGGTAGATGAGAAAATGGAACCCTCGACTGCCAAAATGATGCTGAAAGGAGGTGCTGATAGTTTGAACAGGTCTGTATCATGTATTCATTGCTCCTAATTCTATCTGGCCAGAACAATAACATACATGCATCCCAACTGAATATTGTGAATGGAAAGACCATTTGGACCAGGATTGAGACTAGGATTGGCCTTCCCAGTCTGATGAGTCACTTGGTTTACACTATGCTTAAAATGGTTGGCCACCATATCCATGGTGATAACTAAGCAACGTCGTTTATGCATGCTATGCCTGTTCCTTGTATCTTGGAATCTTGAGTTACAATTTCTTGAGTTCTCGTTTACTGCTTCTGTATCTTTATGTTTCTTTCAATTGTTTAAGTGCACATTTTTCTTCAATGTATTGCTGGCTCTCACATTATTATCTTCTTGATCAGTGCCTTTCATTTGAGCTACAACATGTTGTTAAATCAAATGCGCTCTGAGGATGGTGATCCAGAAAAGCTTCTTCGGCACTCATTTTACCAATTTCAAGCAGATCGAGCTCTCCCTGATCTTGAGGTTTGGAAATGATATTGTCCACATGTATTTTCTTTGAATAATTTTTAGCATTTGCTGGCTGCCTCTCGTCTGTTCATTCATGATCCTTTTAGCTAATACTAGAAAACATCTCTGGTAGCTTTGCGCATACATGCATGTACTTTGTATCCCATTGTATATAAAAAAGGAATTTGTTGGGGTCTTCCTACAGTTTCCATGAAATTTGAAAATAAATAAGATAGGAAAAGCTTCTTACTGCCACAACAATGTGTTTTTGACTTGCTTTTGCCGATATATGATGTGGTTGCATGTTCCTGAGGGCTTCACACATGCATAGTTGCAGTCATACTTGTGTTGTACATGTGTCCCGATGTTGCTAGCCAGCTTGCAGCCTGCATATACCAGTTAGTATAGCAATTTGTGTTGGTAAACTCAGTGGCGGATCCACGTACGAGCTGTGGGGTCAGCTGACCCCACAGCTTTTTAGCAAATCCTGTTAATACATGTGTGCATTCTTGTAAAAAAAATAAGATAGGGTAAAAATTGTCCACGGTTTGATGTCTGACCCCACAGGTTTTGTACGCTGGCTCCGCCGCTGGGTAAACTGGTTGTTATCAGTTACTCCCTCCGTTTTTAAATATAAGATGTTTTAGCTATTACACATGTTGTCTACATGCATACTAAAGTGAGTGAACATGCACACTAAAACATGTCTACATACATTTGTATGCATATGAATGTGGACAAATGCTAAAACATCTTATATTAAAAAACGGAGTGAGTATCACTTACCGTAACAGTACCATTTGGTTACCTTCAAAAGAACTTCTACCAACAAAATACCCCTGCTACTGAAGCATTATATCCTGGAAGGAACTTATCCTGACATTCCTCGGTATTTTGTGCAGAGGCAAGTGGGGGAACTGGAAAAAGAGAGAAGTTCCATGGTTATTGAAGATGAGGAGAGCTTGAAGGATTATTATGATCTCTTGCAGCAGTACAAATCTTTAAAGAGGGATGTCCGTGATATTGTACTTTCGCCAAAATATGTTCTGCCTTTCTTGCAATCTGGAAGGCTGGTTCGTGTTCAATACAGTACCGATGAGCAACCCGCCTTCTCTATTGACGAAAATGTCACATGGGGAATTATAATAAACTTTGAAAAGGTGAAAACCCATGCTGAAGGTACATATACTCCTCTTAGCTATTTTTCTCTTCTGTTCACGGGGTTCGCTCAACTTGTTTGGCAGTGGAATTCCATGATGGATGTCTTGGTTGAATTTTTTTAGATGGATCTGCAACTGAACACTAGTCTCAAGCAGAAGCAGTTAACTCATGAATAACTGCAATGCCTGTTCAAAAAAAAAAAAAAAATGCTATGAAGTTTTAATACGCCATGATCAGTTGATCATATATATTTTTCCTATGTCCTTTACACTAATGTGAATGAGCTTTAGTCAACTGTGACTGATATTGTTACTTTTGGCACTATAGTCTAGCTTCCTACTCTTGGGTATGTACTGGCCTGCAGCCAAGTGCCTCTTCAGAGTTCACATAAGTAAAATCACACCTGTCACAAGTAAGATGGTCTGGATGAAACCATGTCTCTTCGGAGTTAGCTTGATCCAAAGCCAAGTGCCTTTACGCTCATGTGAATGAGCTTAGTCAACTGTGACTGATATTGTTACCTTTGGCATTATAGTCTAGCTTCCTACTCTTGGGTATGTACTGGCCTGCAGCCAAGTGCCTCTTCAGAGTTCACATAAGTAAAACCACACCTGTCACAAGTAAGATGGACTGGATGAAACCATGTCTCTTCGGAGTTAGCTTGATCCAAAGCTAAATATATTATATATCTGTTTAAGCCTATCTATGAGAGCATAAGGTCGGTTGTGTTAGATGAACTTTATGACTACCATCTCGTTTTTATTCCTACTTTTTCTTGTTTTAATTCCTGAAGTTAGGTTACCATTGTGATTCTAACGCTGACTTTTAAGTTCATTACTTTACAACATCTAAGACGGAGGAATACTGGAGGTGTTTGTAGTTACCTGTCTCTGATGACTTCTGGTTTTTGTTCTTACAGACAGGAGGCCTGAGGATTATGATTACACTGTTGATGTCCTCACCAGATGTTCTGTAAACAAGGACGTGAGTGGAAAGAAAACTATGAAGATTATTCCCCTCAAATCCCGTGGGGAGCCGGTTGTTATTTCGTTGCCGCTTTCTCAGGTTGTCTACTTTTCCTATTTCACCAGTTAACATGTCATCTTCTAATTGTTATCGCATTGCAAATTTGTTTGGTTTCTCCCTTTAATCCTAAATTGAACTGAATGGACAGATCGATGGACTAAGCAGTGTTCGGATGTACATACCTAAAGACCTTTTGCCTGTAGAAGCTCGAGAAAACACCTTGAGGAAAGTTGAAGAAGTGCTTTCAAGGTTTGCTAAAGATGGGGTTCCTCTGTTGGACCCAGAAGAAGATATGGAAGTAAGAAAATCTAATGCATGTCGTATTGTGAAGTTTCCTCTTATTTTGTTCTAACGATTTTGTTCCGTTAGGTAAAATCAAGCTCATACCGGAAAGCTACCAGAAGAATAGAAGCGCTCGAGAGCTTATTTGAGAAGCATGACATCCGTAGTGCTCCCCATATCCAACAGAAGCTGAAGGTGTTTCATGCTAAGCAAGAAATATCAGCCAAAATAAAGTCCATAAAGAAAACAATGCGGGCTTCGACGGCTCTAGCCTTTAAGGACGAGCTCAAGGCCCGAAAACGTGTTCTTCGTAGGTTGGGGTAATGCATCCTTTCACACCCAAATTGATGTTTGTCTTTGGAATGCCTGCTCCTTGGAAGCTTGCAAAATGAAATTCTTGGTATAGAATATTTAGTGAACTAGGTGATACGTGATAGGATAGGGGTGGCACCGATTGAAGAGAAGCTAGTCCAACAGAAGCACCAGTTAAATAGTGGGACTCTGGAGGGTTGGGAAACATGAGGGGGGTAGAGGGCGACTAAAGTTGACATGAGAGGAGGTGGTAAAAAGGGACTTGAGGGTTTGGAATGTACCTAGAGTTATGGCTCTTGATAGGACTGCATGGAAATCAGCTATCCATGTGCCGGAATAGTAGCTTACTCGTACTTTTTCCCCTCTCTTTCACGTTTTGGTTTCTTATGTTTGTTGGATTTCATATCTAGCTTACCCTAACTTGCTTGGTACAAAAGGCTTAGTTGTTGTTGTAGAATATTTAGTGAACTAGGCAACATAATATTCTCATCTTTATCACAAAGATCCTTTGCTGTTCTGCCTGCAGATGTTGGATTCTTAGGAAGTATTTCTTGCGGAAATATCATCAGGACAACAAATTTACGATCTTTCTGCTTGGAACCTAAATAAAACAAAGACATAACACAACTATTTGCTAAATTGGATGATCATTGTCATGTACATTAATTCTGATGATAACCTCGTTGGATGAAAATTATAGGTGTATCTCGTGGGTTTAGGGTATCATTGTAAATTGCGATTGGTTGTATTGTGATTATATGAAGGACCATGTTGATTGTCTCTCGTGCGAATTTAAAGAATTCATATGTTAAGTTAATTTCCAACTTCTTGTGTTGCATACATTCTTACCAGGGTATCTTGTTTCTTTCAGATACATCACCAGGGAGGATGTTGTGGAAGTAAAGGGCAAAGTGGCATGTGAGATCAGCTCAGCTGATGAACTGACATTGACTGAGTTTATGTTCAGTGGTACTTTGAAGGATGCTACTGTAGAGCAGATGGTGGCCCTGCTTTCTTGCTTTGTTTGGCAGGAAAAGCTTCAGGATGCGCCTAAGCCAAGGGAGGAGCTCGACCTGCTCTTCTACCAGCTGCAAGAGACGGCACGGAGGGTTGCGAACCTCCAGCTTGAATGCAAGGTACCTAATTTGCTAGTAAACGACCATCTGAAAATTGTTGATGCTATAGAATTGCAGCCTAATGCTGAGACCCGTTGTTCTGGCCTAATGCTGAAATATCTGGCCTTGCCAATGACAGATCGAGATCGACGTGGAATCTTTTGTGAACTCCTTCCGTCCTGATGTGATGGAAGCCGTGTATTCCTGGGCCAGAGGGTCCAAGTTCCACCAGATCATGGAGATGACCCAGGTGTTTGAAGGCAGCCTGATCAGGGCCATCAGGCGGCTCGAGGAGGTCCTGCAGCAGCTGATCCTGGCGTCCCAGTCGATTGGCGAGACCCAGCTCGAAGCAAAACTCGAGGAAGCAGTCAGTAAGATCAAGAGGGATATCGTGTTTGCGGCATCCTTGTATTTGTAACACCTCTTACTGGCGACATGCATGCATGGTTTGGCTTCCTCAGAAGAGCTCCAGTGAGCATAGAAGGTTATCTCTCACTGTCTGCTGCTTTCTTGAGCCGTGTGGTCGAGCGACATGGCGGAGCTGCCTTATCCGGTGTTCGGTCAGAGAGAGCGGCATTTCGTCGTCATGGCGGATAAAATTTTGTCACCTTGTAGGTTGTAGAACCAAGTCCTGATTGAATCGATTAGAGTTGGCCAAGGACGCCATCTGTACCCCACTGATGTTTTCCATGTACCCAGAAACTACAGATGCACTACTTGATACCTTGTTCTTAGAGTACTCATCTTTTTCGTGGAGAGTGAGTGTCCGATAGATCTTGTAATGCTACCTCGACTTCACTTGGATGCCTGCTTGTCACAAGTCTATCTGTTTGTGAAACCTTTTGAAAAAGACAATTATACATACATGGCCAGCTGCGGCTAGTCTGAATCCAAATCCCTGTCATTTTTTGCACTCGCTACATTTCGAATTAACTGAAGTTCTAGTTTTGTTCTAAGTTTGACTTCTCAAAGTTTAATATCTGTCACCTCAAATTTAGTATATATATAAAGTTAAATCTTCAACATGTTTGTCCAGGCTTCGTTTATTTTCTGGATCAGCTACAGCTAACGGAATATCTCTACTGCCTAAAAAGAAAATTTGGTTCCTCAGTCTGCCGTTACGTCGTCCACTTCGTCCTCCTTCCTCCAACTCTCCGCACCGATTTCCTTCCGCAAGTTTTTATCCGAAGATTTTTTGCCGGATTTTCCGCGCAATCTTTCCCTCCACTGATTGATCGCTAACTTAGGGAAAAGATTACGCCCTTCGTCTCGTCCCACAGCTGCCTCCTCAAATTTCCGGTGTGCATCGGCCCTGGACTCCCTCTCTCGAGCTTCCCGTGCGCCGCCACGCCTTGCAGTCCACTCGCCGATGTCCCGTCCAACTCCTCTCACGTTGCATCCCTTCCAGATCCGATGCGACGCCATGGAGATCTGCTGTGCCACCGCCGGACCTCGTTGAGCCGTACCTGACCGGCATCCGTCATCCTCCTCGAAGCTCTGCCCTCGTCCTCATGTTCAAGGTCCTCCGGCAGGCATCTTCATGCAGCGAACCTCCACCTTCTCCTCGGGTCACCATCGACGCCACACTCTCCCGTCGTCCTCATCTCCAAGCAAGGTATCGTGCGTTCTCTCTCCTGGCTCTCTCGTGTTTTTTTTAGAGGGAAATCTCTCGTGTTTTGTGTGTGATCCGAAAATAACAGGCTATTAGTTCTAATTTGGGTGTAGGTTTGATTTATTTCAACTATTACTGCAGACTGTCTGTGCTGATGACCCTGAATACTGTCACATCAGAGACAGTTGTGAAGATTGTATATTCCTCAACTATGACATCGCTTTCATTTACGAAATTGTATGCGACGGACATACCATGAACTGCAGTAACTGGATTATGACAGTTGAACTTGCTGTGTTGGCAGACAAGAAGAATGAAAACAAAGAGGTTGCAGTGAATGATTTTCTTCCAGGAGAACTTGCTGTGTTTAGCATCTCAGTAGGCCACGTCGTTGAGCAATCTGGAACTTCTGGAGCCGTGGCGCAGCCAGGTGACGTACGTGGGCGGAGAGCGCGTCGCGGACGGCGACGCAGAGCTGCGAGAGGTGGCGACCCTGCCGCTTGGGCGTTTCCTCGCTCGCTCCGTTACATGTGCTAGCTGCTGCGATGGGGGTGCTTCTGAGGAAAGAAAGAAATGTGTAGAATTCGGAGATGGTGCAGTTTGGCTTCCGATTCCATTTTAAACACAACAGAGCCAATTGTACCAGTCATTTGCCTGCTCCGCTAACTTTAGATCTATTTCCTAATTTAGTCTTCAACTTATTATGAATGTAGAATCGACACGTAATTTTTTTTTTCCAGTTCATGCATACATTCAGTTTGCATCTTCAGTGATGTTTCTTCTCTGCAAGGAACAATAAATAGAGATGCAGAAGTTAAACACAGCGTAGTTATTGGCAACTACCAGTCATTTTGCCTCCCCTGACGACTTTAAAGCTGTTTCTATGTCAACCTTTAGCTTCAGACATGCTTTCAATTTTTGAAGAGGCTGGAAAAGTGCGACAGTGTATAAAATATGAGAGCTATTTGAATATATAGGTAGCCAAGTTTTGGGATATATGGAGCTAAAACGTCTTTGAAACACAGGCAATGTGAAACGACTTCCATTTTTATGCAGAGGAGGTGAGAGGGCTGATATGTTTTATATTGCAGATGACCTCTACATTCAGATATGTTTTTAGGGAGAATAATTAGTTGTGAGTTGACCTTAAACATATATGAGTTTCTTTTGCATGTTCTACATCACATCAGGTTGACTAATTAAATGTAGAAGGAAAGAAACTTGGGGTATTAGGAAAATAAATAAGCATTAGGCACAACACTACGGGCTAAATTGTTGATAGAAAATTTATGCATAGTACATGGAGGAAAAAAATATCACTGATGTTCCTTTTTTAAAATTATTATAAAATATTTGGGGTCCTCAACGCTATAGTGTGCTGACGACGAGGTTGTCATTCTTTGCTTGCCTCTTCCTCAGTTTGACAACCCTCTTGACCTGGCGCCAGAAAGCCCTTGGAGCCGAGACCAGTGTTGCACGAAATGCATCTACTTCATAGTTAGGTTACTGTAAAACAATATGGCTCTCGTCCGTCGTGGACAAACCTCCTGCAATACTTATATAACGTGATTAGATTGGAACATAGCGATGAGACAAGATTAACATATGTACACAAACAAATTACCTTCTGCTTGTTTTTTCAACAACAGAGTGACATTTAAAGTCCACAAACCGTACTACGCATGTCTCCAACGTGTGATATGTTGTGTCGGCCCCATATACGCACAAAAATAATTTCTATCCTGTTCTCGTGTGATCGATATGAGCACACATGGGTTAAGTACTAAAACTACGATAAGAACAAAGTCATACCTCGTGTTTATAATTGCAACGTCAAGGAATGGAACGTTATGTACATACGCCGATCATACTTGTTGTACATGATTTGGCTTGCATGTACCAGCAGTCCAATGACATCTAAAAATAATAATTTGATAAACAAGATAGAAATATGATAGTTACATAATTTAGTAAAAACAATAATTAACAACAAGCATGTTGTTCCGCAGAACATAAACCGTGATAAATTGTGTGAATCACTGTGGTAGCCGAGAGATGACGGTGTACGCTGATGACCCACAAGTATAGGGGATCGCAACAGTCTTCGAGAGAAGTAAAACCCAAATTTATTGATTCGACACAAGGGGAGTCAAAGAATATTTATAAGACTTGACAGATGAATTGTCAGTTCAGCTGCACCTGGAAATAGACTTGCTCGACAAAGTTTATCAGTAGTAACAGTTTTATGATAGTAGCAGTAATGAAATAATAGCAGCAGTAATGATTGAAGTAGACAGCAGGATTAAAAGTACTGTAGGCATAGAGATGGATGAACGGGCGTTGCATGGATAAGATAGTTCATGAAATAGTAATACATAGGGCAATTGCAGGTAGATAATAATAAAATATTCAAGTAATAATTAATCATAGGCATGTGTTCCGTATTTAGTCGTACGTGCTCGCAATGAGAAACTTGCACAACATCTTTTGTCCTACCAGCCCGTTTGCAGCGGGGGCTCAAGGGAAACTACTGGTAATTAAGGTGCTACTTTTAATAAAGCACCGGAGCAAAGCATTAACACTCCGTGAACATATGTGATCCTCAAGTCGCAGCCATCCCCTCCGGTTATCCCAATTTCTGTCACTTTGGGGCCTCGGGTTCCGGACAATGACGTGTGTAAACAACTTGCATATATGATCCAAAACAATAATTATTCTCATGATACAATAACATGTTCAGATCTGAAATCATGGCACTCGGGCTCTAAGTGTCAAGCATTACGCATAACAAGTTGCAACAATGACATAAAGTACTGATAATGGATACTAGGCACCATGCCCTAACAATCTTACAACTATTACATGAACGATCTCATCCAATCCCTACCACCCCCTTCAGACTAAAGCGGGGAATTACTCACACATGGATGGGGGAAACATGGCTGGTCGATGGAGAGGCGGCGGTGATGATGATGGCGATGATCTCCTCCAATTCCCCGTCCCGGCAGGGTGCCAGAAAGGAGTTTCTGATCCCCGAATTAGGGTTTTCTGTGGCGGCGGAGCTCTGGAGTGTTTCTGGAAAAAGCGTCAATCCCCCTGATGTTTTTAGGTCAGAGGCAATATGTAGTCCAAAGGGGAGCGTCGGGGGCCATGCGAGGTGCCCACACAAGGCCTCGGCGCGGCCCCACCTTCTGCCGCGCCGAGGGTGCGTGTGGAGCCCCCGTGCGCCGTCTCCGCTTCGTCTTCTAGCTCCGCGGGTCTTCTGGAAAAATAGGGACTTCTGTGATTTTTCGGGAATTTTCCCGAAACTTTGACTTTCTGCACAAAAATAAGACACCAGGTCAATTCTGCTGAAAACAGCGTTAGTCCGTGTTAGTTGCATTCAAAACACATAAGTTAGAGGAAAAACAACAGCAAAAGTGTTCAGAAAAGTAGATACGTTTTGGACGTATCATACGCCCTGCTAGACGAATCTCAGTATGTGTACGTAATATGATGATGTAGTCCGACGGTATGGCCATTGTGAAGGGCACTGGCACATCTATCGGCTCAAACCCTATACGCTTGAATAAAGCGTATAGGGTTTGAGCCGACAGATGTGTCATTGCCCTTCACAATAGCCATACCGTCAGAATACATCATCATACTACGTACACGTAATGAGATTCATTTAGCAGGGGCGCAAACCGTCATCCCTCGGCTATCACAGCGACTCACACACTTTAGCACGGTTTATGTTCTGCGGAACAACATGATTGCATGTAATTATTGTTTTTACTAAATTCTGAAACTATCATATTTATGTCTTGTTTATAAAATTATTATTATTATTAGATGTCATTGGAGTGCTGGTATATGCAAACCAAATCATGTACACAAAATATGATCAGACATATGTACACAACGTTCCATGACTTGACGTTGCAATTATAAACACGAGGTATGACTTTGTTCTAATCGTAATTTTAGTACTTAACCAATGCGTGCTCATATTTATCACACGAGAACATGCTAGAAATTATTTTTGTGCGTATATGGGGCCGACACGTGGAACAACATATCAAACGTTGGAGACATGCAAAGTACGGTTTGTGAACTTTAGCTGCCACTCTATTGGAGAAAAAACAAGCAGAAGGTAATTTGTTTGTGTACATATGTTAATCTCATTTCATTTCATATCGCTATGTTCCAATCTAATCAGGTATATAATTATTGTAAGAAGTTTGTCCACGACGGACGAGAGCCATATTGTTTTACAGCAACCTATGAATTACATGCATTTCGTGCAACATTGGTCTCGGCTCCAAGGGCTTTTTGGCGCCAGGTCAAGAGGGATGTCAAACTAAGGAAGAGGTAAGCGAAGAATGACAACCTCGTCATCAACACACTATTCAAAGGGAAAAGAAAACTGCCTCCCGGGTCGTCCGCGCGGGCGACTCCGGAGGCGACGCATCTCCACGCACAGCCGACGCGGATTCGGGTCTTCCTGGCTGCTGTCGCCGTCGCCGCTGGCGGTGGCGGCGGCCCCCAGCAGACGAGGGCTGCAGGAGCGGGTGGGCGCACCCTGGCGCGGCAGTTTCGTGCGGAGCGGCAGCGTCGAAGGGTGGTGCACGGCGAGTCGGCAGACGGTGAGGCGATGCTGTGCGGCGACCAGTGGAGCGGCGACGAGGGCTCGCGGTGCTGCTGCGGCCAAGGCGCGGGTAGGGTCCGACTGGGCTGCCCGTGCTGGCATGTGGCGCGCAACCTTCTCGGCAGCGCTAGTCCCGATCTGCCATGGCGGCGCGGGCTGGGGCCCGATCTTGGCTTCCCCGTGTTGGTGTGTGGCCACGCGCCCACGACGGCGATGGACGAGTTCCGATCTGCCAAGCAGCGCGGGCCGGGCACTGGCATCTTCGACTCCGGTTGTGCAGTACCGGCAGGGTCTTCTGTGGTCCGAATAAGAGATCCTGCTGGTTGTCATCCGTGATCCATTGATCTGCTTCATGCTCACCTCCTAGATCTGGCTGCCGACGTGTTCCGGTCTTCCCCTCGGAGATCTCCGCTGTTTGGCGTGGAGACACTGGACATCTAGATCGGAATTGAACCGGTGATGTCTACGCACGTTTTTATTCTTGTAGACAGTGTTGGGCCTCCAAGTGCAGATGTTTGTAGAACAGCAGCAAGTTTCCCTTAAGTGAATCACCCAAGGTTTATCGAACTCAGGGAGGTAGAGGTCAAAGATATCCCTCTCAAGCAACCCTGCAATTAAGATACAAGAAGTCTCTTGTGTCCCCAACACACCCAATACACTTGTCAGGTGTATAGGTGCACTAGTTCGGCGAAGAGATATTAAAATACAAGTGATATGGATGATTATAAGTGGTAATTGCAATCTGAAATAAAAATGGCAGCAAGCAAACATGTAGCAGAATGGTTGTAAACGGTGTTTCAATGCTTGAAACAAGGCCTAGGGATCATACTTTCACTAGTGGACACTCTCAACAATAATAATATAATTGAATACATAGATATTTCCTCTTCACTATGCTACTCTGAATTATTCTCTCGTTGGATAACGAACACCAATCCACTGCGTAGGGCTATAAAAGCACACCTTAAAGTCGCATTCCACATCTAGGGAACCCCACACTGTCAACTTGAGCGCCCTAAAATAGTACTAGACAAACACCACAATTTCATAGAGACATCCAACACAAATAATAACTCATGATAAGTATTCCTGTAATCTTTAGCCTAAGAGCCACACACGGTGCGCACACTGTCAACTTCGCACCATGGGACAAAGGTGACTCCGGAGTTTACATTAATAAAACCACTCAAGTAGCATATAAGATAATGAAGAGTAACATCTATGGATTCAACTAGATTACAAAGCTCATGATCACATAAAGATCACACCATGGGAGAGAGAGATAAACCACATAGCTACCGGCATGAGCCCTCAGCCCCGATGAAGAACTACTCCCTCCTCATCATGGGAGGCAGCAACGGCGATGAAGATGGCGGTGGCGTCGATGGAGATGGCTCCGGGGGCAATTCCCCGTCCCGGCAGGTGCCGAAACAGAGACTTCTGTCCCCCGAATTAGGGTTTTTGGTGGCGGCGGAGCTACGGAACTCTTCTGGAGAAATCGTCGATTCTTTTAGGGTTTGCACCGCGGAGGCAATATATAGTCCAAAGGGCGTCGCGAGGAGGTGACCGAGGCGGCCACACCACACCACGGCGCGCCCCCCTCTGCGCGCGGGCCCATGGTGTGGGGGCTGTGGGCCTCCCCCAGACTTGTCCTTCTGGCTCCCGGAGTCTTCTGGCGTTTTAGAATTTCTGTAATTTTTTAGATTTTTCTGAGCACTTTCATTTTTGGACCTTTTCTGCAATGCACAGACATAATAAACAGAAACTGGCACTGTGGCATCTTGTTAATAGGTTAGTCCAATAAATGTCATAATATGATATAAAGTGCATATAAAACATGTGATATTGATATAGAACAACATGGAACATCAAAATTATAGATACGTTTGAGACGTATCAAGCATCCCCAAGCTTAGTTCTACTCGTCCTCGAGTAGGTAAACGATAAAACAAAATAATTTTGAGTGACATGCTACCAACATAATCTTGATCAAATAGTATTGTAAAGCACATGTTATGAATGAAGTGATCCAGGTCAATGGTCTATAGTTTGCTAGCAAGTAGATAATGAGCAAACAACTGAATCATATAAGCAAAAACTTTTCATGAATAGTACTTTCGAGACAAGCATCAAAGAGTTTTGCATAAGAGTTAACTCATAAAGCAATAGATTCTAAGTAAAAGGTATTTAACCAACACAAAGGAAGATTTAAGCTTCAGCAATTGCTTTCAACTTTCAACATATATATCTCATGGATATTTGTCAACACAAAGCAATATAATAAGTGCAATATACAAGCATATAAAAATTGTTGCACCAAAGTTGACACTAGTGTTTGCTTCTGAGATAGAAAGAAGTAGGAAAACTGACTCAACATAAAAGTAAAAGAAAGGCCCTTCGCAGAGGGAAGCAGGGATTAAATCATGTGCTAGAGCTTTTTAAGTTTTTGAAATCATATAGAGAGTAAAAATAAGTTTTGGGGGTGTTTGTTAATTGTCAACGAATCAGAAAATGGAAAGTACAATATGACCCCTGCCAACCAGACTTTTAAGAGCGGCTCCCATGAAGGACGTTATTTCTACCAGCAAGGCAGATCATCCCTCTTCTCTTTTGTTTACACATGCAGATATTTCACTGTTTGTCATTGCTTGACTGATAAATCAGGGCAAAAATGTGAAGAGAATTAAGCGGTTAAAGTTGTAATTAATTGGGACTGGGCACCCCATTTGCCAGCTCTTTTTGCAAAATTAATGGATAAGCGGATGTATATGCCGCTAGTCCGGTGGTAAAGTCTGTTTGACAGTTGACATAAAGACATCCACCCCGTCCTCATGAGCTTGGTAAACATTGACACAAAAAGGAGTAATAATTTTGAATAGTTTAAAGGTAGCACATGAAAAATTTACTTGGAATGGCAAGGAAATACCACATATAGGTAGTTATGGTGGACACAAATGGCATGGATTTTGGCTCAAGGTTTTGGATGCACGAGAAGCATTCCCTCTCAGTACAGAGTTTAGGCTAGCAAGGTTATTTGAAGCAAACACAGGATATCAACCGACACAGCAAGACTTATATGAAAACATATTGCAAGCATTATAAGACTCTACACTGTCTTCCTTGTTAACCAAACCCTTTTACTAGAAAATATCTAGACCTTAGAGATACCAATCATGCAAACCAAATTTCAACGAGCTTTACGGTAGTTCTTCATTAATAGGTTTTAACTACATGATACAAAAGCTTAAACATGAACTACTTGATAACTCAAAACAATTGACAAGTATCAAATTATCCAATACAGTGATCTACAAGAATATGTAAGCTTTTTCCATTATACCATCTACCACATGCAGCATTTTCTGTTCCAACCAAACACCAATCAATTTATTTCAACATAAACTCTCCAAACAATTATAAGTGAAGCAAGAGAGTACTTTCTTTAAAAGAACTAACAGCTCTGAATAAGAGATGCATGAAAACAGGAGCTAAAAGCATAGCAATAGCTAGATAAGAATACTCAACAAGTATAAGTGAAGAATAGGAGTATTCATATGAAAAAGCGGAGCGTGTCTCTCTCCCAATCAAGAATGCTAGGGTCCAATCAAGTTGACCAAAGAAAAATAAAATACTGAAAATAAAAGCACACAGACGCTCCAAGTAAAGCACATATGATGTGAAAGAATTAAAATATAGTTTCACTAGAGATGACCTGATAAGTTGCTGATGAAGAAGGGGATGCCTTGGGCATCCCCAAGCTTAGACGCTTGAGTCTTCTTGAAATATGCTGGGGTGATCCATGGGAGCATCCCCAAGCTTAAGCTCTTCACTCTTCTTGATCACATTATATCATCCTTCTCTCTTGACCCTTGAAAACTTCCGCCACACCAAACTCAGAGTAATTCTCATTAGAGGGTTAGTGCACAATCAAAAACTCACATGTTCTATAAGGACACAAACATGACCGTTACTTTTAACATTAACTACTGCCACTGATGTTATGTGAAGCTCTTCACCCTAAAAAAGAATTCCACTCAACACTAGTAAAAGAGAGAATGCGAAAAATAAAAGACAGAATCTGTCTAAACAGAACAGTCTGTAAAGACGAATTTTTTCGAGGCACTTACGTTGCTCAGATCGAAAAACAAAACTAACGAAAGATGCGTACATATCTGAGGATCACGCACAAAAATTTCAGATTTAAATAATTTTTCTGTGATTTTACAGAAGTAAAACGGTGAACAGCAGAAATCTGTTCCTGCGCAGAAATCCAAATCTAGCATCATCTTCCTATTAGAGGCCTTACTTGGCACAACAATGCAAGAAATAAAGATACAAAGGCATTGTACAGAAGTAAACAACACCTTGACTCAAATAAAGAAAAATTGCAGAAATAAAACAATGGGTTGTCTCCCATAAGCGCTTTTCTTTAAAGCCTTTTAGCTAGGCATAGTGATTTTTATGATGCTCACATAAAGATGAGAGTTGAAATAAAAGAGAGCATCAAGAAGCATATAAAACATGTTTAAATCTAACACTCTTCCTATGCAAGGATCTTGTAAGAAAACAAGTCAATGAAGCACAAAGTGACTAGCATAGGAAGGCAAAACAAGTGCAACTTCAAAATTTCAACATAAAGAGAGACTTAATATTATTGAGATATATGAAACGTGTCTCCCTCTCTCATAAGGACCAGTAGGTCTTAAAGTACCCAGCAAATAAAAGCAAATCAAGAGAAAGCTCAAAACCTTCATCATAAAGAGAAGAAATTTAGTAACATGAAGATTTCTATAACCATATTTTCCTCTCTCAAAATAATTTTCAGTGCATCATGAATAAACTCAACAATATAGCTATCACATAAAGCATTCTTATCATGATCCACATGCATAAAAGTATCATTACTCTCCACACAAGCATAATCAATTTCATTAGTAATAGTGGGAGTAAAACTAGCACATCCATCATTGTAATCATCATAAATTGGAGGCATAGAATAATCATAATGAATTTTATCCTCAATAGTAGATGGACTAAAATATCATATTCATCATTGTAAACATCATATATAGGAGGCATATCATAATCAACATAAACTTTCTCCTCAATACCGGGGGACTAAAAATATTTTTCATCAAAACCGACCTCCCCAAGCTTAAATTCTTCCATAGCATTAGCAATAATGGTGTTCAAAGAATTTATAGTAATAACATTGCTACCATCATGCAAATAATTTTCCATAGGTTTTTTAATTTTCTCTTCAAACACTTCATGTCCTAACTCAAGATAAATTTCATAGAGCTCTCTAATTTTGTTGTTGTTTTCCATTAAGCCTAACTAGTGAAATAAAAACAAGAAACAAAAAGATATAATTGCAGAATCTAAAGGAAATACCTTCGAGCACTCACACGCCGGCAACAGTGCTAGAAAATAGCTTAGTAGACGGAGGATGTGAGTACCTTTTACCTTACCTCCCGGCAACGGCGCCAGAAAATAGCTTGATGTCTACGCACGCTTCTATTCTTGTAGACAGTGTTGGGCCTCCAAGTGCAGAGGTTTGTAGAACAGCAGCAAGTTTCCCTTAAGTGAATCACCCAAGGTTTATCGAACTCAGGGAGGTAGAGGTCAAAGATATCCCTCTCAAGCAACCCTGCAATTAAGATACAAGAAGTCTCTTGTGTCCCCAACACACCCAATACACTTGTCAGTGTATAGGTGCACTAGTTCGGCGAAGAGATATTAAAATACAAGTGATATGGATGATTATAAGTGGTAATTGCAATCTGAAATAAAAATGGCAGCAAGCAAACATGTAGCAGAACTGGTTGTAAACGGTGTTTCAATGCTTGAAACAAGGCCTAGGGATCATACTTTCACTAGTGGACACTCTCAACAATAATAATATAATTGAATACATAGATATTTCCTCTTCACTATGCTACTCTGAATTATTGGATAACGAACACCAATCCACTGCGTAGGGCTATAAAAGCACACCTTAAAGTCGCATTCCACATCTAGGGAACCCCACACTGTCAACTTGAGCGCCCTAAAATAGTACTAGACAAACACCACAATTTCATAGAGACATCCAACACAAATAATAACTCATGATAAGTATTCCTGTAATCTTTAGCCTAAGAGCCACACACGGTGCGCACACTGTCAACTTCGCACCGTGGGACAAAGGTGACTCCGGAGTTTACATTAATAAAACCACTTAAGTAGCATATAAGATAATGAAGAGTAACATCTATGGATTCAACTAGATTACAAAGCTCATGATCACATAAAGATCACACCATGGGAGAGAGAGATAAACCACATAGCTACCGGCATGAGCCCTCAGCCCCGATAAAGAACTACTCCCTCCTCATCATGGGAGGCAGCAACGGCGATGAAGATGGCGGTGGCGTCGATGGAGATGGCTCCGGGGGCAATTCCCCTCCCGGCAGGTGCCGAAACAGAGACTTCTGTCCCCCGAATTAGGGTTTTTGGTGGCGGCGGAGCAACGGAACTCTTCTGGAGAAATCATCGATTCTTTTAGGGTTTGCACCGCGGAGGCAATATATAGTCCAAAGGGCGTCGCGAGGAGGTGACCGAGGCGGCCACACCACACCACGGCGCGGCCCCCCCTCTGGCCGCGCGGGCCCATGGTGTGGGGGCTGTGGGCCTCCCCCAGACTTGTCCTTCTGGCTCCCGGAGTCTTCTGGCATTTTAGAATTTCTGTAATTTTTTCATATTTTTCTGAGCACTTTCATTTTTTGACCTTTTCTGCAATGCACAGACATAATAAACAGAAACTGGCACTGTGGCATCTTGTTAATAGGTTAGTCCAATAAATGTCATAATATGATATAAAGTGCATATAAAACATGTGATATTGATACAGAACAAGCATGGAACATCAAAAATTATAGATACGTTTGAGACGTATCAACCGGTTGTGCGCGGTCTTTATCTTCGGCCAGATTGGCTTCATAAGGGCGAGGCGCGAAGCTTCGCTGTCTTGTCGGTGTCATGGGACATGTCTAAATTAGATTTCCATTTCACCCACAACGGTGAAGAAAGTCATGGTGGCTGCGATCGGAGGCTTGTGATGACGGAGAGGATTGTTGTGATGAAGACTTGCGACACAGGTTTTCCCGTGTGTCGGGTGTTGAGTACTTGCATCAGCGGCCATGGCAGGAGGGGGCAGCAACACAGGTGGACAACATTCTGGTGGTGCATCACGAGCACCGAGCCGCGTTATTCAAGGTGAAAGCCCAAGGTCTGGCCTTCATTGGTTGTACCTGGCAATTGCCTTGTTGAAGGTATTGTTTTGGATCCCGGTCTTTCTCCAGGGTGAAAACTCAAGATCCTAGATCGGGCGATGACAATGCTTCATCATTGTTTCATTCTTCAAGGCGTCGCTTTTGGAGAACCTCAATTGTGGTCCGGGTGTTGTCTTTGGTGGTGGTTAGAGTGTTGCTGTTGCGAGTGTTTCATCACTGCGACGGGTCTTTGTTTTACTTTTCTTTTTTATTATGTTATTGGCTGTGTGCATCCTTGTTGGTGTAGAGGCTGGGTGTAATTGGTATTTCGCGATATTAATATATTCTCTTTATAAAAAAAACACACTATTCAAAGGCACCAAGTGGTGGTGATGGTAAGTGGGGCTCAGCCTGTAAGTGGGCACGTCTACGGCGGCCCGTGGGCTTGCCGCTTGTCCCCAGTTAATTAAACGGAAATAAGATTTAGCCCACCTTTGCTCGCTTAATTGTCTCGGCAACCCACTTCTGCTCGCTTAGCCTCTAGAATCCGGATTTGCTGGCAGTGGGTGGACGGTGAGCTGGGCACCCTGGAGGCGACGCCGCCTAGTCCAGATCGGACCCTGTGGCAGCAAGCAGAGGAGGGATGTGAGGAGAATGGCGTGTAGCTAACCGATGACGCACGAAAGAAGAAGGAGGAGGAGGAACTGACCGTGCTGGTAGAGCTGGGCCCCGTGGAGGTCGCTGACACACGGCTCCTGGTGGTTGGCCGACGCGGTGGTGGTCTGCGGCTGGCGGATTTCCTCTTTCCGGCGGGCACGAGGTCGAGGCGTGGAGCACCATTTTTGGGCCTCGGCCGTCGTCTGTGAGCAGCAGCAGGAGGAGGTGGTGGTCTCTGTCTAGGCTGGTCATCGTCGGCGCTTGGGCAGTGGAGGTGGGTGGATGGATGGATCCGATGAGAGGGCTTCAGATCCACGGCCTCCATGAGAGGGAATGGCGTAGGCAGGGAGGGAGCAGAGAAGATGCCGGCGGCGGCAATGGATCCGGTGAGCGGCGTGGGAGGAAGGGGATCCGGTGAGCGGCGGCGGCGGTTGCTACTGCTAGGGCTGGGAAGAAAGTGGATCGAGGAGGATGGGGATCGGGTGAAGCGGCGTCACGGCCGTAGCGGGCGAGCCACTTCTGTCCGTCAGTTTCTTCCACAAACCCGTGGGTGTCCACTAAATGAATTAACTGGGGCGGCTTGGCGGCGCCGTGGGCTGCCCATGCCAACTTACAGGCCGAAGTGGGGCGGTGTTATTTTTGCGAAAACAACCCCTGCATATTTCTGTGTCATACATTTGGCCTTACATGGTACAAATAATTACTAAAATAATACTGACATGTGAGGATTCGAACTCAAAACCAAGCCATAGAGCCCAACGTGTGATAGCCACCACAACCCAAAATATTTCGTGTTATAACTCATGAACGTAATTTATTTATACGCATATATAACGTACACAGTACTGCATTTCTTCCCGTGTTCGTGTGGCTATTAGATAATTACAATTTTTTTAGGCGCAAACCGTAGAACAAAATGTTCTATGGTACATTTTCAATATATATATATAACCACGTTCAAATATGTACAAATAAAGAAAAAAGCCTCAAAAAGTGGTTAACCTATTCCAGTTTTAACTAACATAAAGACTAATTACGAAAAAGAGACTTCCATCCAATTCTTCGGACAAGCCATATGCTTGGTCTTAATACGATATCCCAGCACTTGAAGATCCTTTTTGAGGAGATGTTTCCAGGAGGTTTCAGTGGGTCGAGTTCCTTCAAAAATCTTTCCATTTCTCTGCATCCAGATATTCCAGCATCCCATTATCACTATATCAGTTGCAATTTCTTTGGGGAGTGTATCCAAGGCTAACATACACTCATCAATCACAGAGATTCCTCTTCTTTTCCCATGGCAGATTGAATTCCAGCAATTAAGTGCGAATGGGCAGTCCCAAAAGAGGTGAAGTGATGTTTCCTCAACATCAAGGTTGCAAAGAACACATGAGTAGCTCTGTATGTGGAATGATTTTCTGTGCAGGAGGTTCCTTGTGTTTAGCCTGTCTTTTAGCAGTAACCAGAAAAATACTTTGAATTTTAGAATGGCATTACTCTTCCATATTTTTTAAAAAATCTCATGAGATCTTGGTCCTTCCTTTAGCTTCTTGTATACTTTCATTGATGAATAGGCGTCTGATCCATCATAAATCGACCACGTATCATTTGAATCTGTTAACTGGTGATTTTCAAGTTCCTGCTGTAATTCCAGATATTGTTGAAAAGCTTGAGCCGACATTGGGGTATGGAAATTTTCTTCAATTGAGTTTGTAATGAATTTTCTGAAGCTAGTATGCTCATCCTTACAGAACGAAGTTAGTTCCGGAAATTTGTCCTGACATTTTTGAGTACTCCACTTGTCTGTCCAAAACATGATTGTGTTCCCTTTTCCAACCTTCCCTACTGCCAAGCTTTTGTATGTAGGAATGAGTTTAATCAAGCTTCTCCACCAAAATGAGCCTATCGGCCTATCATCAATTGGTCTGTTTGAGTAGTATATTTCATGTACCAGTTTCACCCAAGGCAGGTCTTGATTGTTAAAAAACTTGTGCAAATGCTTTAAAAGCAGTGCTTGATTATGAACAGCCAGATCTAACACTCCAAGTCCACCTTGTTCTTTAGGCATTGTAACTTTGTCCCATGCAATTAGAGCAGTTCCTTTATCTTCCATTCCATACTTTCTCCAAAAACAATGTTTGAGGTACTTATTCAGTTGTTGATGAACCGCAGCTGAAAAATGTAAGATACACATGTAGAAGGTTGGAAGGCTTGAGAAGACTGATTTGATCAATTGCAATTTCTCTCCATAAGACAGAAAGGTCGAGCATCCCATAAGTCTTTGTTGTACTCTTTGAAATAGTGGTGCATGATCAATTAGCTTTGGTTTTGAAGTGCACAGGGGCAGACCAAGATAGATGAAAGGCAGTTCACCAATCGGGCATCCTATGGCATGTATCAGGACAGGGAGCAATTCTTGAGGGACATTTAGTGGAACCAAGACTGACTTATTATAGTTAACTTTCAGACCAGTGTATCCAGCAAAGCGATTTATTAAATTCTTGGCATGTTGTAGTTGCAAAGGGCAAGCTTGAATGATGAGAAGGGTGTCATCCGCATACTGAATAATTGGGAAATTAGGAATAGCTTGAGATACCAATGGGGCCTTGATAAGATCTTCTCTCATAGCTTCATTGAAAATGCTCTGCAGCAGATCTGATGCCAAGACAAAAATGAGGGGAGAAAGTGGATCCCCTTGTCTTACCCCTCTTTTGCAAAAGAATTGCTTTCCAGGTATTCCATTTAGAAGAATTGAAGAGTAACCCGTGGAATAAATCATTGTGATCCACTTAATCCATTTTTCACCGAAACCTTTTGCAATCAGAATTTCTTTAATGGTACTGTGCTCAATCATGTCAAATGCTTTCTCAAAATCCAGTTTTAGAATGACATAAGGATTTCTCTGCTGACTACAGAGATGCAAGTATTCATATGCCCATGGGAGGCAATCCTGTATTGATCTGGCCTTCAAGAAACCATATTGATTCTTGTGTACCAGTCTATGCATCACTTTTTATAATCTGTTAGCCAATAGCTTTGTAATGATCTTCAATGAGCAGTTCAGCAGTGAGATGGGTCTGTAATCAGCGGCTTGTACAGGTGCATTCTTTTTTGGAATAAGTGTGATGAAAGAGGAATTAATACTTTGAAGATTTATGTTGCCTTCATAGAAATCAGCGATGAGTTTATAGAAATATTCTGCAATAATACTCCAACATGTTTTGATAAAATCAGTGTTGAAACCATCAGGACCCGGAGATTTGTCTGATGGGAGTTCTTTTATTACCGCGTCAATTTCATCTTTTGAGAAAGGTATCTCCAGAGCATCCAGATCAGGTACTCTACTTATCAATGTCTCTAAATGTAGATCATTAACAGTCGGTGAAGTGGTTCCCATCCTTTGCTTGAAACTTCTTTGTAGAATTGCAGCTTTTGCTTGGTGATCTGTGTGTTCCATTCCATTTTCATCTTGCAAGGTAGCAACTGCATTGTTCCTATATTTGATTGTAGCTTTAGCATGAAAAAACTTGGAATTCATCTCTCCAAACTTAGCCCATCTGATTGTGGCTCTTTGCTTCCAATATATATTTTGTTGTGCAAGTAATGAAGCTAAATGTTCCTTAAGAACAGTTCTTCCTCCCCATTCCCAATCAGATAGCGGTCTGAATTCTTCTAGAGTGTCCAGCAGAAAAATAGATTCATTTGTGTTCTTGATTGTTTGCGCTAATTGAGAAATACACTTAGACCAGATTTTGAGTCCTTTTCTCAGTCTTTTGAATTTAGCTGTAATCCTTTTTGCACTGTCCGTTTCCTGAATATCTTGTTCCCTTATTCCTTTAACAATGTCTTTGAAATCACTGTGTTGCAGCCAGAAATTCTCAAATCTGAAGATTGTAGCTCTATTCACTGAAGTACCTATCTGAATTTTAAAGGGGACGTGATCCGATATTGGTCTAGCCAAAGGAAGTACCATTGTATTTGGAAAATTTAGTGTCCATGCCTCTGAAGAAAACACCCAGTCTAGCTTCTCAAGTAGCTTCTCAATTTAGTACCATTGTATTTGGATAATTACAATTTTGGCAATAGTAACGACGTGGCGGGCGGTAAAATAACTTTTTTCCTTGTATTTTATGCTTACTTTTTGGGCTAGAACCGTTGAGTGCTGATAATATTTTGCCGTGGCAGCGACTTGAAATACTAGTCTTGTCTAGTCTGAGATCAAAAATATATGCAGTTACTATGTGTGTGTACATACCGTTGTGTACTCGTGTGTGTACCAGATTATGTGTGTGTTATTTATATATACAAAAGACATTCTATGCAAATGTAACGAAAAGAATCGGTCGGTGTGGTGGCTAGCTCAAGCTGATATCTATCGCTTGGTTTTGTCACTTTGTGTTCGAATACCCACCGGTTGACATTATTTTGGTAATTATTTCAGCCTCACTGACAAGTGGGATGTGCATGGTAGACAGCATTAAGGTCACATGTGCGAGACAGAAATATGCAAGGGTTGTCTCGCAAAAATAACACTGTCACGTGTAACCGCTAGGATGAATTGTACCACTATTGCACCCACATCACAACTTGTTGTACCACCTCACCCCATTTTGCAACTTGTTGTATGAAATTGCACATGCTAGACAAGTATTTGTACCACGGGTGCTATTACCTCTTTACACATTGTCCTAGCCAAATATGAAGTGAAAATGAAATACTTATCTCCATTGATTTATTCCTTGTCAAGAATACGCTAATTGTAATTTTTGAGGTCTCTAGTAGACGCAAATTTGATGATTTTGTGTGTTGGAGCCGATAAACGACTATGAGGACATGCAAGAAGATGCGAGAGCAGGGTACAACAACTTTTTTTTTACACGAAATAAAACTCCACTAACCCTGGTGCATAGCAAGATCGCTAGCAACCAAACCAGATACAAAAGCTGGTGCATCATCCAGCCACACATGGTTCATGGCACCAGTCCCTTTGCCGTATTGAGCAATGGCGTGAGCAGCCCTATTACTGGAACGACGGCAAAAGGTAAATTCGAAATCATCAAAAGCAGCGTAGCACAAGCTTCTAGCTTCACGATAGAGGACACCAAGATTCGCCATATCATGCCCACCAGAATTGATAGCATTCACCAAGTTCAGAGAGTCCGACCCAAATATCACTCTGAAGGCACCCGGGTTGCTTGTATTTTCGATGGTAGCCAGACAAGCAGAAGCTTCAGCGTGCAAAGCAGAGCTGAGGTGGTTCAGATGTCCCGCCCCTGCTGCAATGAGTTGACCATCATCAGATCTTGCAATGAAGCCCCATGCACCTTCAGAAGATTCACAATAGTAAGCTGCATCAAAATTAACTTTGACAAAGGTTGCTTTCGGTAGCTGCCAACCATCATCTTGAATAGGTTGTGACTGAGCTGGAGCCTCCTTTTGTATGAACTCTGACAGGTGTTTGCGCACCTGGTAGCATACTTGTTCAACAGTTGCGGCTATTTCACCAGCATTTATCTTGTTCCTTGTAGTCCACCAGTCCCACAACATGACTATAATTAGTGATCTTTTATCTGATGGTAACGACAAGATCTGCTGGGCAAACTGTTTGGCATTCGCACAATCACAAAGGGACAGACGAATATCCTCCATATACAGCTCTCTTAAAATCTTCTTTACTGATTTGCATTTTAAGAAAACATGGGCTCCATCTTCATCCAAGCGCCAACAAAAAGGACATCTAGTGTCCAATTCAATTCTTTTCCATTTTATGTTCATCTTTGTGGGCAAGCTATCGTGGACCAGGCGGCAAAAGGAAATGAGAACCTTCCCAGGAAGTTTTAGGTCCCATAGTTTCTTCCATGTCTGCACCTGTTCAGGGGCTAAACTGACGGACCTACATCTCTGTGGTTCTTGCTGTTCCTAATCTGAACACCCACCTGATATGCAGACTTGACAGTAAACATGCCCTTGCTATCAAAATGCCAAGCAATCATATCATCCATTTGCGGTCTGATTGGAATTTTCAGAATATCATCCACATGAGCAGTGTTGAAATGATCCCACAGAAGCTCCTCGTCCCACGCCTCGGTGATAGGGTTGATAAGCTCATTCACACAAGTGATAATAGAAAGGCCTCAGACTGAGCTGGGTCTCCTCGTCTCGCCTCTAGGTATCCATGGATCTTCCCATACAGCGATTGACTCGCCGCTACCAACTCTATAGATGATTCCTTCCTTCATGAGCTCGCAGCCCTTCAGAATACTTCGCCAAGAGTAGGACATCCCCTGCTTGGGAATAACCTCAAGAATAGAGCAATCCGGGTAGTATTTTGCTTTTAGGACCTGGGCACACAACGAAGCAGGGTTCTGAAGGAGTCGCCAGCTCTGATGGGCAAGCATCGCAATGTTGAAAATGTGTAGATCCCGGAAGCCGAGGCCGCCATAACTCTTAGCATTTGAGAGCTTTTCCCAACTGAGCCAATGGCACTTATTTTTGCCCTCCTCTTGATCCCACCAGTATCGGCAAATCATGCCACTGATTTCTTCACAAAGAGATTTTGTCAAATCAAAACAGGACATGGCATACGTCGGAATCGCCTGTGCCACTGCCTCGATTGAAATCTCCTTACCCGCTTTTGAGAGCAGATTTTCCTTCCAGCCCTGTATACGTCTCCAAATTTTCTCCTTGATGTACTCAAATTATTTCTTTTTCGAAGCACCTAAATGAACCGGGAGACCGAGGTATTGCTGGTTTTGGGACTCTCTTGGTATGCCTAGCGCATGGAGGACAACCTGCTTGTTGCCTTGCCTTGTGCCCTTGCTGAAATAGGCTGAGGACTTGTCCTTATTTATCATTTGCCCAGATTGAGACTCATACAAAGCCAAGATTTCTTGCAGCTTATTTGCATTCACAACTGATGCCTTCGTAATAATGAGTGAGTCGTCTGCAAAAAAGAGATGGTTTATCCTTGGTGCCGTAGGACAAATCTGAATCCCTTCCAATGTGCCATTCACCTCGGCCTGCTGGAGCATAGCTGAGAAAGCCTCGGCACAAAGGATAAAAAGATACGGTGACAGAGGAACCCCTTGACGAAGACCTCGCTCAGGACTGAAAGCTTCTGTGAGTTTTCCATTCACCTTCACTCGATATGAAACTGATCTCACACAATTCATGACTAGGTTCACCCATTGTGTATCAAACCCGATCTTTTGCAACATCTTCTCCAAGAAGGTCCACTCAACCCTATCGTAAGCTTTGCTCATATCCAGCTTTACCGCAACCATGCCGTCTCTACTTCCTTTGCGTTGGTGCATATGATATGTTATCTCATAAGCCAACAACACATTATCTGTAATCATCCGACCGGGGACAAAAGCTGATTGTGTAGGGGAAATAATTTCTGGGAGCAGGACTTTGAGCCGGTTTGCCAAGATTTTTGAGATCAGCTTGTATATAACATTGCAGAGGTTGATAGGCCTATATTCCGTCAGCTTCTCTGGGTTCTTCACTTTTGGAATCAAGACAATAGTCGTTTCATTCCAACCTGTAGGCATAACACCACCATTCAACACATGCAGGATCTCTACCTGCACCTTCTCGCCCAAGATATGCCAAAACTTTTTATAGAATATTGCTGGCATTCCATCGGGGCTGGGTGCCTTCAAATCCCCAATGAAATCAAGGGCTATTTTAACCTCCTTCGATGTATAAGGTTTGTTCAGACTTGCGTTCATCTCAGGGGTTACAGCTTGGTGTACATGTTGAAGGAGGTTATCATCCACGTGGCCTGCAGAAGACGTGAACAAACTTTTGTAGAAATTAGTGATAAAAGGCCCTAATTCTTCCTCCCTCTCCACTACTCCACCTCCATCCCTCTTCAACCTTTTTATTTTATTGACCCTTCTTCTCTCCGATGCATGTGCATGAAAAAAACTAGTGTTACGGTCACCATTCTTGAGCCAATTCACCTTTGCCCTCTGCTGCCAGAACAAATTGTATTGGTCCTCCAAGCGGCTCAGCTTATATTTTAGCAAATGTTCTCGGTTCACCATTCGTAGATCAATAGTACCTCTCCGACAAACCTCCAGGACGCCATCTCAACTCACCTCGAACTTCACGGTCCCAAGTGGCCAGACTCCCACTCACCCGCTTCACGGCTTCACTCACACGCTCCACCCCTTCAACAAAAGCATTGTTCCAGGCTTCTGCAACAATTTGATCACACCCCTCCTCCTGCAGCCAACTAGCTTCGAATCTAAAACATCTCTCACCGCCACTCCTCTCCTCCCTGCCATTGTACTGATCATTGAGCTCCACCACCAAGGGCCTGTGGTCCGAGTGGCGAGGGTTTCCATTGATCACTCTGTGTAACGGAAACAAGCAACACCACGCAGCATTCGCCACCACCCTGTCCAACCGCTCCCTGATGTAACCACTCGCCAGATGCCAGTTGTTCCTCCAAGTAAACGGATCCCCTACATAGCCAAGGTCCTCCAACTCACACGTCTCTAAAGTCCGCCGAACCGCTTCCATACACCCTTGGGCCCGAGCTGGCCCTCCTTCCTTCTCACCAGCAAAAAGAATCTCATTAAAGTCACCTAGAACCATCCATGGAAGATCTGATTGAGCATGTAAAGTTCGTAGAAGCTTCCATGTGTTCTCTTTCTTTCCCGCCTTGGACTCCCCGTAAATTCCGGTTAGTCTCCACTTCGTGCCACTCTCTTCTGTGACATCCACATCGATGTGGTATCACCCTTTCCACCTTAAACTCACATTCACCCCCTGCTTCCAGAACATTGCCAACCCTCCACTTCTCCCCTCGCTATCTTTCACTATCATGTTCGGCATATCTAACTTCCATCTCAGGTGTTCCAATTCCCTTTCTATCAATTTTGTCTCCGATAGAAAAAGAATGTCGGGCTCTTCCTTCCTCTGGAGATCCAAAAGACCATTCACAGCCGGCTGGTTCCCAAGCCCCCGGCCATTCTAGCCTACAGCCTTCATTGATCCCTGCAGGGCTGTTCCGACAGCCCCGCCAATGGTGTGATGTTAGGCTCATCACTTGTCCTCGCCTTCTTTGAAAGGTTGTCCCGATCATTTGCCACCACCTCCTCCAAATATGTCTCGGGAGGTACGTCCCCATCTGTCAACATAGCAACCTGATTGCCGTATATTTCATTCAGCTCCTCCTTTTCCTTTTCCTCTGCTCCTTGTGGCATCTCAAGTGTCCCTACAGATAATGTACTTTGCAAACTCCCACGATTCCCATTCATTTCTTTCTCCTCTACCTCCAGTCTTCTCTGTTTGTGTTTGACATAAAAAATCTGGCTGTTGGATGTTATTGACCAGAGTTTCAACTGATTTGGCATAACGCTGGGATCAAACGTGAGGCCTGGAACAGAATATGCTGGAACAGAATATGCTGCTTGCATCTGAATCCATTCCTCCTGAAGAACCTCACCTTTAACATCCTTTGACAGCAGATAGCTTCCATTGCACGCACGAGGTTCACCCAAGTCTCTGAATAAAATACCTATATCTCTGCCAAAAGCATAAGCATGAGCAGCAAACCTCACCGGGTCAACACCAGACCTATGAACCAGTACAGCTTCCTCGTCGTGCATAATCCCAGCAGTCTCAGACTCTGTACTTATGAAAGAGTCCTTCTTCGGCTCCTCAACAGTCTTCGTCTCCAAGTCTGCCACCACTTCCGTCCGGGAGGGAGCCTGGTCCGCCGAGACGACCGAGACAACCAGCGCATCAATCGATGATGGAGCGGTCGATTGTTCACCCTCACCACCTGACGCAATCCTGCTGCCGGACTGAACGAACGCCGCGACTTTAGTCTTCAGCAACTTCAGACATTGCGCCGGATCGCGCGAACGGCTGACGATCTGCGCCGCCCTCGCCTTGAAAAGCTCCATCTCCCCGGACCACCCTCCAGAACGCCCGGACGCCATCCCCGAAGGAGGCCCGGAGGGCCCCTCCGACAGAACCGTCGCCCAAAGGATCTCCGACTACGCCGCCGCCGCACGGTCGCCCTCGCCTCCAAAATCGCCAATTGAATCGCCACAGGAAACCGAACCGTCACTCACGGGACGGACGGGACGGTACAACAACTTAGCCAAACGTAGAATGAAGATATAGGCGACATTGTCATTAAAGACGACTTCAACTAATCAGCAAACTGTGTGCACGCTACGAAGCAACATTACCATATTGTATTGTACTCCCTCCGTTCCAAATTAGATGATTTTCATTTGTGTACATGTATTTGTGTACATGTAGATGTATCTATACTTATAACATGTCTAGATATATCAATATGTGGACAAATGGAAGTCATCTAATTTGAAACGGAGGGAGTACTTTTGTGGCTAGTGAACACAAAAATAACTTTACGGAGCAAGAGAGGTGTGCGCGTGTATGTGAGCGTTTGCGTTTGTACTGTGTTTCTCAAAAAAAAAAAACTCTGTGCGAAAGCAAAAACGAACTAAAAACAAGTCGTACTCGTGGCATGCCTTGCGTAGATTCAGGACCATAGCTCCGTGTGCACAGGCACAACATACATTCGGGATCATCGACAGACCATGGCATATGGCGCCAAGGGTAAATCTCTTTTTCGGACCATGTCTAGCTCCTCTTGCTACTAGCTGCAATGAGATCATCAACGAGACGACACAGATCACGGTGCGAGGAGCCTCCTTCCGCCATGGCAGCGTGACACTCTGCGGCGAGGTCCATTACCCTCTTCCTCGCCGCGTCCCCTGGCCCTCCGGGGCACATGAACCTCGTAAGCGCCCGTGCCACATCCTCGGCCGGGACTAGCTCGTGTTCTTGGAACCTCGTGCTCCGTAGGCCGGCGCCGTCCGGCCACAGCCGCTCCCCGATCCCAAGGACCTCCGTCACCAGCCTCTCGGTGATGAACTGCTCGAACACCATCGGCCACGTCAGCACCGGCACGCCCGCCGCCACCGTCTCCAGGACGGAGTTCCACCCGCAGTGCGTCACGAACGCGCCCACCGCCGTGTGCCCCAGTATCGCCGTCTGCGGGGCCCAGGTTTCGACGAGCAGGCCGCGGTCCCCGACGCGCTCCTTCCACCCCTCAGGCGGAGTCCACTCCCCCTCCGCCGCCGCCGCCCTCACAACCCACAGGAACGGCTTCCCGGACGCCTCCAGCTCGAGAGCAAGCTCGTCCAGCTGGGTGTTCGAGACGTGGGCCAGGCTGCCGAAGCATAGGTACACCACCGACCGGCTTGGCTTGGAGTCGAGCCACTCGATGCACGGCGAGTCGACGACGCCGGACGGTCGCGACAACGGTAATCGCGGCGGCGGCGCCAGCGAGAGGGGCCCTAGGAAGTAGGCGCGGTTGGCTTGGCCCTCGCGCGTGAACATCTCGCAGTACTGCGGCTCCAGGTCCGACGAGGTATTCATGGCAAGTCCGAAGAAGTCTCGCGTCGGAGTAAACGTGTTGATCCTCGTGGCGGCGTCTTGCAGCAGGCACATCCGCAGGAACTCCGGCAGCTCGGTCATGGGTATCCGTACGAGAGGGTCAGGGAACCGAGGGACCGTGACGACGGCGCCGGCGGCGTTTTCGTCCTTGGCGACGACGGCACTGTGATCCCTGATGTGGCGCATGGCGAGGATCGAGAAGGCGCCGATGGCGCTGAAGACGACGCAGGGCACGCCGAGCTCGGCGGCGATGCCGGCGTTCCAGGAGAAGTGCACGTCGGTGACGATGGCGTCCGGGGACTGCGCCCTGATGAGCGCCTCCTGCGCGGGGCGCATCAGGGTGTGGCTCGTGGCAGCCATGTCGATGCGCGACGACTCGGCCGGCGTGGCGGCCTTGCTAGGGTTCTCGACGCCCTCCGGGAGGCCGTCCACGGCCGGGAACGGATACGTTGCTATCTTCACACCTTCTGTGCTAGTGTTATGCTCGTGTTGACGCCTCTCCAGTAGGGACTGGACGATGGAAACGTTCGCCGGCGTGACGGCCACGGTCACTTCCACGGCGCCGTCGAGCCTAGCGCCGGCGAGGCGGATGGCAAGGTCAGTGAAGGGTTCGATGTGGCTGGTGGCGAAGAAGGGGATGAGGAGGACGCGCAGCTTCTTGCTGCAGCTGGCCATTTTTGCTGTGACGTAGTACGAGCGGAAAGACTGGCTCGTGTTGTGATTGTATGATCAGGAGCTAGTAAGATCGATGTTGGACTTGGGGTAGAGTGTCTTATTTTGATATCACGGGGTGGTCAGCTACCCGATCGATGAACTACAAAATTCCCAATGCGGGGCACGCGATTTGTAAGTGATCCAATCTACCGACTAACTGTCAGTCAATTGGGTTTTGTTAATTCATCTGAGCACGATATGATTGATCACCACAGCATCGTCACTTTGTCCTGCAACAATTAACTAATCTCGAAACAAAACAAAGGAGTACTGTCGGTCCAGTTGGCACGCAGATAGCGTCATAGCGACGACTACTGGAGTAGACGCTCGGGCTCGCAGAACGAAGACAAACTTTGAGCACACTAAACTATAGTTTAGTTATGCACCGCTGTAAGAGCATCCCATCTCCATTCTGGCCCCCAATAGCCCTCCCATGGTGACCATACCATGGGCCTTGTAGTTTTGATCCTCTACCTCATCACGCTGAAAGAATACTAGACGAATAGGCGAGCTTCGCCTCGCCGCCTGCATGGCGTTCTGGCACAGCATGGCAATGCGATAAACTTGTAGGCGCTTTGTTCTATGACGGTACATTAAAACTATGCCTATACATAATACGCGAGTGAAAAATTCTACCGTGCAACACTCTGGAAAAAATTAAGTTGCACCTTCCATAATTTCAAAGTTTGCATGATTATCCTTTCTAGTATGGACAGTAACTAATAGATTATGGACTAACTTTTCCGAAAATCTAAGAACTTCAAAATATTTAACAACTGACAATTCCTTCAATAATAAAGGAGCAGAAAAAAATATCCTTCAATAGAAGATACTTTATAAGTAGAGGTGTTGAACAAACAACATAGCTATAGCACCAATACAACTAAATAACTTTGATCTGCCATCATGGAAAACCTTAAAAGTTAAACAAGCTAAACATTGATTTCATGAAAATGGTGAGAAACAAAGTAAACCAAATTGTCATACATAGCTCAGTAGTAGGACCGAAGGATTTAACTTTATAACTTCAGTTGCCCGTCTAATCATCCGCACAAAATTATCGTAGGCTCATAGTTTTCCAAATTTAATCAGTATCACTTCTTATATCCATATCCAGTGTCCAGAAACCTAACCTACAATAAAATCACTATTTGGTGCAAAAGATAAAATGCAGACCATCTAGTTTCTACTATATTGCAAAAGGAAGATAAATAACATCATCTTGAATGGATCCCATCGATCAATCAATCAGGATATAAACTACGAACGACACAAGTAAACTTTTTCATGGTCGAATTCACACGCAGAGAGGCATAGTCGCAAGCTCGATGTCAAGCACGCCTGATGTTGTCAGGGCTCGCCTCTGATAGCCCAATGTACTTGACCTTCTTCTTCACCAGCTCCTTGAGCACACAAATCTACAACAATTTTAGCTCCATAATTACAGCAAACAACCACACTAGTCAAATATATGGCTACTCATGCATGTAATGAATTAACAACATGAAGGAATTAATCAAAAAAATGGGGCAGTGAGAAGAAGCAATGTCCTCAATGCCGCCGATGCAGGTTGTCTGGCAGCAAGTATGTCCGGCCAGACGCACACGGTGCCATCATGCATCCCGCTGGATCCTGAACTTGGTTGCCAATCTGATCAAAAGGCACCCTCTTCTTTAGATGGAACATGGAAGACACACTCTGATGGAATAATCAAACTGTACAATACCAAACAAATTAACTAACGGAGGTACTATCTTGTTCTCATAGTGCCATGATCATGGTCAGGTACAAACAATAGGTGTCCTGTGCTACCTATGGGGGAAATTGGGTTAATGAAAACGAAGGGATACATGTGATAGCTAATTTTTTTTAAATAATACACAAAAATTATTTAATTCCGGAAATAATACGCAGTTTTTATTTTTTTCAAAAATATTACCCAGTCGGCCCCGTCGGAGCCGACAGGGCCTACTCGGTCACGGCGAAGCCGACAGCCCTAATCGGTCTCGACGAAGCCGACTAGTGGCGTGCACCCATAAATACACGCCACTGGTATTCCCTACTAGTGGCGTGCACTCATCTATACACGCCAGTGGTAATAACCCAGGCATACTTGGGGGCTTACACGTGGACGAGTGGGGCCTCTCGGTCTCGACGAAGCCGAGTAGGGCCTGTCGGTTTCGACGGGGCCGACTGGGTAATATTTTTGAAAAAAATAAAAACTGCATATTATTTCCGGAATTAAAAAAATTTCGTGTATTATTTAAAAAAAATTAGCCATGTGATATCATTTTTTTATAGGAAAGAACTTCATGCGCAGCAAACACCAAGCGTTGTTGGTCTTCAAACAGAATGAGTTGCAAATGAATACAAATTGACATACTGCTTAGACGCCCGGATAACAAAGTCAGCACCGTTGACATTGCGGCTGTCATCAAATTCAATAGAGTTATATTTTATTTCAAATGAGATATTGTAGAAGCATGATATTTTGCTACACCAAATTGCCCTCGTCTAACATCCAACTCTTTGTTCTATACCCTGAATTCGGCAATTGATGACACCATCAGATACAAAACTATTTTGAAATGCCAATAAATCTGTGTGCATTTGGTAGCAATGTTTTAATAGTATTCTAGGAATACCGTGATTTATAAAAATACTATGATTTCGAATACTTTGAGGCATTTCTCTCTAGTTGAAACTGCAGTTTTATATACTTGGTATTTGCAAATGCTTCACTATTTGCAAATACTCCGGGCATAGGGTACTCGCTGGACACCTCCTTCACGATTTGATCGTCCTCCTCGAGCTACGGGATGCCCTCCTCCTCCAGAACCTCCAGTGAGCACCAAATCGCCCTCGGCGGCCCCGACGGAGGTGTAGCCACCCTGCCTGCTGCTGTGGGCTCGTCTCCATACGAATAGCCGAGAGGGACGGAGGAGGCTTTGTACCTCCAAATAGAGTGTAGGGAGGCGTCCCACCACGAGCTTCGCGTCCGCGTCTTCGTCACCCTGCTCGACATGGGCGCCATAGGCCCGTCACCTACCTCCCCGTCAGAGGCGGCAAGGGGTGGGGCAAATTCATCTGGAGCGTTGGTTCATAGAGTTGGCGCCGCTGGAAGGGAGAAGTTGGTGAGGGAGGAGGGAACCAGGAGATACTGGAGCAGCGGCGCTGCTTGGGCCTGGGCGGCGGCCGTCGGCCGAAATCCTAGCTCTCATGGTGTTGGAAGAGAGAAATCAACCACGGGAGTCCAAAGATATTTTTTTCCCTTTGAGTGTAAGGATGATTTTTTATTCTAGTGGGGCCCACATAGCATAGTCACCAATCAGCAAGTGCCCTGAGAAGGCTTGCATGCCATCAGCCTTAAAGCTTTAGTAGAAGAGCTTCTTCGCATTACAAGATTAGAAAACAGAGAAATTAGAAAAACACAAGAGTTTGATAGGATTGTAGGTACAAAATAGAGAATTATAAAACAGAGTAAAACATTAGGAATGGTCGTATTAATGGAACACAGGAAAAAAGCAAGAAAAATGTCTCGATACTAAACGAATAGGTGTAAAAAAGAGATTATAGTGAATGTTGAAATTCCTTTGAGATTGGGGTGTAGGATTGCAATCCATAGGAATTTGACAACACCCTGATAGCTTATACATTCCTGAAATGGTTTCATATTGTTGTAAATACTGGAATAAACAACACCTTGATAGCTTTTATTTTTTTAAATAAAGAGTATATATTAATATCGCGGAGATACCAATTACACCCAGCCTCTGCAACAACACAACAATCTAGGGTATTACGGATGCACATAGCCGAAAAACAATAAGAAGAAGAAACTAAAAAAGAAAAAGTCCCGCCACAGAGTTACAGTCCTTACAGCAGCAGCGCAACCACCACCAAGACAACACCTGTTGTCCAAATTCTCCAAAGGCAAAACAAGAAGGAAACAATGCATAAGCGTCGTCGTCCCCCGATCGAAGATCTTGGGTTTTCACCCTGGAGATAGTCCACGCTCTCAAAACAATGTCTTCAACAAGGCCATTGTCAGGCACGACCAATGAAGGCCAGATCTTAGATTTTCATCCTGAAAGGTAAGACTTTAAACTTCACATGTGCTGACATCCCCACTTACATACCGTTGCTACGAGTCCTGAAGCTCCAAACAAATTCCTCATCGCCGCCAAAGACTCGAACCATCATTACTAGTACTCCAATCTCGCTTCCATGACGTTCTCCGCCTATGACTTAATCATGGATTTGCCCATGATGACAACAGAAGCAGAACTTCACACCGCTCCCTCCAGCGCAACCGAATCCATCCGATCCAGCGGTTTCTAGGCATAAAAGTCGATCGCCAGCGGAGGCTTTCGGAACTCAACAATCCGACCAGATCAAAGAGGACTGGCATCAGGTAAATCTTTGTCCTCAGATGATCTGAAGGCTGCCATCATGTGTCGCCGGCCTCACGAACTGGTCTTCGCCGGTCTCACGATTTGGCTGCCGCGCCGGCAGGCTGGCCGGCCGCCGATCCCAATTGCACGCATGTGTTCAGCTGGCACACGGGCATGGGTAGATGATCCGTGGTGGACATGCATCTAGCCATGCATGCACGCCGGCAATTCATGCCAAGAACAACAACTTTAAGTCCTCCTGCCCGACTGCATCTGATCCGGTCAACATCCATACTAGGACTAGCGGCCAGATCGACGCACCATCAGATCGGGAGACTGGCGACCAGATCGGGATTCGGGAGACAATTAGACAGCATGAAGGAGAGACACCAGGTGGAAAAGAAAAGGAAAAAGGGACTGAGACGCCCGCCGCCGCCGAGGGCGTCCTAAGGCGGTGGTGGCGGCGTCTCCGGACTCGCCACAGGCGACCCGGGAGGCTAGGAAAGAAGTTCATATACCCCCTAAGTTTCAGAGAAGGGACAACTAACCCCCTCAAGTTTAAAACCGGCTACATAACCGAGAAAATGACAAAAAACCACCACAATTGAACACAAGACGACGATGAACCATCACCTTAGTCTTTGTTGACACATAAATACCACTATTGAGGCCATGATGTGACGCAGAGCACTAATTCGCATGTTTAAGTCTGCTAACACGTTTTCTGGCGGTTTGGCCCCACCTGTCGGGTCTACGTGGCAGAAAAAAACAAGTCAACACTATCTTTTCTTTTTTCCTTTTTCTTTTTTTCTTCTATCCCGTTGCCCTCCTCCACACCGCAAGTCACCACCAATTGCCGCCGCGCGCCGGCCATTCCCGACCTGGAGCAGTCCGTGCGGGGGCTGCCCACCCCGCCGGCGCCGCCGCCGCCGCGCTCGAGGTCCAAATCCGGCCGGCGCCAGCGCCGCGCTCGAGCCCAAAATCCGCGCTTGAGCCCAAAATCCGTCCGGCTCCGCCGACTAAATTTCAGATCGAGCTGATGTTTGTTGGGAACATGCTCTGCAGTTCCCGCTGCTGAGCCGGAGCGGCGTGCTGCAGCGTCTGATCAGCAAGTACCATCCAGACTCGTCGGACGACGGCGGCATGTGCACGCTGCAGCTGGACGACATCCCGGGCGGCGCCAAGGCATTCGAGCTGGCGGCTCGCTTCTGCTACGACGTCAAGATCGAGCTGAACGCGCTGAACGTGGTGAGCCTCCGGTGCGCCGCCGAGTACCTGGGCAAGATGGACGACTCAGCGCCGGTCAATCCCAAATCGGGGAGTCGACTTTGCTGCCCACGGAAGTCCACAGTGTGGCTCCCATCTCCCTGCACTAATACGCCGATGCGGCTCCTCCAATAGCCTCCTCCTTGCCCATTGTTACCGTGGCGGACGCCGTCCGGCGGCGCGGTGCGGCTCGGCGACCTCGAGCGCGGCGGCGGCATGAAGCTCCTGGAGTGGGCGCCGGCGGGCATCGGCCACGCGCGGGCGAGCGGGAGCCCTGGCCAGCCCCGAGCGTGGGCGCGGGAGAGCGCCAGCCATGTGCGGGCGGGTCGCCGGTGAGCTCCCAGCTGCCTAGCACGGACTCCCCTGCGTGTGTATGTTGACCAGGCCGTCCTCTCTCTTCCCCTTGCTCTTTTTTTTTTGCCACGTAGGCCTTACGGGTGGGTCCTATTTGCCAGAAACATTATTAGAAAGTTAACAACGAGAGATTAGTGCTCTGCGTCACACCATGGTCTCAATAGTGGTATTATGTGTCAACAAACCCTAAGGTGATGGTTCATCATTGTTTTGTGTGCAATTGTGGTGGTTTTTTGTCATTTTCTCTACATAACCCTCAAGTTTGGAACACCGGACAAAACACCTAGACAAATTTGAAGCGGTCTTGGCATGTGGTATTGTGTACGTGGCAATGGATGGCGCCAGGGTGGGCACATAAGTTGACTTGTATACGAATTTCGCAGTGGAGGCCACGCGTCAGTGTACTGAGCTAATCATTTCCTATATTTCCTTTTTCTCTTATATTTCCTTTTTTCTCTCGTGACCCATTGCCGGTTCTGTCTATTCTGTAGCTGGATGGCGGTAGCTAGCTGGCCGGGTGAGAGTAATACCATTACCATGAGTGAGCTGCGAGCGAGTGCCCATGGAGGCATGGAGGTGGAGGGCGGGGCGTAATGGCGTAGGGCGCGAGGGGCGTGGGCAGCGGAACAGGACGACCTTAAGGAGCACAACACGACGGCGCGGCCGCCGCCGGCGACGGGAGCAGCTGGGCGGCGCGTACGGCCGTAGGTGCGCGCAACGGTGTGCGATGTGTGCTCCATGAGGCGGCCAGGCTCTGCGAGCACGTGCCGCATGCACGATGTGCACTATCCTGCGATGTCGATGTCGACATCCATGCCGAACTCGCCGAAGCGCCCAAGCTCCATGGAGCATCGGGAGTACAACAGGTCAGCGTGGGGACGGACGACGCCGACTGGTTACTCAAGCCAAACTAAAAAGATGCAGCTCATAGCGGCGGTTGTGCGGTGGTGAGCATGGGTCAACAGCGGGAGGAGCACGAGCGCCTTCATGGTCGACCCGCTTGGAAGATTTGGCCGGGGTGATGCGAGTGCTCGGTGGCCGGCGGCGCGGAGGAACTACGCAGCGGCGGTAGATCGAGGGTCCGGCGCCGCGGGGCCTCACTGACTGGTGGCAGGGTGCGGCGGTGGCCTTGGGGAGCCGGCGCGGTGGCGTGACCGCGTGAGGAGATGCAGGGGCATGTCGGGTGGTTGGGGAAGATGGGGAATTTTAATCTCCAGTCCAACATGGCATTGACTGGTTCCTATCTCTTTGCCACGTACACAATACCATATGCCAAAACCGCTTTAAATTTGTCCAGGGGGTGTTTTGTCCGGTATTTCAAACTTGAGGGGGTTATGTAGCCGGTTTTAAACATGAGGGGGTTAGTTGTCCCTTCTCTGAAACTTATAGGGGGTATATGAACTTCTTTCGGAGGCTAGGGTTATTTGTTTTTCACCTGAAACACGAGACATCTATTATGTATGTTTTTTTTATTTTAGAACTTCTGATATCATACCATGCCCAGTCATTTCAGTCGAGCATTAGCAGATTTAGGCTCGTCGAACTCTCTCTTCTTTCTTAGTCAATGAAAAAGGCAAGCCTCTTACCTCGTTTCAAAAAAAGGAAGCACGTCTGTAGCAGGTAAAACCAAAGTTAGTGATATCATGCCATGCCCAATTGCCCAGTCATTTCAGTCCAGTATTAGCAGATTTATAAGCAAGGCTGTAGTAGGTAAAACCATAGTTAGTGATATATTGATCCGGCTCTAATTGCAGATATTGGTCAGGCCGGAAGTTTTCTTGTAATGTACCTTTTAATGATCCTTTCCCAGTAGCATGTCCCCCACTATCTCAATATTATTTGTACAGGTTTATTGGTTTCTGTACATATAAATGAACGTTGTGACACACTAGTGATGTTATTTCACGGATTTGCTACATGTACGAGTAATTCTTGTCCAAATACGTTTGCATTCATCCATCTTTCCCAAACACGAGGAACTTTTTTTCCCCTACATCAATGCCTAGCCTTGATCACCACCACGTATTTTAGGTTAATTCTTCCCCAGGGTGGTAGTTGCAGAAATCGATACAAAGACAAAAGTTAGTGCAACAATGCAGTTGTGTCCATCTGTTTTTTGTGTGGAAGTTGACATTATGTGTACATACTTCTCTATGTGCAGTTATAAGGCTTTTGAATCTGCTCACGCAACTTCTTTGAGGATCAAGTTCCTCATTCGAGGACCACGTCCAGCATTATGGGTTAATTTACAGCTTTTAATCTGCATGTATTGCACACACGCTGAGCGGCTGACGAAGCGAAGGAAGTTCACCGCTCCTAATCCGCGTCATCACAAACCTCAATACTAGGCCAGGCTATTTCTTGAAGGTCAGATCCTCTTGTTCTGCCAAACAACAGCTGCACTTGGTGCGCCACTACCAGCTGTTGTTGAGCTCCACGTCTAAGGGCACAAACAGCTACTCCCATGACAAATAAATCTCTTTCATCATGATATGAGGAACTCGCCCGGGGAATAACTACGACATAGTATTAGTTGCCCACACGATGTTAACCTTTTCTTTCCATGCCGTACTTCAATCAAACTTAATAGCCAAGGCTAACATAAACTGCAACTAAATCGACTGCAAAGTCAAGACCATGGTCATATTAGTACATTATTATACTTTTGAGTTGATTATGTTTAAGAGTTTGAATACTAACTAAGACATATGAGATTTTTTTACTAAGATTACACGTGGGTTGCACGTACACGCTTACTAGTGAGTTAAGTAGGTGATGAGCAATGTCATGTTCCTGAGAAAAAACCTCTTGAGTTAAGTACTCCCTGGGTAAATATTTATAGGGAACAAATTTATGATCTTTCTTCTTGGACACCCAATGGAAACAATAAATATATATAGAACAAAATTCTTTCACTAAATTGGATGATTACTAACTAGTAGATCGTGCTGCTAAATATATATAGATGTGTATATACTGATTATAAATTGCAATTCAGTTTGTATTGTGAGTTTGTGAAAGTTCTTGTTCGTGTCTGCGTGTAATTTATAGAATTTATCTGTTCTGTTGATCTCCATTGTTTTACATGAGTTCTTATCAGGAGTGTTCCTTTTTTTTCCTGTACATCACCAGTGAGGATTTTGTCGAAGTGAAGGGCACACTGGCACATGATATCAGGTCAGCTCATGAGCTAACAGGAACAGAATTATGTTCAGTGGTACTTTGAAGTATGCTACTGTAGAGCGGATGGTGGCAATGCTTTCTTTGCTTTGTTTGGCAGATAATTATTTTGTCACCGTAGTCACTTTGTAGCTTGTACAACTGAGTGCTGATTGAATTGATTAAAGTTGGGTCTAATCATTTGTAACCACATTTTCTAGTATCCAGGAATGGAAGATCACAGTTGGATTTGCGACCTCCAACTTTACATTTGAAGCCAGTGTCATTATTACTTCCACTAGAGAGAAATGAAGGTCTACATTTGACAGTGGGCCTCCAACTTTGCAAATGCATATGCACATTAGGCCCACACGTGCAACTTTCTCCCAAGCCCACAAGTCTGCATCCACATCTTGCAGTATAGTAAGGAAAAAAAAAGGACTACTGATTTATCTATTGGTTAGGACTGCAGAGGGGCGTGCAGCATCGAGCAGTAGTATAAAATTGCGCCGCTAACTCAAGACTTTGGCAGAGCACAGAGACTGACATCATGATCACTGTTATAATTAAACTAAAATATGGTTCGAGCAACAGGGTTGTCAAAATACCTGCGGTTAGAGAAGATAAAAGAAAGGAAGAAAGATCTCTAATTTACAGTGCCCATGTAGTAGGTACAGAAGAAAAGGCGTGGCTCATGTACCTGTTGGCTTCTTCGCAAGAGCATGCACCAGCGAGCGAGAGACAGCACACGAGGGCCTCCATTGCACGGGTTTGCACGCTATATAATATACTAGCTTGTTTTTGGATGATGGTAAATTGTATTCAGACTTTTCATTCGCCCACATGTGGATGTACCTATACATGCACATGTGAACAAATGGAAATCATCTAATTTAGAACGGAGGGAGTAGGACAACATCGTTCCATAAATCTTACTGTCCATAAACCCTAGCCGTATGTGTTGGAGATTTGGCTTTTGACGGCCTCGCATGGTCCATCAGGTCAGCGATGTCCAGTGTTTGATCGACCTGTTTGTGCTATTACTTGCCAAAAGTTGGTCGGCAAGATTACCTCAAGTTTGTATTTTTCCAAAAAAAAAAGGCATCAGTGTTCAGCTTTAAATTAATAAAGTCTAATAAGTTGTGGTATTACATCACTTGCTGAGTGAAACCAGCTTACATAGGGGAGTATAGTTGGCTCACTGCAAGAGCTAGAATAAGTTCATTACATGGGGATTTTTTGGCTACTGATAATCGAGATACTCGGATATCAGTAGATTATCAGTAGCCAAAAAATATCCAATCAGTGTGTAGCGTCGTTAACTCAAGACTTTGGCAGGTCCAGGAGCACAGATTATATGTTAGAGCATCACTAGCAGTGCCCTCGTTCTGGTCAAACCCTCAAATTAACTGCTTTTTTGAGGGTTGAGGCCGAAAGTTGGCGCGGAACAGAGCCCTCAAACCCGTAAACCCGCAAAAAAATTTGAAGGCCCAGCCCTCAAACTCCATCCCAACCTGCACAAACACGGGTTGAGAGGAAAAAACGCAGGGCCCTGCATTCTGGTCAACGACGCGTCGCGGGAGGGAAAAATCCCTCAACCGCTCGAGCCCTCCTCCTTCCCTGCGCCGCCGCCGGCCCTCGTCCGCCCCGCCGCCGGCCATGGAGGCCCCGCTGGCCCTTCCCGCGAGCGCCCCCGCCCCGCCGCCGGCCATGGAGGCCCCGCTGGCCCCTCCCGCGAGCGCCCCCGCCCCGTCGCCGAACCCCGCGCCCGGCCGCGCCTCGAGCGCCCCCGCGCAGCCACCTCCCGCCGCCCCCGCGCCGAGCGCCGCCGTGGTGGCCTCCACGCACGTCGGCGTGAAGAGGAGGAGGGCGCACGTCCTCACAGGCTCCACACCCGCCGCCGTCGCCCCCGCCCCCGCACCCGCCCCGAAGAGGAAGCCGGTTCTCCCCTCGCGGCCAAACCGCGCCCGATCGAAGAGGCCGCCAACCGCCACTGAGAAGAAGCCGGCCACTGAGAAGAAGCCGGCCAGCCGCAAGAAGGCCACTCCTCCGCCCGTCTCCGTCCCTCCGCCGCCAAGCGCCAATGAGGTGCTCGACGAAATGTCGGCCCCAACTGCTACTTATTACATGGGACTGCTCAATGATGCGGAGGTGAACATTGGGGCTCCTCCCCTCGATTCGTTCGACTTTGAAGAAGAGGAGGAGGCGAGTGCGGAGGAGGAAGAGGAGGTGACCGAGATCAATGAGGCGGCGTTTCAAGAGGGAGGAGGTGCTCGCCGGCCCATAGTCCGCTCGTCGAACTACACCGAGGTTGAAGATGTTCTTTTGGTTCGTGCTTGGTCCGAAGTTGGGATGGATGCGGCTCATGGCACGGATCAAACCGGGAAACTCTATTGGCAGCGGATTGAGGACAAGTATTTCAAGCTCAAGCCCAAGACCGGCAGCTTGGTCCATCGTTCTTTCCGGTCACTTCAAGGACGGTGGGAGGTGATAAAGCCCGCTTGTTCTCGTTGGAGTGCGGCTATGGACCAAGTGATTAACGCTCCACCAAGCGGCACCGTTGAGAGTGACTATGTGAGTATACTCAACCTCACTTCAACCGTTCATGTCTATTTTTACATTATGCACGGTTGTGATCATGCTATGCTTCCGATTATGCATATTGTAGGAGACATATGCTGACTTGCGGTACAAGGACATGGCCGGTTCCAAGGGAAAACATTTTCCCTTCAAGCATTGTTGGGCATTGCTTAAAGATCTTGACAAGTGGAAATTAAGGGATCAAGAATCCACACCTAAGAAATCGGATATGCTCGATATGGAAGATAGTGAGGATGAAGGAAGGAACCATGGCAAGCCCGAGGGATCCAAGAAGGCCAAGGAAAGGATAAAGTTGGAAGCGGATGCATCAAGCTTGAAGGAGAAGCTTGATCAAATGATCAAGGCAAAGGAGACATTGACATTGAAGACATTGGAGACAAAACTCATTATCACCGAGAGAAAGAAAGAGGTTAAGCTTGCACAGTTGGAAGCTAGGCGGGAAGATGCCAACCGGAAGGCCGAATTGGAGGAGAGGATGATCAAGCTCAAGGAAGTAAAGGCATGGAAAGAGATCATGGCCGAGGAGAAGGAGCACATGATGATGTCCAAAAAGGACATGGATGAGGACCAATTGGCGTGGTGGAAGGAGACCAAGGCGGACATCACGGAGAGGAAGAGGCTACTGCGTGGTGGTGGTGCGTCGTCTACTCTCCGAGGTGAGTCTCCGATGAGTGGTGGTGGCGACGGAGGTGTGGACAACTCAGCTTGAGTCACCGATGTGGTGGTGATGATGATCTTTTGCAAGGACAAAATGTTGATTATGTGATGTAAAACTATGAACCATGCATCATTTATAATCATTTGCAAGTTTGTTTCATGATATGTGTGTTTTATGATTGTGTTTTGCTAATATCCATTTGCAAATATTGTATGTTGCTGTCATTTTTGAGGAAATCCTGTTTTCATGATTATGAGATCCTGTTTTGAAAGTTTGAAGGCCGGCGCGCAGATCAGTGCCCTCAAACCAACCCTCAAAACAGAAGCAGAATATTCTGTTTTGAGGGTTGGTTTGAGGGCACTGATCTGCGCCGGCCGTTTTGGGCATTCAAATTCGCGTTTTCTCGGCCCTCAAACTGGCTTTGAGGGTTACCAGTTTGAGGGCACTGCTAGTGATGCTCTTACCCGAGTCATGGAGCACGGTGACATCATCAACGTACATAAAAGATTGAAGTAAGAGAACTGTCATCGTTTGATGTGGACTCCTACTGCATAAATTAACAAGCTACTTCCTCCGTATCTAAATATAAATATAAGACTCTCTACTAACTTATCACACACATGAATCTTACACTAAAACATGTCTAGATACATGTGTGTGGTAAGTTGATAGAGAGTCTTATATTTTGATACAGAGGGAGTAGTAAAGTACAAAATGTGACATAAGCTCCCAAAAAATCTCTTGCTCGTACGGTGCGTCCTGGTTCCCATGTACGTACCACTTCTTCTCACGCCGGTAGCATGGAGACCAGCGGCACCAGCAACGAGGGAGTCGGCGAGCGACAGCGAGGCCTCAGTTGCCGAGCCTAAAATAGCTTATCCTATCACATGTCTGCACGTGTTCCCGAGACTTTCAGGAAGAACTCCTTCCTCTGTTTTTAAATATAAGATTTTTAATTGTTGCACATGTTGTTTAGATGCATATTAAAATGGATGAACGTGTGCGGAGAAGGTGGCCGGCGTGGACTTCCAGCGACGGTGCGGCGCGATGGGCGCCATCGGCGTGGTCGTCCCCACGCTCGGGCTCGATCTGTGCCTGGCGGGCCCGAGCGGGCGGCGTGCGGGCGGTCGCGAGGCGCGGCCAGGAGGGGCGCGTTGGCTGTGCCAGAGGCGCGCGTTGCGGCCTGCATCTGGGCCGCACGGGCCGGAGGCGAGCGAGGCTGCGGCGGCGGGGCTGCAGCGGCGGGGAGGAGCGGACGGCGTCGGGGAGCAGTTAGCCGCCCTTTGCTACGGCAGGGGCGAGGACGGGAGGAGGAAAGCCGGGACGGCGGCCCCGGAGTTGCGGCTGCGGGTTGACCGCGGTCGGCATGCCGCCTACCGGGGCATGAGGTGACGCGGTGGTTGCGGCATGTGGAGAGGATGGTCTGGTCGGTCCCCGATGGGCGGTCGGTGGGGTTTGCGACTCATCGCCGGGCGAAAGCCTAGCCCGGGCTGTCGGTCGGGGCCGACGACGGCGACGCCCTTTGGCGCCGCGTCCTTCTTGAAGGCGTCGTCGAGGTGGTGCTCTTGCTTCTCCACGCCGGGTTCTCCGGGGGAAACCCCAGATCCCTCGCGGGATCGGGTGAGGGCGGCGCTCCTGCGTCGCTTGCCTCTTGGGGCCTCGCCTTGGATGTTCCACCGACCAGCGGGGACCTGTGGTGTGATGGTGGTTGGCGGCGGCGAGTCTCGTCTTCGGTTAGGGGGTGCGTGGCCCTGGGGCCGGCGTGGATGCCGGAGCGGCGGCTCCGGATCTCGCCTCCGCCGTGCTGCGTTGAGGTGACGGAGCGTCGACTCTGGTCGTTGGGACGTCTTGGTCGTCGGCTCGTATGGAGCGTAGCCTTGGGGCTGGCGTGGAGGTCGGAGCGGCGGCTCCGGATGTTTCGCCTCTGCTGTGAAGCGTCGAGGTCACCTCCACCGTGTTGCGTCGAGATCGTGTGGTGTCGACTTGTGTCGCTTGGGCGTCTTGGTCGTCGACCCGTGTGGAGCGCGGCTCTGGAGCCGGCGTGGATGTCGGAGCGGCGGCTCCGGATTCTCCCCTCCGCTGTTGCGTTGAGGGGTTTTGGTGTCGGCCATGGTTGCTTGGGCAACTTGGCCGTCGACCCGTGTGGGGGCGCGGCCTCGGGGCCGATGTGGATCGAGTTGTACTTTTTTTCTTTTTTAGGCCTCGTCCTTCATGTTTGCTTCTACTTTATCAATATAAAAGGCAAAGCTTTTGCCTTGTTTCAAAAAAAAAATGGATGAACATACATATAAAATGTGTCTAGATACATTTATATACATGTGAATATGAACATATGCTAAACATCTTATATTTGTAAAACGGAGAGAGTAATAAACTTGAAAAAAACCTAGTACCTTCTCATAATTTGGTTTTCTCTATAAAAAGTGAAAAAAAAAGTAGAGACATATTAGGAATGTAACTTCTTCCTTTGTTGATTGTAGTTTAATGTTTTTTCCTTTGATCCTAGAAACCTAGTACCTTCTTTACTGAATGATCATTGAATGATGCTTTCGACATAGCATCTTATCACGGTTTTACACCCACACACATACATTCTTTGTAGATGTACTTGTTCTTAGCATTCTTGAACAAAACAATTGAGAAGTTCTTAATGTTACCATAATTAACTGCCTTCCATCTTCCTTCCCTTTCCTTGTTGTTGCCTCTCCCCTTTATGATAATTAATTATATATATGCTATGTTTATCTTTTATTAGGCCCCTACACCTCTCCTGATGATTTTTCCTCATGCTTCTCGCACTAGGAACCTAGGCCCTCCTATGCTGGACAAGGATTCAGATTTTGCCAGTGACGCATTTGTGTAGAGAGCCTGCTTGACGGGCACAGATATAACGAGAGAGATTTCATGATACCGGTCTAGATATGTTTGCATTGCAAATATGACCTTCAGTTGTTGGATCCGGCAACATTGATTTTGCAGCATTTAGTGGTGGGGTGGGCGTTTAAAAATCTCATATGTGGACTTACTTGGTTGAGCAAGTTGGTGCATGCACGTAGATCCCTTGTTGAAGCTATTGGATTATGGTTAAGAACCCTTATACTCTCTCTGTTCCAAATTAGATGACTTTCATTTGTTACATATGAATGTATCTAGATATGTTACATGTATAGGTACATCCACATGTATATAAATAAAAATCATCTACTCCCTCCGTTCACAAAAGGATGTCTCAACCTAGACTAAATTTGCATGTATCTACACACTAAATCATGTCCAGATACATGCAAATCTGAGCCAGGTTGAGACATCTTTTATGAACGGAGGGAGTAGGTTAAAACGAAGGGATTATATACTTATGCACGAGCGTCACATCTTCTTAGAGGTTTTATCTTTGATAGCTATATTTCCCATGACATTGATGTGTTACGAGTCCATGATAAGAGGGATGCGCAACCGGAAACTCCAAACTGCACCCGGGAGCATGTGCTCCCGGTTTTTTCGAAAAAATATAGAAAATTGAAAACTTATTAAAATATTCCGAAAAAAATCATGCACGTACCTGAGCATGTCACGCACCATCGTGTAAAATTTGGCGACGAAACGACATCGCGGCCGCCCTGTGCAAAAATGACAAAATTCTGACAGAAAATAGCATCCAAAATTTTGAATTTTCAGATCTGTGATTTGTCATTTTTGCACAGGGCGGCCACGATGTCGTTTCGTCGCGTAATTTTACACGATGGTGCGTGACATGCTCAGGTACGTGCATGTTGTTTTTCGGAATATTTTGATAAGTTTTCAATTTTCTATATTTTTTCGAAAAAACCGTGAGCACATGCTCCCGGGTGCACAAAGGAAGTGTTCGCAACGTCATATATAAGCTTAGGGTGAGTTTGGCAACAAAGTTTTTTTCAAGTATTTGAAGAATAATGTGGCTACGTTTTGATGTTTGGTTTTACCAAAAACTACAGCTTTATATGCCAAAGTACACATTAAATGTCGCAGTACTTAACTATTCACCATCTATATCCTCGATAATCCATTTTCATTTCTGGTGTACTCCCTCTGTTCCAAATTAGATGACTTACAATTGTCCACATGTATACGTATCTATACATATAACATGTCTAGATGCATCCACATGTGAAAAAAGGAAAGCCATCTAATTTAGAACCGATGGAGTTTTTGGCAACTTTTGTAATAATCGTGTGGTTGTTTGTAGTATCTTTAGTTGGTGCAAAGACCGTTGACCGGCCACAACCGTTGGCCAGAGGTCGTGCTACTAAGCTCTATCTGATGTTCTCAAAAAAAAAAAATACTAAGCTCTATCTGATCTGATCCTTTGTACTGCAAGATTTGCGTTATCTTGGCTGCAAAAGGGAAACTGCTTTTCTCGACAATCTGACGTCTGGATAAACAAAATGTACTCCGACTTGTTCGATCCAGTAAAGGCTAATCAGGCACGATCAAAAAAATAAAAAATGCACGACGTTCGTATGCGGTATCCACAAGTCAACTTGCTCAACAGGAGGCAATTCAACCTGCAACGCGATCTCACCCACACATAAAGTAAGTGATACAAATATCAAATACTCTCGTCATGGACTCATGGGGACCAGTAACTCCCTCCAAATAACAATAAAAAGTACCACATCTTGGTTTAGTTAAACGAGTCTTTGCAGATAATTAAGTTGGCGAAAATCGTAAATGGAAGCCGAGGTGTAGGGAGCCCTTTATTTTGAAAAAAAAGTGTGCCATCTGAGTTAAAGAAAATCCGCATTGCGGCTCTAACAAAATCACGAGGACTCATATGGCGCGCAAGATCATATTTTAACAATTAAAAAAAATTAGATGTAGACAATGTTGTACGCTAGCAACAAGTAAAATCTTAAATGAAAATAATTAATATTCCGCGTTACGCAAAAATAACAAAATCTGATAGATTTGGAATAGTTGAAATTTCTCACTGTTCACTACTTTCAAATGTTTTAGTTATCTCATTTTTGCTCAGACCAAAATATAAGATTTCTAGTTGAGATTTTACACCTTGACCGAATCCAATATTGTCTACATTCGGGACTTTTTCAGATTTTTTAAAACTTCAAACTATGATTTTCAAAAAAAAATAGAGCTGCCCATAGACCGGACTCCATTTGTCCCCTCTCCTAATTGGGTTGATATGATGATATAGTAGAGCATGAGATTATTGTCACCAAATTTGTAATAAATAATAATCACCTCAAATTGGAACTTGTAGTAACACATAAATTAATCCACTGGTCCAACAAGGCCTTCATCGATTGGTGATTGGTCCATTCATTTCACTCACTCTCACTGACTCAGGAGAGAAGAGGTGAGGTGAGGTGAGGTCCCCAGCTCCAGCTGAGCTGATCTCCATCCATCCATGGTGGGAGGTGGGAGTGAGTGAACAAAAGAGACAGAAAAAATCAAGGTAAAGAAAGCAGCAGCACGGCAGTGAAAGGCCACACACACGCACACACGCAACGCCACACCACCGCACGCACATACACCTCCTCACCCCCTCCTCTTCTTCCATCCTTATGATCACCACCGGCTCCACCATGTCCTGCAGCCTCGACCACGGCGGCGGCAAGCGAGTCCACGGCAAGTCACCGGAGCCGACCTCGGTTCTCTACAACCGCAGCCCGAGCCCGCCCACCTCCTCCTCACACTCCTCCGCGGCGCCGGAGCCGCCCCCAATCAGTGCCGAGGACTGGGACGCCGTGCTGCTCTCCGGGGCCGACATGGCCGCTCCGGCCCCCGCCGCCCACAACCAGGACAGCTCCTTCCTCCGCTGGATCATGGACGCCGGGTACGCCGACGGCGACGGGGACGCCTTCGGCTTCAAAGGCCCCGCCTTGTTTGACCCCTCCTTCCTAACCCCGCCGCCGCCGCTGCAGCACCAGCACCAGCACCGGGAGGAGGTCTTCTCGCTTCCTCAGTTCCCGCAGCAGCTCCCCGTCCCGCCGCAGCCGCATCCGCTCCCTGTCCCCTCTGTTATCGGAGAAGAAGATCTCGAGCCTCAGGCGGCGGTGGACGAGCTCCTCGAGGCGGCGCGCCGCGCCGAAGCAGGAGACTCCACTGGCGCGCGCGAGATATTGGCGCGGCTCAATCAACGGCTCCCCTCGCCACCCGCGCCTCCGGGGCACCCTCCTCTCCTCCGCGCCGCCGCGCTCCTCCGGGACGCGCTCCTGCAGCGCCTCCTCCCGCCGGCCGCCGCCCTGCCCGGCTCCGTCCACTCCCCGCTCGACGTCGCGCTGAAGCTCGCCGCGCACAAGGCGCTGGCGGACGCGTCCCCGACCGTCCAGTTCGCCGGCTTCACGTCCACGCAGGCCTTCCTCGACGCGCTCGGCTCCGATGCGCGCCGCGTCCACGTCATCGACTTCGACGTCGGCTTCGGCGGCCACTGGCCGCCGCTCATGCAGGAGCTCGCGCACCAGTGGCGCCGCTCCGCCGCGCCGCTGACGCCACCGCCGACTCTGAAGGTCACGGCATTGGTCTCGCCGGGGTCGAGGCACCCCCTGGAGCTCCACCTCACCCAGGAGAGCCTGACGCGCTTCGCCGCCGAGCTCGGCATCCCGTTCGAGTTCACCGCCGTCGCGTTCGATCCCTTCAGCCCGTCGCCGCCCGTGGGCTTATCGGCGGCGCCCGACGAGACCGTGGCCGTACACGTCACGGTCGGGACAGAGACCTTCGTGCCCACGCCGGCGTCTCTCCGTGTCGTGAAACAGCTCCGTCCCGCCATTGTCGTGTGCGTCGACCACGGATGCGACCGCGCCGACCTGCCGCTCCCGAATCACGCCCTCAACCTCTTGCGGTCGTGCGCCGCACTTGTCGATTCCCTGGACACCGCCGGCGCGTCGCCGGACGTCGTGGCCAAGGTCGAGCAGTTCATTTTGCGGCCCAGGGTCGAGCGCCTAGTCGTCGGCGGCGACAAGCTGCCTCCATGGCGATCAATGTTTGCATCCACCGGATTCACAGCGCTGCAGTTCAGCAATGCGGCGGAGGCCCAGGCCGAGTGTCTCCTCAGGCGCACGGCCAGCCAGGGTTTCCACGTCGAGAAGCGCCAGGCGGCGCTGGCGCTCTGGTGGCAGCGGTCGGAGCTCGTGTCGGTATCGGCGTGGCGGTGCTGATCCTCTTGCTCCGAGCAGCCTGGTACAGCTGTAGTTCATCTTGCCAAACTTGAATCTTTTCAAGTACTAGAAAATCCTTGTTTGTGATTTATACTAGCAATTTGAGGCATTAACAATCCAAATTGGAAATGCCCAAGAATGTTAACCCCCAAAGCTTCCCCAAGCTTGTGTTTTAATTGTTCATATTGTACTCCTATTTTCTCATTGTGTACTGTACCAGTCATATTTCAGACTGATTGAAGTTCAGTTTTGTTCTCTCTTCTTTGTAATAAGGTTTTTCCCAGTGGAAATCAACAAGAAATGTTAAAGCAAAACATAACACAATAGTACCATTATTTCGATCAGTGTACACAGTTCAGTTAAGTCCTGTTGTAATTTGTATACAATCAGTAATAAAGTTTCATTAACCTTTGATCAATGTACACAGATTAATGTAGCTTTCGCTGATGGCATTTGGCAAGCAGTAATAAAGTTTCATTCACCATTAATCCCTAAATCTAACAATCAGAGTATGCATCAATCAGCCTGCAACTAAGGTATGCTGATTGATGTGACAATTCTAATGTTATAAGTTTTTTCTCCTTTGCTTTTTTTTCTATTGGAAAAAGACACCAACGATGAACAGTAGATATGAATGTGATGTGCCTTTATTTACAAGGCAGGTCCATCGTACCAGTTTCTTTCACACATCAGGATTTGCATATTGCGCCCTTGTTTTTTCTCCATGAATTATCCTGTTTTTTCCTCAGCTGTGAGCATGGAATTTACTAGACATTGACCCAATTTGCACGGTGTAGAGCTGTCGAGATGGCATATGGCAAATGGAACTGTAGCACATCAAAGGCTCAAGTAATGAAGGGTAACATGTGTGCATCCTCATCTTACCTACTGTTAAACAAGGAAATGTTTCTCTTGAAGCGTCGTCGTCGACCTTCGATAACATATTTCTGTTTCTGGGTTATGCTAACCTTGCAACTTCTTTCGTCAGCCATTTTAAGGAACATTTTGGAAAAGGCGTAGACTTGTAGTTAGTAACATCTTTCTTTCAGATGACAAATGAGATGGCGCTATCACACTTTCATCTAATCTTTTGCTTTCAGAGTTGCAGTTGCTACATCGATAATTGCTTCGAATACTCTCGCTTTTTTTCAGGCATGTAATCCATAAGCTGATAAATGTGCAGCCAGATCCACACAGAATCTGAAGGGTTCAGAGCTACAAGTTTCTTCTTTCAAGCAAATCCTTGATCAACGTATTTCAGCGAAACCTGAAGCTGATTTGCCTGTCCCAGCAATCTTGTATGGAATTCTTTCTGGGGAGTCATCACTATTACCTTTCGGTGTCATGATAATAAACTTTTTCTTTGTATTCGTCTGCACAAATGAAGCGCAAGTTCACCTTTGGGTGATTTCCATGTGAAGTTGAGGTTTTTTGGACACTTATATGTGACACTTTGATTTGTCTTGTTGGCTCTCCTCGTCTTTCACTTTCACTACAGCACCAACAGTCTAGTCTACTAAAAATGTCCACACAGCTGAGGCTTGAGCTATCATTCATGTTCTGCCTTGGAAGGCTTGAGATATTTTAACCAAAACTTCTCTGCTTCAGCTGGGTGTATCGTAGCCAGGCAGTTCCTTAGCAGGCTGTCCTCTCTTGTCTACTCTAAATGTACTACTAGCAATTATTTCTTATGATGTAGTAGTACTATATTGTGTTTAGGCATGATCATATGGTGTCACATGGGGTTTGCCCCTCATCACATGTACACCTCGGTTTCTTATTTCGCTTGGCCCCTCCACACTCTATCAGGCTGATTTGGATATGTCTCTAGCTATTAGGTGACAATTTCTTCTTCTTTTTGGCTCCACAAACTAGCATTAGAGTTGGTTAGCTTAACCACATGATGCAGCTCAAGTGCACATGACTTGTATCTTACAATGGTGACCTCAAGTTCATATTATCAGCTTTTTTTTCTCTAATGTGACGTGTCTGCAGAAAAAAAGATTAAAGCATTCTTCCCAACTTAACTGATCCACATAATCAACTCAATCAGCTGACAGAAGTTGGAGGAAAGAGAAAAACATCATATCATGGACCGATCTTTTGTTTTGACTTTTTTGCTGATAGATAGGTATAACCTGACAAGACCACTGGCTGCAGTTTCCTGATATTATTGAAGGCAGGCTGAAGATTATGACCCCCAAACTAGCTCTTAGGACCACAAGTGACACCACCATCCATAAGGGCTGCACTGTTGAAGCTTGAACAACACCTTAATGATCTGTTAATTCCTCCCAAAAGAAGCATCTCTATATTGCTTCTCAAACCCTGATGCCTTCCAGGTGAGATCACTGCTTTACAGCTTTCTCTTGCTGCATAGGAAAGGTATTTTGCACTGCTCAAGCAAAGTAGGACCCCGGGTTGCTCCACATGAAAGTTCTTCAGACTGTCAAAGTGTTTTTTTTTTTAACTCTTCTTTTGTACCAGTACCTTCTTTTCAACATTTTGTATTAGTACTTTGGATGAAATTAATGATAATCCTCTACGCGTGATTACATTAATAATCTTTCAAAACAATGCTGGGTAAAATGGGAAACTATATTTAAGAGGAGATCAATTGGCTCTCCAGTCAGTGTCAATGTAATTCAGCTCAGATCTTAAAATAGGACCAAGATAATGATTGCCAGTAGCCATCACAGGGGTCCATTGATCAAATGATAACCATTCAGTCAAATGGGAGAGATAAGAAGGGCAACGAATATATGTTCGCAAATTAAAGACCATTTCCCTATCAAAGCAAAAGGCGATTACAGGATGCGTAGAGCAACGAATGCCCATTAAAAACGTTGATGGAGACTGCCATTTTCCTATGATGATGACGACGCCATTCGAGCATTTCCAAGGAAGCTTTCACTCCCTGCCTCTCCTTTCCAAGGATGCCTTGCGATCGCAGCCTTTCTTTCTTTATATCCCTCTCTCCTTTCACACAGGGATTGGGCACAATAACAAGTCAAGAATATATGGTGATAAAGTCAACAACAATACTAGGCACACTACTCCAAACAAATTATTCACTAGTTTGTTAAAATTTGCAGGAACAGAAGGCAGATCATATCACCCCGCATGAGAATGATGGGGGCCAAGAAAACTCTAAAAGAGAAAAGGCGTTCTGTTTGAAGATATATTTCAGCATGTCTCTTGATCTCGAGGTCGCAGTGGTCTTTTGGTAGCATTCACCACCTTGGGAGGAGAACAAGATTACACACTGGCTTAGGGTCTCCTGACCTTGACGTTGAGAGTCCATTGGAGCTTGCCTTCCGGGCGTGGTATATCCTTCGGTAAGCGAAGGGGCAGCTCGAATTCTCCAAGGGATGACAATGGTGACACAAGGTGCAAATTGTCTGGGTGGATGTTAATATTGAGCTGCCTTGCCACCTGTTGGTAAAGTTTAAATGTTACTACCCACAGTTCAGTTTTTTCCCGAATATATAGGGGATGAAAGAGTTGGAAAGGAACCTCAGAAACAATTTCGTCCTTCGTTACAGGAGTGCGCAACTCGTTCCCTTCGGAGATGAACCGCCTCAACACCTATCAAACATAAAAACGATCAGCACTTCCACATTATAAACCAAAAATGTATATCTTGAAGGTGGACAAAAATATGCTGCACCATAACCCCAAAATTTGGCAGAACCATACTAACCAAGAGAGCATTGTCGAGCCGTTTTGCTGCTGCTTGATACTCCTTCAGTTTCTCTTCCGCTTTCTGTTCAAATGATTGAGTTTAGAAATATACGAGTAACATACAAACAAAGTATGTGACTCGGAAACACATACAAGGCCCATATTTCACCAAACTGTGAATTTTAGATAAATTATAAGAACATGTTAGATCTCGGGATTCAGTTACAAAAATGTGGTTTCAAGTGAGCATCGAAGGATCTTTCTACGTGCAGCATTGGGAGGACATAACAGATCAGGAGAAAGGCTCATACGAGAAGACCATATCAACACACTGTGGATTACACCAAGAAATAAACCTACAAGCACTATCTAAATATAATGTTAGAAGGTGAGAGGTAAAAGAAACTTTCCAAGACAAAATGTTCAATATCTCAAATATCAGATGGTTCAAATGGGTTTGAAGCGCGTTACTGACAACAAATCCAACAAAGACAGCTCTGAACTAGATTTGTGTTAAAAAGAGGCTTTCAGAAGCTGAATAGGAGAGGTCAGTTGGACCTTTAATCTATACCGCAGTTCACAAAACAAGAGCTACTGAGCGCAGAACCTACCCGTGCATCATCCTCTTCCTTGGTGACTTCTTTGACAACCACCTCCACTTCATGTTGGTAAAGCTGGTCAAACACATGAGAAACATGTAAGACTGCATAGTAGTAGTTTACACTGCAAATAACCGCACTACGACTGGCCGCAATAACTTCAACACAACTTTCTCACTGAATGGTAGTAATATAGGTAAGGATATTCTACCAAATGGCTAAAATGTAACAATTATTTGAGAACTCGTACAGTTCATAGATTCATATGAGAGCCATACTTGATTTACGAAAAGCTGAAAAATAATCCTCAAAAGTCAGCAAGGCTAAGCTAGTAAGCATGCTTGTGAACAATTAGAATTTCCCATATTACATGAATAACTGAGAGAGCTGCAAGCCTGCAAAGTACTACTCCCTCCGTCCACAAAAGGATGTCTCAACCTAACCCAAATTTGTATGTATCTAGACATGATTTCGTGTGCAGATACATGCAAATTTGGGCTAGGTTGAGACATTCTTTTGTAAATTTGGGCTAGGTTGAGACATCCTTTTGTGAACGGAGGGATACACTGCAAAATTCCACAGTACAGCTCTACAAGAAGCATACTTCAGTAGCAATAAATCGGACGAACCACAATAACTTCATACGGTACTTGCACACTGAACAAAAGCAGCATTGAGTTGTACATAACAAAAAGAGCTAAAACGCAACAACCACTCACAAACTCCTACAATTCATATATTCATAGAGAGGCAAAACTGATTCACGAAACACTGGATAAGCAATCCTCAAAAGTCAGTAGAACTACGCTAGTAAGCATGCTTGTGAACTGAGACAGAACATTCCAAACTACATGATTGGAGTACATTTTATTTTAGGGAAGATAGAGGTGAACCTTGGGCTGCTCACGCATGAGTATGACAAACTTGTCGATGTTCGGGACAGCGAGCATCTTGGGCATAAGATGGTTGCGGAAGTGCCCCGGCGCCACCTTCACCGTGTCCCCCGCTTTCCCCAGCTTATCGATCGTCTGAAGTGACCAAGTGAAAGACAGCAAACGTTAATTTCCCCCACACATCTGAATAAATCATCATATGAACGAACGTTCTTGCCCAGCCAAACCAAGATCCTAGCTGGAAATGCACAAATGCGGCTGAAGATTTTTTGGTCTAACTGTCACTAAGGTGGCACGAATTTCACTGAATCAAGAACATTGCCCTGAAGCACAAACGACGAGTGGGATCATGAGTAGAAATTGCACGCGTTGGTGGAACCCCTAAGCGGCGGGCCAAGCGAAGCATCGCGGGTTGAAATCTGAGAGACGAAGGGGGCGGGGGGCGATTACCTTTGTGAGGATGACCTCGAGCTTGCGGTAGCGGAGGCCATGGGAGGAGAAGAGGAAGGGGTTGGCGGCAGCGACGGCGAGGCCGTGGCGGCGGAGGAGCGCGGCGCGGGCGGCGGCCATGGCGTAGGGTTTAGGGAGGAAAACGGCGACGGGGAGCGCTTGCCACGATCGAAGAAACGGCGAGTGTTGGTGCTCTCCCGCCGGACCGGGCCAGCCCAGACCCGCTAAGGAATATCGACAGAAAAAACATGTGTCAACAATGTGTTAAAAAAAATCTTTTGCTACCCAAAATGAATTAGCCTACTCACATGCTACTCCAAATACACCTTAAAAAAACATGCTAATCCAAAAGGATTTTTTGTTTTGTTAGGCCACACCTTTTTTAAGAGAAACCGTGAGATTTATTAATCTCCGGTCACAAAGAATACAACCAGCCTTAAGGTTGTGAGCTAAAAACGTCGGTGGCTCAACATCCCATAAAAATGACTCCTCCTATAACACCGCAAACTTTGCACAGGAGTGAGCAACCTGGTTAGCCTCGCGACGGGCATGATTTATACGATAAAAATCAAAAGATTACCCTACCTCGCTAATCTCATTCAGAACTGGCTTGATCACAGATCAATCTTGCCAAAGATGAACAAGTTCAACTCTAAAGCCATTTTACACTGCAGAAGCAATGACATCTCTCAATGCCAAAGATCCAGCAATCAAGGGGTCCAATATCCCCTCATAAACTTTACCCATAGCTCCTCTAAACCTCGAGCTATCTCTTGCTACGGCACCGGTCACCGTCTTATTGTTTTCGGTATGGATAGCCACATCAAGATTTATCTTGACAGTATCATCAGGTGGATTCCTCCATTTGTAGATTCGGCGAACATCCTTTGGAGCACCTCCTTCCCTAGGCAGCTCCAGGGTAAGCAAGGCCTCCCTAATACTCCCTATGTTTCTTATAAGGTTTATAGTTTTTACTAAAAAGTCAAACTTGACTATCTTTCACCAAGATTTTAGGAAATATTATAAACAATTACAATGTCACATCAGTACCATTAGATTCATCATGACATGTATTTTCATATTTTAACTTTTCAGTATTTCAAATATTGATAATTTTTCTAAAATCCTGGTTAAAGTTAGTCACATTTGACTTTTCAGGAAAAATTATACACCTTATAACAAGTTGTAGAATTATGAGATTGGCGGAATTGGTAGATGTATTATTGAGCCTCATGGGCGAGTATATAAAGGCGTACAGGGATAATCTTGGAGTACAAGTCAAGTTAGGTCCGTATGGAAACAGATCATATCTCTATCCTAAACTACCATAACCGACCTATACGTTATACTCTAACATCCCCCAGCAGTCGTAGCGGTAGCGTCGTGAACAACTGGAGCGTCGCGGACGGTCAGACTGGAGAGAAACCGAAGTAGATCAGTGTGCTGACATCCCCCCGCAGTACGAGTGGGAACGTCGTGGACGGTGTCACGGCACAGATGCTTGGACTGTAGAGGAAGCTGGTGAGGAGCTCAAGCCAGGTGATAGCCCTTTGTTGCCGATGTCGAGAGAGCCGAGAGCGTTAGGCGGTGCAGCTTTGGTCATGGTAGCCGTGCGAGGGGTCGCCGTGGTCGATGTCGTGGTCGGGTTGTCGGTGTCGAGGTAGACGCACATGAAGCCGCATGCGCATAGTACGTGAGGAGAGTGACGGAGACGCGTCGAGGCAGTCGTCGAGGATGCCGATGCCGGAGACGATGCAGTCCGAGCCATCGAGGACGAGGTGCAGCCATAGTTTTGCCAGAACAGGGCGCATGTCGGGGATGAAGGCATACTCCGGCTTTGCCAGAGCCGAGTACACATAGAAGAAGTCGGTGACGCGATCGAGGCAGTCGTAGAGGAGGGAGCTGATGCCGAAGACGTTGTCGAAGCCGATGAAGACGAGGCGCCGACCCGGGCTTGCAAGACCTGGGGACACGTCGGGGACGAAGGCACACACCGGTGTTGCCAGTACCGTGCGTGCGGGGGCAGGGACCATCGTGAACCATACGCCAGCGTCGGAGGGACTAGCAGAGGAGGCCTCCTGAACGGTTGCGAGTCGCAGAGCGACGTAGAGGGAGAGATGTCGATGCAGTCCGCGGTTGTCGGAGTAGACGTAGTCGGGGACGGGGATGATGACGCTGGCGACGTGGTCGTGGTGGACGAAGACGTAGAAGGCGGCGAAGTGTCGGGGGGCTACCCCCGGGTAGGGTCAAGGCTTGGCATAAAGATGAGTTTAAAGATATGCCGAGGTACGGAAAGGGCCAACCTGTTTGGGCCTGGGAGAATCCGAGCTTCATCTTGACCTGGAGAATATGAAGGCCGACCTATCTTGGCCCAGAGGGGTCCGAGGTATCCCGTTGGCCTGGGCCGTGGTTCACTGTCCGAGCTATGTTCAGCCGACCTACTACCTCGGTGCTATGGTTTATATGGTGAGTGCAGGAGAAGCTGTTTGAAGGAAGTAATATCCGAGGTGGTCGGATCGTAAGTACAAGACCCGAGATAAGGAGCGGGAGCAAGCCCCGAGCTAACCAAGGCAGGAGGCCGTAGGTCGGGCAGGAGTCAATGCTCCTGTCACTTCCAGCCTGGTACAAGAGCGCCTGACGCGGAGCGTCTGTCACGGAGCCTGGCAGAGGCGTGCCCCGGTTCGGCGGGGCTGCACGTCTCTGACCGCTGACCACGCGGGATCTGGGAAAAGGCTACAAGGTAGCTCTGCCAGGCCACGTCCTGTCTCTGTCAGAGGAGACATGCTAGTTCTGCCGTTAGGCAACAGGAGATGGGCAGGCCATGTCTTGTCCCTGACAGGGGTACGATGGTGACCAGAGCAGAGGCATGGCTACAGTGTTCAGCGAGGGGCACAACGGTAACTCGGCTGGCCTATATAGTGGGCTTCACCCCCTCCTGCTAGACGGATCGATCGAGAGAGAAGGAGAAAGAGATAGAGATAGAGAAAAAGGAACCTCGGATACCCCGGAGACACCTCGGATTTAGCTCGGAGTTCCTTCTTCCTCCCGGGTAGCTCCATCTTTTACCTCAAGTTCTCACCATTGTATCATCATACAGCTCGAGGAGCAGCTTGTACTGGTCACCTTGAGCTATACACTGAGTAGGGTAGTGCTGCAGTAGGGGTGTTACCTCCACAAGAGGGCCCCGAAGCAGGGTACATCGTGGTGTGCTTTGTGTGCTTGGTTTCTTGGTTTCTCGTTCGTGTTCTTGCGGTTTCTTGCGTGTTCTTGCTTGTGCACTTCTTGAGTGCATAAACCCTCCCCGGATTCCCCCAACGACCATTCGGCCCCATCTTAGCCATACCTATGGCATCTGCCGTGATCCCACCATGACACGAAGGCAGCGGCGGCCTGGGGTGGCCATGCTGGATGCCTGGACAAGGAGTGGTCGGCGGGACCTGCGACGGCCTGAGGTGGCCAGAAGGTTACCTGCAGAAGGCGGTGGCGTTTACTCGAAGTAGGCGAGGAAGAAACCCGGCGGCTTGCCAAGAGTCTGGCGGCAGTACCGCTCGCGGTACCGCCCAAGGAGGTTCTGGCGCTCATGTGCGAAACTACCTGCGGTACTACGGGCGGTAGTACCGCTGGCTCTGGGTGGTCAGCGCTGGTGGTTGACCAACTCAGCGGCAGTACTGCTGGACGGAGGTTCTGAAGGCCATCTGCGGTACTATCGGCACTTCGGGCGGTAGTACCGCTCATGAGGGTTGGAGGCGCAGTCAGCGTGCTGGTTTGACCGTGGCGCAGAAGGCGCCAGCGGTAGTACCGCCCGGCGCAGCGGTACTACCGCTGACTCGGGAAAAAGGTCTCAACGGCCAGATTTTGTGAGGGCTATTTAATGCCCTCCACCTACCTCCAGCTTGGGAGCTCGTCCAAACTTGAAGACTCCATTATTGCAAGCTCAAGAATCACTAGATCTCCCAATCCCTCCACCCAAAACTCGTTGATCTTTGGAGGATTGAAGGAGAAGGCCGGATCTACATCTTCACCAAGCCGTTCTTCATTTCCCCCTCATTTACTTGAGGGCCCCTTGGCTAGGATTTCCATTAGGAAAACCTAGCTTCTTGTTGTACTCACTTGTTGTCTTTGTGACAGATTTGTAGCTGTTCGGGAGCCCCCAATCCTCTTGTGGGTTGTGCCCCGGATCGTTGTTGTAAGGGCTCCGGATTCCGCCTTGAAGGATTCCGATAGTGGAAGGTGAACCAAATCTTTGTGGTGCGGTTCATCGGAGAAGAAGGTGACGCCTTTGTGGCGGTTGAGTTTTGACCTTCGTGGTAGCTCACACCTCTCCAACGAGACGTACTCCCCTAAAAAGGAGGAACTCGGGATTACATCCGTGTCTCCGCGTGCTTTCACTTCGGTTACTTCTATCCTTGTTTATAGTCTTTACTTCGTGTATCTTGTTTAGTTCCTTGCTTGTCATATAGGTAAATTCACCTTAGTTGCATATCTAGAGAATTTACCTTTTGTGTCAAGCCTAATTTGAAAAAGTACTAAAATTGAAGTAGCACCTATTGACCCCCCCCCCCCCCTCTAGGTGCCATACGATCCTTTCAATTGGTATCAGAGCCTCGGCTCTCTTGTTGGGCTTAACCGCCTAAAAGAAGTATGACACGAAGTGATGGTGATCCCGCGGAGGACCAAGCCACTACGGCATCTGATGCATGTAAAATGCATACATGAACTTTGCACTTTAATTGCTTATATTCCAATCATATTTGCATCATATAAGGGTTATATCAATGTTTTATAATGATTTTTGGGAATATTCATTTATTTCCTATTTTTATGGAATTAACCCTGCACAGGCAGAAAACCCCGTTTTCTTATTTTAATGTTTCAGGGACCCAAACGTCAACGAAATCACCTGGAAATTTACGGGCGTCAATATTTGGAAGGAAGAAGACCTGTGGGCGAAGGAAGCGAGCAAACGGAGGCCCGAGGGCCAAACGAGGGGGCCCACGCGGCCAGGTACTGTAGCCGCGTGGGACCCACCCATTTGGGCCTCGTGGCTCCGTTGCCTTCGATCTTCTCCACCGACATCGTCTTGACCTAAAAACGCCTATAAAAAAGGTCCCCCGACGTTCTCTGGAAGGAGCGCCGCACAAACACAGAAACACCGAAACGGAGATCAGGAGCTGCAGATTGGAGGGGGAAAACTCCGGCGGGGCGCTGCCGGCGTGGTCTCCATCTTCTCCATCGACTTCTCCACCGTCTCCATGATGAAGAGGGAGTAGTCCACCTCTGGACTATGGGTTTGTGGAAGTAACTTATGTATCTCTCCTCTCTTGAGCTTCACTAATTAGCACCGTATGAGCTGCTGAACATGATTACGGTCACCGTTGTAATACCTTTGTGGTGGATCTTTATGAGTTAATATATGTTTGAGATTGCAATGTTTGTTTCAGTTATGAGTATAGATGCATATTATGTACCCCGTTCTTGTCTACTTGTTTTGATCAAGCATGTTTATGAGAGCGTGTGTGGGGGAACGTGTGCATTAGTTGGAGTAACGGGGGGTGGCTAGTGCAGTGAACGTGAGAGAAAGTTCTGCGATCCACTTTGGTATCTTTACCTTACTTTGTTACCTCACTAGGGATAAACTAAAATACCATGCTACCGGGGATGTGGGCGTGACCATTGCCACTACTCCATGACTAGATCTAGCATGTTCTTATTTTCACTTCATGTCATGATACTTAATGCTATACTCTGAGTTATCTTAATTACTGAGGTGTTATGATTTAGTTCGCATCTTGGTGGAGTATAAGAGAGGTTAATAACCAAAAGATCTCTATGTTAGGACGTGATGCCCATATATCTAAGTAACTTGTTATCAAACCCTGTGTTGCAATCTCATATGTTAACTTGTGTGTTCCATTGTCTACCACTTTATAAAGAGAGAGTGCATTTGTGAAACCATGAACCCCAGTCCATTTTTAATCATAAGAAACACCTTTCCAACACCATATACCACTTTTCTATTTTCAGCCATCATTAAATCCGAAAATACAAAAATACTTTTCATCTTGCATACATCATTCAAAAACCCAAAAATATCATTTACATTGCATCCACCATCATTGCATATTTATTTCTTGTTTGCATTGCATAACTATCCTGATATCATTCTTACACCTTGTGCTTGACAACCACAGGTGAGGTTGAGGACCAAAACATCTAACCTTGTTTTGTAGGTAACCAAAAGAAGGATAAGAAGATAAATCTACCACTTCAGATTCCCCGAGAGTTCGATATTAAACCCTCGAGTCACCCCTCGTGGGGAAAACTGTCTTCCACTTACTATACACTCTGCACTTGGAGTCTCAACCTAATCCCGTTTATTTTGCAGGTATCAAGCCTTGCTCTTCGGGACATCAAGACGTTTTCTGGCGCCGTTGCCGGGGAATCGTAGCTGAGAGATTTATCCAAGGGTGTGCATCATCGCATTCATCTCACAACAAAGTCAACGTCACCAACTTGTGCTAACACCTAAGCTTGGGGAGGTTGCACCTACGTGAGCACCATCTTATCCATCTTTACTTACAAAGCAATTTATTTGTTTTGTTAGTGTCATTGCATATCATATCATATTTATTTCAGTTTTGCATAAAAAATTAAAAATACCAAAAAAACTTGCTAAAATGGGAGAAAGAACTAAGTTGTGTGACTACACAAACACTCCTAATGATCAATTTATCACGAGAGCTATTGCCACACCTAAGATAAATGCTGAGAGTTATGAAGTAAGTCCTAGTTTGTTGAACTTGATAACTAGGGAACAATTTGGTGGTAGTGCTATGGAGGATGCCTCTATGCATCTTCATGACTTTGTTGAAATATGTGACATGCAAAAGTTTAAAAATGTGGAAAGTGATATCCTAAAACTGAAGTTATTTCCTTTTTCACTTAGAGGAAAAGCTAAAGAGTGGTTGCATTCCTTGCCATCTGGTAGTATTAATTCTTGGGATGATCTAAAAGAAGCTTTCATTAAGAAATATTATCCCCCTGTTAAAATTTTGCAAAATAGAAACAACATCCTTTCTTTTAGGCAAAATGAAAATGAACATGTTGCTATGGCTTGGGATAGGATAAAACTTATGCTTAGAACTTGTCCCTCACATGGAGTTAATGAATGGACCATATTACACTCTTTCTACAATGGTTTAAACTACATGTCTAGAAACATACTTGATTCTGCTGCTGGAGGTGCTTTTATGAGTAAGACTATAGTAGAAGCTAAAAATATATTGGAAAGCATTTTACAAAACTATAGTCAATGGCATACTGATAGGGCACCTAATCCTTCTAAGAAAGTGAACTCTATTGAAGAAACTAATGATTTGTCATCTAAAATGGATACTATTCTTGCTTTGCTTAATAAACCTAGTGTTGAAAATGTTCCTTTGCAAGAACTAGTTGGAAACAATTCTGAAAATATTGATGTCAACTTCATTAGGAACTATGGTAATAATGGGTATGGTAACAACAATTATAACTCTTATAATAAACCCCCATATGTTCCCAACAATCGTCCTTTTGTTCCATATCCTAATGCTAATGATAATAATTGGAAGCCTATGTTATCACGCAATGATAATTCTGAGGCTAACAAAATTCTCATGGAACAAGTTGCTAGTCATAATACCATGATACAAGAGTTGAATAAGTCTGTTGCTTCTATTAGTTCTGATATTAAAGGCTTACAACTCCAAGCTGCAGGACTAGACAAAGCTTTGTCTAAACTAGCTGATAATCAAGCCACTTTATTGAGTATGTCTGCAGGGAAACCACAAGCATCACCTGTGGTTGGAATGAATTCTGTTAACATTGCTGAAAATGTTCCTCTTACTTTGGAGGAAACTCTTGATGAATTATTGAACTACCCTGAATATTTGTTGCCACTCATGTCTCAACTTGGTAGTTTAAAAGAAGAAGCTAAAGAAACTGAACATGATGAATCTCTTATGCTGATTGAGTTGGAAAAGAAAGTTGAGGAAGTTAAAATGCTTAATGAAGTCAAGGATCCTTTGCTTGACTTAGAAAATTGTAGCTTGCATGAATTAATATCTATCTTACAAAAATTTGCAAGTGATCCTTCCATCAACACTAACCAAGCAGGTTTTGGTTCTTATATTGCTAATCATGTCTTGAAAGAAAAGATTGCTAGGTACAACCAAGAGGCTATGATACCACCTAAGCTTGGGGATATGTGGATACCTAAGGTACTAGTAACTATTGGAAAAGAGACACACCATGCCATACTTGATCTAGGATCTAGTGTCTCTGTTTTATCTAAAGAACTATATGAAGTGCTTGAATTGAAAAATCTTGAAAAATGCTCTATTGAACTAGCACTTGCTGATGACTCTATTAAACATGCTTTGGGAAAAGTAAGTGATGTTATGGTAGAGTTACATATGACTTTTGTGCCTGTGGATTTTCTAATCATGGATATGGGGAATAAAACCTCTAGTCCTATTATTCTTGGAAGACCTTTTCTTCGTACCACAGGTGCTATCATTGATTCAAAGGAAGGGAATGTAAAGTTTCAGTTTCCACACAAGAAGTGCATGGAACACTTTCCAAGGAAGAGGGAACCACCAAAGTTCAAGCTCCCTCATGAGCTTCGTCCACAATAAAACAACAAGTAAGAAGCCTAGCTATATGGCTATAAAGAAAGCGCTTTGCGGGAGGCAACCCGGTTATTTTTATGTGTGATTTTTCTTTGTGTCCTCTTGCTGTAACAAGAGATTTGTGTCTAGTTAGGTTCTGGAGTTTTTAATAAAGTGCCAAGTTTTACCCTTTTTGGTTTGAAAAAGTTGCTTATAGCGTTCGGAGATTTTATTCCTGCACGAAGTCAGTGCACGGTATGATTTTTAATTCTTATTCTGTAACTCCGAATGAGCTCATATTTGAACTGTAGTTGCAACTTTTCATCCTCTGTATGCATGAATTTTTTCGGAATTTTTCGAGAAAGTTTGGTAGGGTAGAAAAATACGTTTTGCTGCTGCTGTTTTTCTGGACAGATTCTGTCCCATTTTGTTTGATGCATGCTTTGAGCTTTTAAGTTGAATCTTTTTGATCCAATTGAGTTTATGAGTAGGCATACAACATTATACACTTTCTGGACATGTCATATGAATTTTTGTTCAAGGATTATATGCAGCAAGGAACCTATTTGTTTATCACTATTAATGCACCCCACAGAAAAGAGATGGGAGAAACGGTGTTTTGAAGTTTTTTCACAGGGATTGGAGGAGATGCACCAAGAGCTATCCAAGGATGGTGAAGACCATAAGCTTGGGGATGTGAAGACAACCCCGCTGGACCTACACACTCTCGGTTTGCACACGTCCAACTTCTGTTTTTCGATCGAAACACTTTATCGCATAAACTTGGAGCGTCGTTTTTTTTTTTGAGTCTTGAGAGACCACCACACTATCAATTATATATGAGAGAGCTACTGGAAATATGGGTTGAAATATGTTGGATGCTTTTATAAGATTGGGAAAAGGGATGTTTGACTTGATTTTTAATGATACATATAGTTGCATGATTCATGAGCTTGTTTATGAGTAATAGTTTGCAAATTCTTTTTGTAGAGCTATCACTTATTCATGTTTTGGTGCTGATTGTTATTTACTTGGTTTAACATGGATTAGTTAGTTCTATGGACACTCATGCATGCATCTAGATGGTCAACTTTCTCCCTTTTGCTAGCCCAAAAACTCCAACAAGCAAAAACTTGTTTCCAACACCTTCAACCAAAGTTATTCCAGTGAGTCCACCATATCTACCTATTGGCTTTATGCTATTCCGAGTATGTTTAACATGTTGTTTGTGTTATCTTACCTCTGAATGAAAATGTTTATGTTATTGATTGCAATGGAAAAAATTGGTTATATAGCTCTCACGAACTTGATGCACAATGTTCTTTTATTTGCATAATAAAACTTGACCCATTGTGATTAAGATTATGATGTTTGTGGCTTGATGAATGTTTTGGGTTGGAAGTTAGCCCATATGTGCTGTCACATGGCAAGCTTTCAACACGCTCTTCATCTCATTTAGTTGATATCATGTGCTTTTGTCTATGGATGCTTATCATGTTGAAATAAATGTGGAAATAGAGTGAGTTTAAATGAGTTTGTGTAAATGGTTAGAGAGACGCCTGGGCCGCTAATCTAAGCCATGCATCATTCATGGTGGAAATTTACTTACATACTATGGTGAACCTTCTGTGATACACCTTGCAATAAAAAACTATTCCAAATGGTAAATAAAAAGGGTGTTGAGATTGTTCATTTTGTTTGTTTGTCTTGTCATTTTGATATGGGCTTGTTCCATATCTTGGGACAAGAGGTACCCCAGTTGACGCTCTTGATGATACTATTATGCTTACAATGATATTTAATTGAACTTGCTTTGTTTCCCAAGTTGAGTAACACATGGTGTAAGTACTTGTATTCAAGGGGCATGAGACATTCAACCCATTCTTTATCAAGCACACTACTCATATTTGCTTTCACTTTAACCTTAATCATTCAAGATGCTATGATAGGGGCAATGAGAGCTTGACACCAATGAATACCTTATTGCAATCATTAACTTAAGTAGAAGAGTTTGGAAGTTGGATGAAACTTATGCATGCTTTACCTCTACTCACATATACATCTTTCCAAAGTGTACACCTATCATATTCAGATTTTCATCTACACTCTATGACCATTGTAGGATGTTCTACTTATCATTATGCATACATGTGTTCCATATTACTTGCTACTATGTTACACTTTGTGAACTATCAATGAACATCCTTGTCTTGAATACTTGATATCACTTCATAAACTATTTGCATATTGCTACTCCTTTGAAGAATGAATCATTTGACTATATGTAGCAATAGTAATCATCTTTGATATCATTGTTAAGTATTAAATTGCAAAGTCCATGTTAGTTTTATCATCTTCATACTCGAGGACGAGCATGGATTAAGCTTGGGGATGTTGATGCATGTAAAATGCATACATGAACTTTGCACTTTAATTGCTTATATTCCAATCATATTTGCATCATATAAGGGTTATATCAATGTTTTATATGATTTTGGGAATATTCATTTATTTCCTATTTTTATGGAATTAACCCTGCACAGGCAGAAAACCCCGTTTTCTTATTTTAATGTTTCAGGGACCCAAACGTCAACGAAATCACCTGGAAATTTACGGGCGTCAATATTTGGAAGGAAGAAGACCTGTGGGCGAAGGAAGCGAGCAAACGGAGGCCCGAGGGCCAAACGAGGGGCCCACGCGGCCAGGTACTGTGGCCGCGTGGGACCCACCCGTTTGGGCCTCGTGGCTCCGTTGCCTCGATCTTCTCCACCGACATCGTCTTGACCTAAAAACGCCTATAAAAAAGGTCCCCCGACGTTCTCTGGAAGGAGCGCCGCACAAACACAGAAACACCGAAACGGAGATCAGGAGCTGCAGATTGGAGGGGGAAAACTCCGGCGGGGCGCTGCCGGCGTGGTCTCCATCTTCTCCATCGACTTCTCCACCGTCTCCATGATGAAGAGGGAGTAGTCCACCTCTGGACTATGGGTTTGTGGAAGTAACTTATGTATCTCTCCTCTCTTGAGCTTCACTAATTAGCACCGTATGAGCTGCTGAACATGATTACGGTCACCGTTGTAATACCTTTGTGGTGGATCTTTATGAGTTAATATATGTTTGAGATTGCAATGTTTGTTTCAGTTATGAGTATAGATGCATATTATGTACCCCGTTCTTGTCTACTTGTTTTGATCAAGCATGTTTATGAGAGCGTGTGTGGGGGAACGTGTGCATTAGTTGGAGTAACGGGGGTGGCTAGTGCAGTGAACGTGAGAGAAAGTTCTGCGATCCACTTTGGTATCTTTACCTTACTTTGTTACCTCACTAGGGATAAACTAAAATACCATGCTACCGGGGATGTGGGCGTGACCATTGCCACTACTCCATGACTAGATCTAGCATGTTCTTATTTTCACTTCATGTCATGATACTTAATGCTATACTCTGAGTTATCTTAATTACTGAGGTGTTATGATTTAGTTCGCATCTTGGTGGAGTATAAGAGAGGTTAATAACCAAAAGATCTCTATGTTAGGACGTGATGCCCATATATCTAAGTAACTTGTTATCAAACCCTGTGTTGCAATCTCATATGTTAACTGTGTGTGTTCCATTGTCTACCACTTTATAAAGAGAGAGTGCATTTGTGAAACCATGAACCCCAGTCCATTTTTAATCATAAGAAACACCTTTCCAACACCATATACCACTTTTCTATTTTCAGCCATCATTAAATCCGAAAATACAAAAATACTTTTCATCTTGCATACATCATTCAAAAACCCAAAAATATCATTTACATTGCATCCACCATCATTGCATATTTATTTCTTGTTTGCATTGCATAACTATCCTGATATCATTCTTACACCTTGTGCTTGACAACCACAGGTGAGGTTGAGGACCAAAACATCTAACCTTGTTTTGTAGGTAACCAAAAGAAGGATAAGAAGATAAATCTACCACTTCAGATTCCCCGAGAGTTCGATATTAAACCCTCGAGTCACCCCTCGTGGGGAAAACTGTCTTCCACTTACTATACACTCTGCACTTGGAGTCTCAACCTAATCCCGTTTACTTTTGCAGGTATCAAGGCCTTACTCTTCGGGACCATCAGCATCCATGTCCGATCTCAAATTGATGGAGACATCTTTGAAATCGTCCATGGATACCAATTTGCCGAGATGCGTGACTTGATCACACAACTCGCAAGTGGCAAGGTTCCTAAGGATACCACCCCACTAGAGGACTCCGCTACCTCCCATGACGGTGATACCGAGGAGGAATTAGAGAAAAAGAAAGGGGTTGAAGATAAAGAAACCGACCCTAAGAAAATCTTCCACTTCTACTACCACTCCGAAGGTGGGAAGCCGGAGTACCATGGGGTTCCCTAAACTTAATGCATTGGCTTTTGCTACTTGGCAACACTTAATGAAATCTCATATCAACAGTTCCTCTATCGAGCTTTGGAGGATCATTCAAGAGGGATACAACGCCGTGAATCCTAACAACTTGACAAGAAGAGAAGTGGCCGAGAAACAACTCAATGCTTCCGCTCTCCACATGATTGAACTTGCCGTTGGAGAAAGTGGTCTTCATCACATCCAAAATGTCTCCACCGCCAAAGAAGCTTGGGATTGCCTTTCCACGGTGTTCCTTGGAATGAGAGTATGAAGAGGAATAGATTTGATGCTTTGAACAATGAAGTCGAAGGCTTCTACATGCTTGATAGTGAAACTCATGAAGAGATGTATGCTAGACTCAAGACTCTTGCCCAAGCCTTTTTCAATGTTGGGGAAACCTATGCGGATGATGCTTGGATCAAGAGGAAGTATGTGAATGCACTCATGCCCTTCGAGCCCATTGACTTGAAGCCCTTCAAGGAAAATTCAACTACCTTGAGATGACATCCAATGAAGTTATGCAAGAGATGAAAGCCTCCAAGGTTGCCACCAAGAATGCTCTAGACAACCGTGCTAGGGCCATGGGAATGAAACAAGGTCCCTCGCTTGCTTTGAAGGCCAAGGTTGTGTGCCTTGATGAACATGATGAAGTTGAAGCATGCCCGAACAACCTTCCTCCCGATGATCTTGAACAAGCCCTCCATGGTCACATAGCTCTTGCAACAAGGACTTTTTGGCGTGACCCGGCCAAGGCAAAGGCTCAAGTTGATCATGCAAACAATCCAAGCGGAAGAAGGAGTTTGCTAATAGGATAAAGACTTGCTACAATTGTCATAACAAGCATCACTTCATCAAAGATTGTCCATATGAGAATAGAGAGCAAAACGGTGGAAGGCTTGTCCTCAAGGGCCAATCAAACATGATACAAAAGAAGCCTTTTGTCAAGAGGAAGCCATTCTTCAAGAAAGCACCAAGAATTGTGTTGATGACTCAAGAAGAGTATCCTTCCGAGGATTCCGAAGAAGAAGAAGAACCCACTCGTGAGGTGGCCGCTTTGGCCATTGTATCAACTCCACCTCCTTCTCTCTTCGAATCCCCCAATGAGAACCTCTCCATCAACACCGCTCGTTGCCTCATGGCTCACGTCACCGAGGTATCATCTTCTACTCCCAAGACTATGCATGAAATAGATGATAAAACTAGTCTTGTGATTAAGAAAGAACTTGTTGCTTCCGATACTATTGTGGCTAACTTGCAAGGTGAAACTAAGGCATATGTTGAGTCTCTCTTGAGACAACTTGATGCGGCCGAAGAAATCCTTGATGACAAGGGAAAAATTGAGAGAGAGGATTCTCTCACCATAGCATCCTTGAATGCTTCCATAGAATCCTTGAATGCTTCTCTTGAAGAAGAGAGTGAATATAGAACTCTCTTGAGGAAAGAATTGAGTCTCTTGATGATAAAAATGATGAAATAATTGCTAAAATCATTAAGGATAGAGACCATGTCTTTGCTAAATATAAAGTGATTAAAAAGGAGAAAGCCGAGTTTGTGGTTGCTAATGCTAGACTCCTTGAGGATGTGGAGAAACTTAACAAGGCTCACAAGGCCTTGGAAAGTACCCACTCTCTTCTAGTCAAGTCTCATGAGCAACTTCAAACTCAACTTTCAAATCTAACTCACCTAGCACCTCTACTCCCTCTTGTGATCATGCAAATGTTATTGAGGAAAATGCTAGGTTGAAGGTTGAGCTTGCCAAGGCCACTAGTGCCAAGACCTCTATTCCTAAAGGTAAAGAAAAGGTTGTTGCTCAAATTTTTGAGCAAAAGCCACACAAAGGGAAGAGGGCCTTGGTTATGTGGCCAAGGCAAAGAAGAAGAAGAGCAACACCAATGCCAAGCCCGCACAAGCCAAGACTTCCATTGCGGGTGGTAATGCCACTAGGGGCAAGACCACTCGTAGTGACTTTGCGGGGCATAACAATCCCAACTACATTCTTTATGTTGATTATTATGGGGATGTTTATGCAAAATATGTTGGTCCTTATGATGGTTACATTGCTTATTCTATTTGGGTTCCTAAGACCCTTGTTGCTAACAAAAGAGGACCCATTGAGAAATGGGTACCTAAAACCAAGCAATGATTTCTTGTAGGACTATGCTTCCGGTGGGTCTAAATGGGTGGTTGATAGTGGATGCACTAGTCATATGACCGGAAGCAAGGAGATCATGACGGAGTTGGGACCAAATATAAATCAAGCATCCGTCTCCTATGGTGATAAATCAAAAGCGGAGGTAACGGGTCTCGGCAAGGTGGTAGTTGCAAAGGATATCACCCTTGTAAATGTCATGCTTGTCGAGTCCCTCGGTTACAATCTTATGTCCGTTCGTGCACTTAATAATATGAATTTTGATGTCCATTTTACTATTGATATGGTGGTACTCTTGAGGAGCAAGACTCTAAAGGTCATGTTCGTTGGGTATGTTGAAAATGAGTTGTTCGTGGTGGACTTTTCGGGGTCTACCAACACTCAAGCAATATGCCTATTCGGAAAGGCCGACGTGGGATGGTTGTGGCATCGCCGCTTGTCCCATGTCAACATGAGAACTTTGCAAAGTCTTCACAAGGGTGGCCACATTCTTGGACTAAAAGACAATGTTTCTTTTTCTAGAGATCGTCTTTGTAGGGCTTGTGTTGAAGGAAAGATGCATGATTCTCCCCATCCAAGCAAGACCATCATTTCATCAAAGAGGATATTGGAACTTCTTCATGTTGATCTCTTTGGTGCCGTGCCTCAACCAAGTCTTGGTGGGAAGAAATATTGTTTGGTGATTGTTGATGACTATTCAAGATTTACTTGGGTTTATTTCTTCAAGACGAAGGATGAGACCCAACAAGCCGTCATCGACTTTTCCAATGAAGTTCAACGCCAACACAATGTCCCTATATTGGTCATTAGGAGTGATAATGGCTCCGAGTTCAAGAACTACACCTTAAATGAGTTTCTTAGTGAAGAGGGGATTCGTCATCAATATTCCGCTGCATATACCCCTCAACAAAATGGTGTAGCCGAAAGGAAGAACCGGACTCTCATGGATATGGCAAGGTCTATGTTGGCGGAGTTTAAGTCTCCACTCTTCTTATGGGCCGAGGCTATCTCCACGGCGTGTCATTCATCAAACCGGCTATTCTTTCGCGTTGGCAAGAAGTTTACATCTTATGAGATGCTCACCGGCAACAAGCCCAATGTCTCCTACTACCGAGTATTTGGTTGTAAGTGTTTCTATAAGAACAAAAGTGTTCGTTTGTCTAAATTTGAATCTAAAGCTTTAGAGGGTGTTTTTGTTGGGTACGGTGCCGAATCTCACACCTATAGAGTCTATGACAAAACCGTTGGGAAAGTCATAGAATCTTGTGATGTGAGGTTCGATGAGAATGACGGCTCCCAAGTGGCGCAATTTCATGTTTGTGATGTAGATAATGAAGAGCCTCAAGATGCTATAAGAAGAATGGGCATTGGTTTCCATCGTCCCGTTGAGATTCATTACGAGTCTCCTCAAGCAAGTCCAAGCTCCATTCAAGTGGAGGCCTCTTCATCACAAGTTGAAACGGCGCCTATCATGGAAGCAAATGATGCACCACCCAAGAACAAGTTCAAGACCCTCCTCATGTTGACCAAGTTGCTATGCAAGAACCAAGTTCTCCTATTGTTGATGCTAGCCAAGGTCATGACCAAGATCAACCCTCTCCTTCCATTGTTGAAGATGTGCTTCAAGATGATCAAGGTCAACATTCCGGTCAAGACGGGGACTCAAATGATCAAGATGATCAAGAGATACCTCCAAGATGCAATAGAGATATCGAAGCCCGTCGTAAAGCAAGAGTTGAAAAGGACTTTAAAATAAAGAGTCACTGTCTAGAAACATCCTTGGTGACCACAAGAGGTGTTACCACAAGAAGGCAATTGGCAAGCTTTAGTGAACATCAAGCTCATATTTCCATGGTGGAACCAAAGAAAGTGTTTGAAGCTCTTGAAGATCCGGATTGGTTAGAAGCTATGCATGATGAACTCAATAACTTCAAGCGCAACAAAGTGTGGAATCTAGTTGAGAAGCCAAAAGATTGCCGCAATGTTATAGGCACGAAGTGGATATTCAAGAACAAGCAAGATGAGTTTGGAATGGTTGTGAGAAACAAGGCAAGATTGGTTGCACAAGGGTACTCTCAAGTTGAAGGCATTGATTTTGGAGAGACTTATGCACCCGTGGCTCGCCTTGAGTCCATCCGTATCCTTCTTGCATATGCATCACATCATAACTTTAAATTGCAACAAATGGATGTGAAAAGTGCTTTCTTAATGGTCCTTTAAAGGAGTTGGTATATGTTAAGCAACCACCGGGTTTCGAGGACCCTAAATTCCCTAACCATGTCTACAAGCTTGATAAGGCGCTCTATGGTCTCAAACAAGCACCTCGTGCTTGGTATGAGCACCTAAGAGAGCTATTGCTAGACCGTGGATTTGAATTGGGGCAAATCGATCCCACTCTCTTTACCAAGAGGGTCAAAGGGGAGCTTTTCATATGCCAACTTTATGTTGATGATATTATATTTGGCTCATCTAACAAAGCTTTCAATGATGAATTTTCAAAGCTTATGACCGATAGGTTCGAGATGTCTATGATGGGCGAATTGAAGTTCTTTCTCGGTTTTGAGATCAAGCAATTGAATGAAGGGACTTTCATCTCTCAAACCAAATATACCCAAGACATGCTCAAGAGGTTCAATATGCACAATGCTAAGGGGAAGCGGTTTCCCATGGACACCAAATGCCATCTTGAACTTAACTACGACGGTATCGATGTTGATCAAAAACTTTATCGCTCTATGATTGGTTCTTTGCTTTATCTTTGTGCATCTAGACCCGATATTGTGTTGAGTGTAGGGGTGTGTGCAAGGTATCAAGCCGCTCCTAAAGAAAGCCACATGGTGGCGGTCAATAGAATCCTTCGATATTTGGTTGATACCCCAAGGTTTGGTTTGTGGTACCCAAAGGGCACTAATTTCTCTCTTGCCAGGTACACGGATTCAGATTGGGCCGGTTGCAAGGATGATAGGAAATAAACTTCCGGGGCATGCCAATTTCTTGGTAGGTCCTTGGTGAGTTGGTCTTCTAAGAAGCAAAATTGTATATCTCTATCCTCCGCCGAAGCCGAGTATGTGGCGGCCGCAAGTGCATGCACTCAATTGTTATGGATGAGGCAAACTTTAAAGGAATACGGTGTCAATTGTGACAAAGTGCCTCTTTTGTGTGACAATGAAACTGGTATCAAGATTGGCCACAATCCGGTGCAACACTCAAGAACGAAGCATATTGAGATTCGTCATCATTTTATTCGGGATCATATTGCTCGTGGTGATATTGAGCTTGGCTATATTCCAACCAAAGATCAACTTGCCGACATATTCACGAAGTCACTTGATGAAGCAAGATTCACCTTCTTGAGGCATGAGCTAAATATCGTGGATTCTAGGAGCTTGGCTTGACAATCTTGCATACACACCTATGTTTTGACTATGTATTTGGTTTAGGTGTAGGCATGGATATAGGGGGAGTGCGGCCCTAATACATTGGACCATCCCTCCCCCCCCCCCATTATGCCGACATTAAGAATTCATTTGCCTCTCTATATTCGTGCTATGAATTGTGAGCTTAAATGATGAGTAGTGGTTGTGAACCCAAGATACATCTTCACGGTGTCACGCCACATACACTCTTACATGGTGGCCTAGGCCACCGCCCTCCTCCTTATGAGGAGTTGATCTTATTTGGATCTTATTTGGGTGTTTTAGACCTTTCGCTTTGGGAGAGTGCTCAAATTTGGCATTTCGTGTCGATTCTTGCATTTTTGGGCAAACTCTCTCTCTCTCTCTCTCCGGTTTCGAGTTCTATCCTAAGCCACAACCTTATCCTAAGCCACTCCTTCTCAAATACCTTTTATTTCATGCTCTCGGCGAAGTTGACGGTCGGAACCAGTGACAAATCCTTTTTACGGCTTCAATTTGGGCCATAACAAGTGTTTGCCCCCTGGCACCGGTACTACCGGCCCTTGTGTCGTGGGTTTGTCACGTCAGGTGTCATAGATGACTTCGTAGGTGTGGGATTACGCGAGTCAAGCATCTCCGAGCTTGGGATCGCAGGAACAAAGATCAACACAGATTTACCCAGGTTCGGCCCCCTCAATGTGAGGTAAAAGACCTACTTCCTGCCTACCCTAGATTGGTATTGATATGATAATCGAGGTGTTACAATGGAGGCGATCCGATCTGGTACTCGCCGTATGAGCTAGGGTTTAGGGCTTGATAGCTTGACCCGCTCTAAGTCCTGCGAGTCCTCTTTATATACACAGAGGCTCGCTAGGTTACAAAAGGAAACTTCCCCATAAGGAATACGTCCACAGAGGCCTACTCGGAGACTACTTGGTCTTCACGTCCTCCGGGATATGTCTTCTAGATCTTTCCCCTTATGGCGGTTCAATATTGGGCTTGCTCCCAAGTGGGCCTTTGTCCGTGCGAGTAAGTTAAGTCGCACTGGGCCGCGGGTTAATCCAGAAAGTATTCCCCCGACATTAGCCCCCAAGCGTGGCCTGAACTTCATAGTATTTCTTGATCTTGAATGTTTAGGCCGCGCTTTTCCTTGTTTCGCGACTTATAATTGTGCAGTTGGCCTTGACTCGCACCTGGAAGATCATCTGACTTCGTGAGCTTCTTTGTTAGAGTATCCTGATAGCTTCAGAACTTGATGACGATCTATCTTCAAATTTTTGATGATAATATGATGTAGCCCCCAAGGATTGAGAGGATGTATGTGGTAATCATCTCAATTCTTCTCAGAGAACTCTGAAGGTCATCACCTGTAACTTGATATCATGAATAAAACAATTGTTAAGTTACAAGTAATTGTAATTGGTGTTGCCGTACTATAAGCAGTACATCGACCTCTAGTTAGGCCATCTGAATCCTTAAGTGGGCACTCGCGCGACTCAGTATTTCCTAGGAACATGTGTGTTCAGGGTCGAGAGCGGCCATGATAGGCAATCAAGCTCGATTGACGCCACACCCCAGTACTTTGGCCACATAATGCGAGTAGCAATCCAACTTAAGGTAAATTTGATAATTGCCAATAAATGGCTGTTTCAGGGTAACAAAGACCCCAAGAAACATAATGATATTGCCATGATAGGCTAAGCTATGATAAGCTTTGATTATGATGACACATAAGGTCGCGCCTAGGTGGCAACCGAGTGTTATACATAGGGTTGGATCGCGCGTAGGTGGCGATCCATGGTGATACATGGGGTCGGTCGCGCCTAGGTGGCGACCAGAGATGATACAAAGTTTACGGCCGCGCCTAGGTGGCAGCCGGTTTCTGATACAAGGGTCGATCGCGCCTGGGTGGCGATCAGATGTTGCATAGGTCGCGCCTAGGTGGCGACCAAAGTTGAAGTTCTAGCCCTGAGTGGCTGTGATGATACTCAGCTATAAAGCTGGAAAGGATGATGCTTGGCTCTGATTAGCCTTTTCTTATGTATAGTACGGTCGCAGGTGTGCGACGTTCCAAGGGCGAGGTGCCTCGAGACGATCCTCGAAATCATGGCGTTCGCTGCTTTCTTCCCTTACATCCAGCAGGTAGTACGACCCATTGTTTAGCTTCTTGCTGATGATGTAGGGTCCTTCCCATGGAGAGGACAGCTTATGCATTCCCTTGTGATCTTGTTTAAGTCGCAGTACTAGGTCGCCTTCTTGAAAGGTGCGGGTTTTGATGCGTCTGGCATGATAGCGTCGCAAGTCTTGTTGATATACTGCTGACCTTGATGCTGCCAAGTCTCTAACCTCTTCTAATGTGTCCACCGAGTCTTGCCGAGCTATCTCATTATCTGTCTCGATGTAAGCCGCAACTCTTGGTGAATCATGTATGATATCGCTGGGCATGACTGCTTCTGCTCCATAGACCATGAAATATGGTGTAAATCCTGTGGATCTGTTAGGGGTTGTTCTTAAGCTCCACAGTACTGCTGGCAGTTCTTCCACCCAACATCCTGGAGATGCTTCGACCTTTTCAATAAGGCGCGGCTTAATTCCATGGAGAATTTCCTGGTTAGCTCGCTCAGCTTGTCCATTGCTCTGCGGGTGTGCTACTGACGTGAGGTCCAATCTTATCCCATTGTCTGCGCAAAATATCTGTGTAGCCCCTTCAGAGGTGTTGCTCCCATTGTCTGTAATGATACTATGGGGGTAACCGAAGCGGAATATGACCTTCTTCAAGAACTTGACTGCTGTTTCAGCCTCGCAATCTCCCACAGGTTCTGCTTCTATCCACTTTGTGAATTTGTCCACCATGACAGAGGTGAGTTTTTCCGTTTGAAGACCGTCTGAAAGGCCCTACCATGTCAAAACCCCATACGGCAAAAGGCCATGTGATGGGTATTGTGCGAAGTGCTTGGCTGGCATATGATCTTGCCTAGCGTATCTTTGACATCCATCGCACACTCTGACAATTTGCTCTGCGTCTGCTAATGCTGTTAACCAGAAGAATCCATGTCGGAACGCCTTTGCCACCAAAGATCTTGACGAAGCATGATGGCCACAATCGCCTGAATGAATTTCGTGCAAGATTTTTCGTCCCTCTTCTGGTGAGACACATCTTTGGAATGCTCCTGACACGCTGCGCTTGTATAATTCGTTGTTGATGATTGTATAGGCCTTTGATCGTCGTATGATTTTGCGCGCCTCAATTTCATCGTCGGCAGCACTCCGCGACTTAAATATGCCATGTATGGCTCTGTCCATCCTGGCTGTTCATGCAGGGCTGCGACTAAAGTTGAATCATCCTCTGGCTCTGCAATGTCAATCTCTGCTGGAGGTTTGACTGATGGATTGTGCAGTTCATCCAGGAAAACATTGGGTGGGACTGACTGTCTGTTGGATCCAAGCCGAGACAGGGCATCGCAGCTTCATTTTGTCTCCGATCAATATGTTCAACTTGGTATCCAGTGAAATGTCCAGCAATTCTGTCCACCTCTCTTCTATATGCAGCCATGTTCGCATCCTTGCTGTCCCACGTTCCGGAGACCTGCTGTGCCACCAAGTCTGAATCGCCAAAACAGCGTATGCGACTGATGTTCATCTCCTTTGCTATACGTAGACCATGAAGCAGTGCCTCGTACTCCGCCACGTTATTTGTGCAGTTGAAGTGTATCTGTACACATACCGCAGCTTGTCTCCCTTGGGAGATGTTAGAACAACTCCAGCCCCCGAGCCTTGCAACTGTCTTGACCCATCAAAATGCATGGTCCAGTATTTGGTTTCTGCCATGCTAGGAGCAACTTGGATTTCTGTCCAATCGTTAATAAAATCTGCAAGGGCTTGCGACTTAATTGATGTGCGCGGCTCGTAGCTGATGTGATGTGGTCCCAACTCGATCGCCCACTTAGCGACTCTTCCAGTAGCTTCTCGATTACGAATGATATCTGCCAATGGTGCTGAACTAACCACAGTTATTGGATGCTCTTGGAAGTAGTGCTTCAGCTTGCGACTCGCCATGAACACTCCAAACACCAACTTCTGCCACTGTGGGTAACGCTGTTTGGAAGCTGTGAGGACTTCGCTCACGTAGTATACTGGTCTCTGGACAGGGTATTCCTTTCCTGTTTCTTGTCTCTCCACAACCATGACAGCACTCACAGCGCGGGAATTTGCCGCTATGTATAGTAGCATTGGCTCTTTATCTTTGGAGCCGCCAGAACTGGAGCATTTGTCAATTGATGTTTCAAGGCTGTCAGAGCTTCGTCGGCCTCTGCGTCCCAAACGAAGGTGTCTGATTTTTTCAACAGTCTGTACAAAGGTAGTGCTTTCTCTCCCAATCTTGATATAAAGCGACTCAAAGCTGCTACGCAACCAGTAAGTCGCTGCACATCTTTTATCTTTTCTGGCTTTTGGAGATCCATCACGGCCTTTATCTTGTCAGGATTGGCCTCAATGCCTCTTTCTGATACTATGAATCCCAATAGCTTTCCTGCTGGTACTCCGAAGACGCACTTTGTGGGGTTGAGCTTCATGTTGTATTTTCTGAGATTTGTGAATGTCTCTGCCAGATCACCAATAAGATCCTGGCTAACTTGCGACTTAATCACAATATCATCCACGTAGGCGTGAACGTTGCGACCTATTTGCTCATGTAGGCAATTCTGAATGCATCTTTGGTAAGTCGCACCTGCGTTCTTCAACCCAAAGGGCATGCTGACATAACAAAAAGCTCCGAAGGGTGTGATGAAGGACGTCTTTTCTTGGTCCTCCCTCTTCATCTTGATTTGATGGTAGCCTGAATAGGCGTCCAAAAAGCATAACAGCTCGCACCCAGCAGTTGAATCAATTACTTGGTCGATTCGCGGCAAAGCAAATGGATCCTTTGGACAAGCTTTGTTAAGACTGGTGTAATCAACGCACATTCGCCACGTACCGTTCTTTTTCATAACCAATACTGGTTTGCCACCCATTCCGGATGGTATACCTCGTGATGAATCCTGCAGCCAGCAAGCGAGCTATTTCCTCTCCTATTGCCTTTCTCCTGTCATCATGAAAACGCCGTAGTGGCTGCTTCACTGGTTTAGCCGCAGGGTTCACTTTGAGGCTATGTTCTGCTAATTCTCTTGGTACCCCTGGCATATCTGACGGCTTCCATGCGAAGATGTCTTATTTTCCTGGAGAAAAGCGACGAGGGCCTTCTCCTGCTCTTCTTCCATGTGTGCTCCAATGCTGGTTTGCTTGGATGAGTCGCCAGGAACAAGATTTATCTGCTTAGTGTCCTGGGCCGCTTTGAATTTCATTGGTGGCTCGGCAGATGGCGTGGTAACCACACTCATGTCGTTTGGGTCCACCTGCGACTTATAACCTTTTAGCTCTTCCGCGGCACAGGCGGATTCTGCGAAGGCCGCATCTCCTTTCTCACATTCTATTGCTTTTTCTCTATCTCCGTACACTGTGATGACCCCTTTTGGTCCTGGTATCTTCAACTGTAGGTACACGTAGCATGGCCTGGCCATAAACTTAGCAAAGGCCGTTCTTCCAAACAAGGCGTGATATGGGCTTTGGAATTTTACCACTTCGAAGCTTAGGAATTCACTTCTAAAGTTCTCTTCTGTTCCAAAAGTTACCCCTAGGGTTATTTTCCCCACTGGCCGTGCGGACCTTCCTGGGACAATGCCGTGAAATACTGTTGACGTGGGCTGCAGGCTGGAATCCTTGAGTCCTAGACGCTGGAAGTATCGTAGTACAAGATATTAATGCTGCTTCCTCCATCCATAAGCACTTTGGTCAGCTTGTATCCTGCAACGTACGGTGCCACAACCAGTGCCAACTTGCCAGGTTCCCGTACTTGTGGCGGGTGTCGTCGCGACTCCAGGTTACGCGTATTCTGACCACCTTAACCAATTGGGTGTTGCTGGTATCACGGCGTTCACCTGCTGACTTCTGCGGCTCAATTTCTCTTCCTTTTGGAGGTATCGATAACTATTGTGTGATACTGCCCCGTCTGCCTGGGGTTACTCGCGCCGTGCTGCCCAATATTTGTGTTATGAGCCGCACTAGGGTTTCCTTCATGGGAATTCCCCCCGTTGTGTTGGCTCTCTTCTTTCCACTTTTGTAATATGGCATTGCGCCTTGGTATGGTCCGCTGGCCGTCCATCACCTGTCGCATGAAGGTCGCATGGCCGGTTGAAAACTTCTTGCATATTGATTGGACGGGAGCCGTATCCTCGACCCCTTCCACGCTGGCCTCTGAATCCTCCACGCGTATTGGCGACGAGCCCTGAGTGACCATCTTCGTTTTGCGTTTGTTTTGACTCGCGTTGTTGTGGCTCGTTTGCTGCTGCTGGGGCTTGTTGGAGTTTTTCTTTCCTTTGCAGCAACCTCCTCTTCTTCTCCGTCTGACGCGTCTCTGGTTTTATCTGAGCTGGCATATTTGTTAGCCGCAGCCATCACCTCGCTGAGGCTCTTGACTTTATCCTTCATGCGACCCAGCTTATGAATCAGCGGCTCAAACTTGCAGTTTTTCTCCATCACCAGGACGGCTGAGCTTGGTGGTATATTATCTGAGGAGTGTATTATTTCTGCCACCCTTTTCATCCAATGGCGACTTGACTCGCCTTCCTTCTGGACACAACGCTCTAATCTTCTATATTGCAGAGTCGCTTGCAAGTTCCTTGGAAGTTCTTAACGAAGGCATCCTTCAGTTCCTCCCAAGTATTTATAGAGTTGGGAGGCAAATTTTGCAGCCATATGTGCGCTGCACCTTCTAGCATCATGTTTAGGTAGCGTGCGCAGATCTCTTCAGATGCGTTTAGGATGCTCATGCCCATCTCGTAATTGTTGAGCCAAGTGGTTGGATCCATGCTGGCGTTATAGTTTGCCACCTTGCGTGGCCCTTTGAAATCTTCAGGAAAAGGTTCCGATCTGATCCTTTCAGTGAAACACGCCGGTCCCTTGAGTCGCGAGGACAGGGCTGTGGGCGCGCCTGCGGGGTTATCTGCGGGCCGCTTTTGCATCAATGGCGTATTCGCCTGCGCTTCTGCGACTTGCTCCTGCTGCCTCTGTGCGACTCCTGACACGTTCTCTGGTGGCCTGCTTGGACGCTTCTTTCTGCTGCAATCCTGTGATTGGCTGGTACGAGGGGCAGCTGTGCTTCGGCTTCCGCCCTATTGGCTTGTTGCAGGACTGCCGTACTTAGCATCTGAATCGCGCGCCGCGCCTCAGCATTGACCGGGTCATCGCCTGTTGGTACCATCTGAGTCAAGATATTAGCCGCAGCATACATATTATCGACAGGGTTCTGGTAATGGCCCTGTGGGGTGTGAAACCTCCTTGGTTGTTGCTGGGTCTCTTGATTTGTTGGTACCCTTCCTTCCGCAGTCGTCTGGATTCCCGTCCCGCGGCTGGAGTGAGCGGGATTTCCACTGTTGGTTGAGTCGCGCGCAGCTGTGTTTGCGGGTCAACCTGTTGTTGAGTCGCAGCCAGCGCGGCTACTCTCTGCCGCTCCTGTTGGATTCCTTGGTTTATCTGATCGAGCCTGCGGCGCTCTTCTTCCATCCTTCGAACCTCATACAGGAGCTCGGCCCTGGCGGCCTCAATTTCTGTTGCACGGAGGGCGGCGTTCGTGGCTGACACAGGGACAAGAAGTGGGTTGCTTGGGGGTGCCGATGCCTCGGTTTCTCCAGCAGTTCCTGATGCGCCTGCTCCTCCGGCCATGTAAACCGCGACTTGTGCCATCTCTTGATCTGGTGATGATGTGATTTCTGGTGGGTAACCCCAGCAACTTTCTTCAAAGGCAGGTATGATGGACCCAAACTCTTGCGAGTCCATGCTTTCCACGGATTCTTCCCCATCATCGGCGACTTCTTCTACTGAATCGCCTTCTGGACCGATCTAACGGACCTGCCACCGATGAAGCCGACGAAGACGTTGATGGATCCGAACGGGATGACGTGGCCGGTCTCCAAATAATCTGCTTCCGGCCCCCAGCTTGAATCGTCGATGAGGGGTGTGCCATTGACCGTGATGATACGGCCAACAACAAGATCTTCAGCTCCCTTCATGGATCCTGCGCGGAACGTGACGCTCTTGACCGCAGGCCCCACGGTGGGCGCCAACTGTCGTGGGTTTGTCACGTCAGGTGTCATAGATGACTTCGTAGGTGTGGGATTACGCGAGTCAAGCATCTCCGAGCTTGGGATCGCAGGAACAAAGATCAACACAGATTTACCCAGGTTCGGCCCCCTCAATGTGAGGTAAAAGACCTACTTCCTGCCTACCCTAGATTGGTATTGATATGATAATCGAGGTGTTACAATGGAGGCGATCCGATCTGGTACTCGCCGTATGAGCTAGGGTTTAGGGCTTGATAGCTTGACCCGCTCTAAGTCCTGCGAGTCCTCTTTATATACACAGAGGCTCGCTAGGTTACAAAAGGAAACTTCCCCATAAGGAATACATCCACAGAGGCCTACTCGGAGACTACTTGGTCTTCACGTCCTCCGGGATATGTCTTCTAGATCTTTCCCCTTATGGCGGTTCAATATTGGGCTTGCTCCCAAGTGGGCCTTTGTCCGTGCGAGTAAGTTAAGTCGCACTGGGCCGCGGGTTAATCCAGAAAGTATTCCCCCGACACCTTGGAGCGGTACTACCGCTGGCTCGGGTTGCCTCAGCCCCTTGCCAGCGCGTGGGACCGCTGCCCGGGCCGCGCAGGAATCGGGGGCGGTACTACCGCTGGATCGAGCGGTAGTACCGCTCGTGCGGATTTTTCCAGGATATGGGCACGGGCGGATGGGTGAAAGTCAATCCTCTCATTTTCCCCATCCGCCCTCTCTCCTCATGTGAATCCGCTGCCGCCGGCCATCCTCTCCGCCAGGATCGAGCTCCCCCGGCCGTGGTTCTTGCACCCCCGGCCCCGGGACCTCTCGGGCATCTCTCCCTCCCTCGATCCTTTGCCATGAGCACCGGTAAGCTCTCTCCCTCTCTCTCATCTAGTTGATGGATGGAGATGACTAGATTGCTTCCCTCTTGGTGTTCTTGACAAATTGGTGCGGTAGAGATGCAATATAGGATGCCTAGAACCCTGTGTATGAATCTTGTGAAGAATCTTTGGCTAGTTTTGCAGTTCTCCATCTAGATTTGTTGGATATGATTGTGGATGTTTTTCATGTTCATCTTTGAATGTATCACCATCTTGTGTCAAATCCAACCTTCCTAGATGTTGTACTCCCACTAGCATTTGATTCCTCCAAGTTGTGTTCACTCGTGTTCTTGGTTTCCTATTCGTGAAATATTTGTGTGTTACTCATCTCCATGCTTTCCAACCCATGCTATTCACAGGTGGTTCGAGTGGTTCTAAGTCTCGGGGCAAGAAACCTAGGGTTGACGAGTTGGACGAGGAGTATGATCCCACAATGGAAGAGGTGTATGGTCCCCCGGTCACCAAGAGCAAGAAGGCTGCTCCGAAGAAGAAGTTGCAGGCAACAAGAGCAAGAACTTGACAGCTAGTGAAATGTCTGACAAAGATTACACTTCCTTGAGGAAAATAGATCCATATGCAGTTGATCGAGAGAATTTGACACCTCAGTTTCGGGGCAACAATCCTTTCTTCTATACCCGCTTTCAAGAGGAGTGCTACAATGAGATACTTCATCGCAAGCCCAATGACAATGTGCTAGAGCTGAGGTACATTGATATCCCTCACATGGAAAAAAAGCCAGAATACTTTGGAGAAGCCTTGTCTATGTGCCATGAGTTTGGGATTGTTCCTTTCATCACCCTCCAATAGAATTATGATGAAGCTCTAGTTTGCCTATTCCTTGCCACAGTCTATTTTGGCACGAGGAGCCACGCTACATCACTTGGATGACTAAAAACAGGAAGCTCACGCTCTTTGGAGTGATATTGGCTCTATGCTTGGGTATGAAGATTTTGGTCCTCATTGGACCGATGCCCTCGACGACAAGTACTTTCGGGTTCATGTTGATCCAAGGCCCAAGCCCAAGGATGACCTTGCTCCTCTCTACTTTTGGAAGAAGTACACCGTTGGCAACTCGGAGGGTCTTTACCCTCCATATGAGATCATGCATCGCATTTACCGGGAAACCATCAACCCAAGGTTGGAAATTTTGATCAAATTCACAACTACTAGTTACCTTGATGGTCATGACTCATCAATGGAGATCCAAAGGGAAGAAACTGGATGTTATGGATTACCTTTGGAATGAGATATGGAACGTCACCATATTCAAGAAGAATGCTTGCTTCAGCCCTCTCATCATGAAGATTATCCTTTGGAAGTAGGGCAAAGAGCTTCCCGCTGTGGGACTTAGTGACCCCAACACTTGGATCATCCACAAGCCCAAGCAACTCCGTGTCAAAGATCATAGCGAGAAGGACAAGGGTACCAAAACTGCTAAAGGCAAGGACAAGGGAGTTGTAGGTGATGAAGGCCCCTCTCGGGCTGCCAAGGAGAGTGGTTTCACTTGGATGGCTCGTCAAATGAAGAAAGTGTTTGGTATGACCAAGGCTCTTGAGAAGCGCTCTTGGGAACGTGAAGAGAAAGAGAAGCTTGCTCGTCAACTCGACATTCAACGTCGCCGTGCACTAGGTGAACAAGTTGCTTCCGGCTCGGAGAAGAACATTCCATAATTTGCTCTTACTCATATTTTGGTGATGTTGACAATACAACATGTGCCCTAACTCCTTGTCTAAGTGTGATCAGGTTTATGTAAACATTTTCGTTAATCTCGCATCGAAAAAAGGAAGAGAAGGAGTTGTTTCTGTCTTCGGGCGGTAGTACCGCTGGGTACTACTTGCCAAGTACTGCTGGGTACCGCTTGGAGGTTCTGGCGCTCATGTGCGGCACTACCAGCGGTACTATGGGCGGTAGTACCGCTGGCTCTGGGTGGTCAGCGCTGGTGGTTGACCAACTCAGCGGCACTACCGCTGGACGGAGGTTCGGAAGGCCATGTGCGGTACTACCGGCACTTCAGGCGGTAGTACCGCTCATGAGGGTTGGAGGTGCAGTCAGCGCGCTGGTTTGACCGTGGCGCAGAAGGCGCCAGCGGTACCGCTGGCTCGAAAAAAAGGTCTCAACGGCCAGATTTTTGTGAGGGCTATTTAATGCCCTCCACCTACCTCCAGCTTGGGAGCTCGCCCAAACTTGAAGACTCCATTATTGCAAGCTCAAGAATCACTAGATCTCCCAATCCCTCCACCAAACTCGTTGATTTTTGGAGGATTGAAGGAGAAGGCCCGGATCTACATCTTCACCAAGCCGTTCTTCATTTCCCCCTCATTTACTTGAGGGCCCCTTGGCTAGGATTTCCATTAGGAAAACCTAGCTTCTTGTTGTACTCACTTGTTATTTTTGTGACAGATTTGTAGCTGTTCGGGAGCCCCAATCCTCTTGTGGGTTGTGCCCGGATCATTGTTGTAAGGGCTCCAGATTCCGCCTTGAAGGATTCCGATAGTAGAAGGTGAACCAAACCTTTGTGGTGCGGTTCATCAGAGAAGAAGGTGACGCCTTTGTGGCGGTTGAGTTTTGACCTTCGTGGTAGCTCACACCTCTCCAACGAGACGTACTCCCTAAAAAGGAGGAACTCGGGATTACATCCGTGTCTCCGCGTGCTTTCACTTTGGTTACTTCTATCCTTGTTTATAGTCTTTACTTCGTGTATCTTGTTTAGTTGCTTGCTTATCATATAGGTAAATTCACCTTAGTTGCATATCTAGAGAATTTACCTTTTGTGTCAAGCCTATTTGAAAAAGTACTAAAATTGAAGTAGCACCTATTCACCCTCCCTCTAGGGGCGACGCAGCAGTAGCGCGCGGGTCGGGGCGACGGCGGGAAGCCGCCAGCGGCGTACACGCCTGGGAAGGCGAGTTGCCTGCCGGCAACATGGACCAATGGCGGCGGCGCGGCAGCCCGAAGGGGTGACGCGGCGGCAACCTGTAGCTCGATCGGTGATAGGCGCGTGCTCGGGGACGTGCTTGGCGTAGACAGGCGCGCGTTCGGTTGATCAGACCGACGCAGCGTGGTACGCGCCATGGCGGCGACGATGACGCGCAAATCAGAGTCGATGGCGAAGTTGTCGGTGAAGTCCGGTCGATGACGGCGAAGACGAACGGCGATGGAGACCGTGCAGGCGAGGGAAGCCGGCGGCGACGCGTCGAGGCGTCCCGTGGACGACGCGTCCGGCCTTGCTGCGCGGTCGGTGGAGACGAGCCGGTCGGTGCGGAGTCGGCGCTGGCGAGTCGTCCGTGATAGCCGGCTTGAAGGAGCCGGCCGATGCGGAGTCGGCGCCAGCAAGTCGGCCGCGATAGCCGGCTGTCGAGGAGTGGGCCGGTGCAGGTCGATGACGCACTAGTAGGAAAAGGCCTTTTAGTGGCACACCAAAAAGCCTTTCTGTGGCGCATGGTGGGTGCGTCACTAAATCCTCGCCACAAAAATTTTATTTTTGTGGCGCACGGCCCCATGCGCCACAGAAAGTGCAAGATTCTGTGGCGCACCCCCAACCATACGCCACAGAAATATTTCTGTGGCGCACCCCACTACCATGCGCCACAAAATTTGTTTTAAATTTCAAAAAAAAAAGGACGGCCAGATCTAGATTTGGCCGTCGGAATTTTCGCCGGAATTTCGACATTTCGCCGGAATTTGGCCGAAACTCGTCGGAGGCCGTGGTGCCCGTGGCCATGGCCGTAGGTGGCTTGGTCGGTGGTGGGTGGAGGATGGGGGTCACCGGAGGTGGTGGAGGAGGAGAGGGTCGCCGGAGGTGGGTGGAGGATGGTCGCCGGAGGTGGGTGGAGGATGTTGCCGGAGGTGGTGGAGGAGGAGGAGAAGGACGCCGGAGGTGGTGGAGGAGGAGGTCGCTGGAGTTGGTGGAGGAGGAGAAGGTCGCCGGAGGTGGTGGTGGAGGAGGAGAAGGTCGCCGGAGGTGGTGGAGGAGGAGGTCGCCGGAGTTGGTGATGGAGGAGGAGGAGGAGCAGAAGCTCGCCGGAGGTGGTGGAGGAGGAGGAGGAGAAGCTCGCCGGAGGTGGTGGAGGAGGAGGAGGTCGCTGGAGTAGAGTTGAAGTAGAGGTAGAGGAGAGAAGGGGAGAGGAGAAGTGGAGGAGAAGGGATAGGAGAAGTGGAGGAGAAGTGAAATGAGAGAAATGAGAGAAGGAGAAAGAAGAGGAAGAAGAGAAGGGTTGTTGGGCGGGATTCAAATTTCGAATCCCGCCCAACAATTCTGTGGCGCACCACCACCGTGCGCCACAGAATTTTTTTTCCAATTTTTTTTGATTTTGTAGAAAAAAATCTTCTTTTTGAAATAACTTTTTACTCTTTTGGAATCTGCCGAATCTGAGAAAAGTTCACCGGGTAAACCCGGGTGAAATCGAGCTCCTTTTTTCTCACGATTTTTTTGGTATATTAAACGCATTTTTTCGACATCGTATGCAAAAGTTATGGCCGTTCAAACTTTTTTTTTTCTGTTTTTGCAAAAAATGTCAAAATTCATATTTCAAAATTTCTATACCAAGTAGACACTAAAACCTAACTATATCTCAAAGGATTTTATTTATTGAAGATTTTATCATTTTGTTTTCTTGTTTGCAAAACTGAAAAGGCGATCCACGCGGGGGGGTGTGATCTGGAAAAAAAAATCTGTGGCGCACCTGGCCATGTTTCTGTGGAGTGTGCGCCACAGAAAGTAACATTTCTGTGGCGCATCTGGCCATGTGCGCCACATAACGTCACATTTCTGTGGCGCACACTCCCCATGCGCCACAGAAAGTCACATTTCTGTGGCGCACATGGCCAGGTGCGCCACATAAATGTGACTTTTTATGGCGCACATGGCCAGGTGCGCCACATAATTTTTTTTGTGGCGCATGGCTACTTGGTGTGCCACAGAAAGTGATCCACATAAAGGCAGTTTCCTACTAGTGCCGTTGTCGGAGTAGAGGCGCGAGAAGACGACGGGCGGTGGGCGACGCAAACCGATCTTAGATCGGAAAACCAAAAAGAAACACCGGTTCAAAACGACCGGCGAGAGAGAGAGAAAAACCGGATCAAGAGACCGGAAAAAAAGACTATAGGGCAGCCGATCAACACGAACGGCGGACGAACCCTAGGTACGGGCGGCGCGGCCCCCGAGAGAGATCATGGAGATTGATCACCACGGGGGCGGCGCGGTGCGGAAGCGCGGCGACGGCGGCTAGGTCAGATCGTGTCGCTCTGATACCATGCAGAATTATGAGATTGGCGGAATTGGTGGATGTATTATTGAGCCTCATGGGCGAGTATATAAAAGCGTACAGGGATCATCTTGGAGTACAAGTCAAGTTAGGTCCGTATGGAACAGATCCTATCTCTATCCTAAACAAGTGAGAGAGTGTAATCTAGGCAGTTTAACCAACAACAGCTCCTTTGCTGCTTCCCAGAATAGCTTTGCATGATTGCGCTCCACTAGTGCATGTATAAGATCTTCATACTCTGCTCTTGCAAACTCCACATGTGTTGTTTTCTTTTATATGTCGTCATGAAATGATGAAAGAGTCATATAATCTGGTAATATGCCTCGGAAGAACTCTCCACCAAAACACATGCACCTTGGGACTACTAGAAGCCTCCAAACATGCTTCCATATATCACCATCATTGTCAGAGGATGAAGGAACATGTCTTGCGAGCTCATCTTCTTTTTTTTTTCTTTTTTTTTTTTGCGAAAATGCGAGCTCCTCTTCTTGACCCTACCAACTAAAGCTAGGCAGAACGTTTCTCTTCTCTCTCCACTAGACTTCTCTTTTGAGACCAGACACGGCGTTGTTGCTACACGGCGTTGTTGCTACATGAAGAGTGTGAGAGCTGAGTAACCTTGGAATTTTTACTTCTTCAAAGGGGACAAGGACTATTTATATACGTATGTGTGGCTGCCCCACCAATCTCTCAGACATGGTTTGACGGAGCTACAGGTCCCTTGCCTCCTAGGAGAGAGGTGACCAATGAAGTCACAACTGTGGACATTACCTCGCAATCCGAAGCTGGTTGCGTCTCTTTGTTCGTCCAACAGCCATCCCATTGCAGTAATAAGAAAAACGTAAAAATAGAATGTCATGACATGTACAATATTATAGGAAATTAAAACAGAGAGATCAATGAATAATAGTTGTTTGGTTACACCACAAGAAAGATGCAGACATTTTCTATAGAGCTGAGTACAAGTCAGAATTGTTAGCACGTATGAATTTTTCCAAGAGGTCAACATCTTGCTATAATTTCTATGAGATCGTAGTGTAACAAATGAATACTTAGAATTTTGGAGGATTCAATCTTTGAACAAAATGGACTGCATAGGAAAAATATATAGACTGGAATCTTACAAAATTCGTTTCAAAATCCTTTGAACCAAAAAGGGCCTGAGGTTTAAACAAACCCGCTTCTTCGTTTCCTCTTTTCGTTCAACAGACACCCCGCACGGCGGGAGAATTTATTATTTGCCCCGTTTTACTCTGGTTCTTTACTATTTGCCACACATTAGTTTGTCTTCTACTATTTGCCACATATTACACTGACTTGTTACTATTTTGCCCTATTTCTCATTTTACACATATATCAATTTATTTTACTTCGAAATACATGGTGAATACAGTACATGTACGGTACCCCTTGGAGCCAACATAGAGGACTGAACCGAACCAGCTCTAGGGATCGATCAGATCAACCAAACAACATGATCCTATTCTGCAGAGGAGAAACAGAGGAGATGGGCGGGAGCGCCGCCGCCGGCAGCGGCCGGATCACGGGAGGCGTGGCCACGATCGACGACCACGAACTGCAGCCACGATCCAGGTAACTGATTCCTCTCTCCTGAATTTCCCTCCTTCCCGTCATGTTTGCCCCATTGCCCCATTGCCGTTGGAGAAGGTAAGTGACTTGCGTAAGTTTTTCAGATTTGTTTGCGATCGATCCATCTCAACTTCTGATCAACCATGTGGTTGTACACTGATGCAATTTAAGAATATATGGTTCTTGAAATTCCATCCGTGGTATTGAATATAAAGATTAGCTACACTAACGTTGGCTGCAAACAACAAACTGGTTTGAATTTTAATGCACTGCATGATGTTGAATTTTTATGCAATTGTTAATGCTTGTGTAGCATACATTAATGACCTTTGCATCTGTTCAACTTTCAATATTCATAGATGATTCAATGTTTCCTCACAAACTGAAAATTGCTATTTTTTTTAGTAGTGCGTCGACGATGGATACTACCAACATGTGTACTTTGAATATTGTCCAATCCAATGATGGGAATACTTCAATTGATAGAGTCATCGATTGGTCCCAGATTGAGATAGCACCTGCAAATGAAGATGAAATTGATGTTCCTATAGCAGAAGAGAACTTGTGCTTGATGCTTGGAATTAGTGATAAATCCGGACATCAGCGAGCTATAGCTGGAGAGGCTATCGAAGCCTCCATTGCAAATATCAATGCTTGTATGGATGATATTGATGAGGATTTACTTGCTGATGCAGCTCTTCCTGTGTCTGACCATATGCCAGAAGAGAAACACTTTTGGTATGACAAAGAAAATCCTGTGATAGAGGAAGGTTCCTTGTTTCCTTCGATGGAAGAGTTCAAGATGCTCTTGAGAACATTTGCTATTAGAGGAAAGTTTGATATTCAGATACAGGATAGTGACACTACTAGATTTTTAGGTCATTGTAAAGGAGAAATATGTCATTGGAGAATAACAGCTAGAACAACAGAAGATGGAAAAACAGTCAGGGTATTAACTTATCTGACATCAACCTTTGGTTTTGTATGTTGCAAGTATTTATAAAGTTAACTAACTGATGGTCTTGTTCAAAAAAAAACTAACTGATGGTATTGTGTTTTCCTGCAGGTTAACAAAATAGTAAAGCCTCATAATCGTTCATCAACAGCTGAAGTGATCTCGAGCATGGCAGACCAAGCATGGGTGGCAGAAAAGTCAATTCCCATACTTCGGGATGAACCAAACATCGGTGCTACTGAGCTGCAAAAAAGGTTAAAAGTCCTGTACAAAGTTACTACTGGGTATCAGACTGTTTGGAGGGCCAAAGAAAAGGCCATGGAAAAATTATATGGTACATGGGGACAGAGCTTTCAAAATCTATGGAACTTCAAAGCTGAGATTGAGAAGAGATCTCCGGGTAGCATTGTAGAGGTTGATGTGAAGAGACAAGGAGGTAAAGTGCATTTCTCTAGATTTTTTATGGCACTCAAGCCATGCATTGACGGATTTTTGAACGGTTGTAGACCATATGTTAGTATAGACTCCACCTTTTTGAACGGGAAGTGGAACGGTCAGTTAGCAGCATGTACATCACTAGATGGACATAACTGGATGTTTCCCTTAGCATTTGGATTCTTTGCTTCTGAGACAGAGGATAATTGGACATGGTTTATGCAACAATTACATAGGGCAATAGGACATGTTCAAAATGTAGCTATCTGTACAGATGCATGCAAAGGGTTGGAGAATGCGGTTAAAAATGTTTTTCCTCAAGCTGAGCAAAGGGAATGCTTTAGGCATCTAATGGCAAACTTCAATAAAAAGTTTCATGGAGAAGTTTTTGGTCGGATGTGGCCAGCATCCAAGGCTTATCGTGTAGACACATTTAATTACCATATGGCAAAGATATTTGAAGCTAACCCTGAGGTAGGTACCTACTTGAGTACTTATCATAACTTGAAGTGGATGAGATGCGACTTCAACACAGAAATAAAATGTGATTACATTCACAATAATCTAGCTGAGAGCTTCAATAGCTGGATCAGAGGAATGAAGGACCTTCCCCCAGATGAGTTAGCGGACTCACTACGAGAGAAAATCATGAAGCTTTTTCATATGCGGAGAGAAATTGCAGAAATGCTCCGTGGAATTATACTACCTGCTATCATTCAACAGATAAATAATAGGACTAGACAACTTGGTCATTTGGATGTTGGAAGATCAACAGGAGAAAGTTGTGAGGTCAAGGACACCAACAAGAATAACCTTAGGCATGTTGTGAAGATAGGAAGTCATGAGTGCACTTGCCTACAATGGCAGCACACCGGGAAGCCTTGCGATCATGCACTTGCATTCCTTATAGGCATCGCAAATACAAACTTTCATCCATATGTGCATAAGTACTACCCCGTGAGTATGTTTCGGGCAGCCTATGCTGGAGAGATTGAACCCATTACAGACAAGTCTCAGTGGCCTCAAGTTACTCTAGATTTTGATATGGTGCCACCGATATCAAGGAGACCAATTGGGAGGCAGAGAAAATTGAGAATCAAAGGCTGCCTTGAAGATGGTGGTAGCAGTAAAGGGAAGAAAAAGTTAGATGGTAAAGGAAAAGAGCAAGACGATGGTGATGAAGAGAAGGCACCAGAAAATGGTGTCAAAGGAAAGGCAAAAGAGAAAAAGAGATTTGGTACGAAGAACAGATGCAAACAATGTGGGGAGTTGGGGCATAGGAAAACAACATGTCCAGAAAATGGACCTAGAAAAAGGTAACACTTTGTTGTATTAGTATCACATCTATATTAGTCTCTTATTTCTAATTAATATCTTGTGTACTGAAACAGAAAGAAAAGGGTGAAAAAAGCTCATAAAGGTGAGGATCAACCTTCAATAGAGGTGATTGAGCAAGAGGTATCTTCAGCTACTGCTGGGACACCAAAAAGAACTACAATCACACTGCCTCCTAGCCTTCATGACAGCCCCGGGCCTATTACAAGGAGGTAATCCTGCTGCTTACTTTCATATCCACATAATCATGTAAAAAAGCTATTTTCTAACCTGATGTTTAAACTGTAGGAGACTTGCTATGGCCATGGCTGAAGATGGTACATCACAGCCAGCTGTGGCAACTACTGCATCTCCAGCGAGACCCAAATTTGATGTGGCGTCGAGTTCAAATGGAAGCAAGAAAAAATTAACTCCAAAGAGGAAGAAACAATGATTTTATTGCGCGGAGACTCAATTTTCAGTTTATTCGATAGATGTGTTGGCCATTTTTATTTGTTGAATGACATGCGCACAAAAGTATTACTTTGACTTACATAATTTCAGAATTTTTTGGTGATGGGTTGGTGATATTTGTGTGATGTATGATGTCAATTTCATGCCACAGATTTTCTGATTATGTGGATAGATGCTGTCAAAAATTTCAGATTGACACAAGCATTGCATCTCCATCATGCTATATGCCTTCTCTCTTTGCAATATATGACCAATAATTATTTGTACAAAAGATACAAAATTCACAATGCAAACTGGTACATATTTGTCTGAATTTGTCTGAATATGGCATACTTTACAAGACCATATTCCTGGAAAAATACAGGTGCGGTACAGGCAAGCTCCTTCATCACACTACAGGGAGAAAATTTATACAATAGCACACTGGCTGTTATCTACAGAGACAAGTCTTTGATTTTTATCAGTACGCAGCTTGTAGCACAACGACAGGTTCATTGATTTCCACTACATAGCTTCCAGCAGCTGAGACCAATCCACATCGTATGAAGAAGTTCTGGTTGGATCAGGGCGTTGTGCTGCTGCTAACCCTGCTCAAAAGCTCACAGGATGATGTGCAGGACCGGCTGCGCGACCATGGTTCGGCTGCCGCCGCGGCGCTCCCGTATTGCAGTTCGTGCTCGCGATTATGGCTGCACCTCCCCTGGCGCCGGCGCGCGGCGCTCCGACGCTGCAGTTCAAGGCCGTCGATTCATGGACAGGCCTCCCGTGGTCCGGCCGCTGCCGGCGGCAGCGCTGCCGCCCATCTCCTCTGTTTCTCCTCCGCTGCGAAGAGGAACGTACTGTTTGGTTAATCTGATCGATCCGTCGGACCTGGATCGGTTCAGCCATGTATATTTGCCCCAGGGGTACCGTACATGTACCGTATTCACAGTCTATTTCGATGTAAAAAAATTGACATACAGGTAAAAGGAGAAATAGGGCAAAATAGTAAGAGGTCAATGTAATATGTGGCGAAGGACAAGCTCGAGGCCCGCACGCTCCCCTCCCCTCCTCTGCTACAGAAGAGGCGATTTTTCTGGAAACGCCTGGTCGCCGCACTCTCACCGTCGCCGGCCGCGGGATCTCTCTCCCCCGCCCGCTCCGGCGGCGGCGTGGGTGGGGGATCCCCGGTCCTCTTCGTGTGAATAGAGTAGGGGAGAGCGGGTTCCCGCCGGCGGCGCTGAGGAGGCGGTGGTGCGGCTGGTGGGCGTTTTGGTGTCGGCGACCTCCCCCTCCGGCGGTGGAGCTCCGGTGGTGCTCCGTCGAGTGGTGGCCGACCTTCCCGTGCTCGCAGATCTACGGATCTGTTGTGTGCGGGCTCCCTTCTCCGGCGGCCGTGGTGCGGCGGTGCTGGAGAGGCGTTTCGGGCGGAGCTGTTCAAGCGTGGTGGCCTCCGGCGGCGTCGTCGACGATGACGGCTGCGGCAAAGAGGCGTGGAAGGGCCGGGGGGACGTCTGCCCGATTTGTTCAGCGGCTCAAGTTCCGCCGCGGCGCGGCGGAGGCTCTCGGTGGCGTCTTTCAAGGGCGAAAATCTGCCCAGGCTCTGGTAAGGAGGTGGTTGCCGTTCGTCGTCTTCCTCGACGCCGGTGGTGCCGCGGTTCTTGATCCTTGCTCTGCTTCTTCCCCTTCGTATTGTACTTTCTTGTTCTTGATCTATGTACGGTGTATGTGGATCGGTTGGTGAATATACGAGGCTGTTTGGATGTGTCAAAAAAAAAAAATGTAATATGTGGCAAATAATAGAAGACAAACTAATGTGTGGCAAATAGTAAAGAACCAGAGTAAAACAGGGCAAATAATAAATTCTCCCCGCACGGCCCGTGCTGCGATGCCGCCGCCCGCCGGCGTCGACCTCCCGCGCGCCCTCTGCGCGGCCGTCATCAAATCCTCCTTCCGCCCGCACGTCCACCTCCTGGCCACGGACGCGTCCCTCCTCACCGCCGTCCTCCGCTGCCTCTCCCCGCTGCCCTCCGCGGCTCTCGCATTCTTGGGCGCCCAGCCGCCGCCGCACCCGCTCGACGCTTCCCTCGCCCTCCTTCGCCTCCTCGCGCGCATCCGCGCCACCACCCGTACGCCCGCTCCCTCCTGCGGGACCTCGCCCTCCGCCACCCGCTCTCCTCCCCGCTCCTCCTCCCCTCCCTCCTCGACGATCCCCACCTCCGAGCTGGCTCCTCCTCGCGCTCGCCCAATCCGCCCGCCCAAACGACGCCGTCCGGGTCTTCGACCAAATGCGCGCGCGCGGCCTGGCCCCCGACGCCCACGCCTGCACCGCGCTGCTCACCTCGCTCGCCAGGTCCCGGATGACGGCCACCGCGCGCAAGGTGTTCGACGATATGGTGCGCGTCGGGGTCGCCATGAACACGCACGTCTGCAACGCCATGCTGCACGTGTGCCTTAGGGCCGGGGACGCTGCGCGCGCCGAGACGCTGATGACGAGGATGGACGTGGTCGGCGTGCCGCTAGACCGCTTCTCGTTTAACACCGTGATCGCGCTCTACATCAGGAAGGGGATGCAATACGAGGCCATGTGCGCGCGGGAGCGGATGGGGAGCCAGGGCCTCGAGGCGGACATCGTCACCTGGAACACCGTGATCCATGGGATGTGTAAGGAGGGTAGGATGAAGGAGGCGGCACAGCTCCAGAGGGACATGGTGGTGGCAGGGGTGGAGCCAGACACCGTGACGTACACCACGCTGGTCGACGGGTACTGCCGGGCGGGCCATGTAGAGGAGGCGGTCAGGCTGCGAGGGGAGATGGAGGCAAGGGGGATGCTACCGACTGTCGCGACGTACAATGCGATAATTAGGAAGCTCTGTGAGGATGGCAAGATGAAGGAGGTCAATGCGTTGCTTAACGAGATGGACGAGAGGAAGGTCCAGGCTGACCACGTGACGTGCAACACGCTGATCAACTCGTACTCCAAGAAGGGTGACATGGCATCGGCGTGCAAGGTCAAGAGGAGGATGGTGGAGTCAGGGTTGCGGTTGGATCAGTTCACCTACAAAGCTCTCATCCATGGATTCTGCAAGGGCACACAGCTAGATGAAGCCAAAGAAGCCTTGTTTGAGATGATGGGTGCAGGTACTCTATTTGTTTTTTCTTCTCTATGCTTTCAGTCTGAGGTATTTCCTTGCTAACCACCAACCAGTACTTTGAGTTAGAGTGTGTGATCTTATGTCACAAACTCACAGTAGAAAACAATCAGTGTACAGTAAGGCAGTGACTAACTCTTTACAGTACTCCACTGATTATTTGGGTATAGCAGTCTATACTGATGATGTTTGATATTATCGGTATGCAAGATTTTCACCCAACTATAGTGTATTTTCATGGCTCGTCGACGGTTTCTACAAGAAGAAGGACACAGATGCAGTACTACTCATTCCTGATGAACTTATGAAAAGAGGCCTTCCACCAGATAAATCAGTATATAGGTCTCTGATCCGAAGGCTTTGCAAGAAAGGGCTGGTTGATCTTGCACAAAAGGTACTTCACCAAATGCAAGGCAAAGGTTTAGAAGCCGATTGTCTCGTGTATGCTACACTTGCATACGCACAGCTGACTGCAGGAAAGCTGGCTGCTGCTTCGGATACACTGAACGAGATGGCGAAGAAGCAGCTCTCCGTGACACCCCAGATTTACAACTGCATGTGTACTTCTTATGGAGACGAGAAGGAGACACTGAACATGTTCTGGGTTCATGCCATCGAGAGAGGCCTTATTGGGAAGAGTGTGTACAAACTGATGCACGAAGCAAGGCTGAAATCGTCGAAGCCTGCAGTTGAGAACGAGGGACATGCTCCTACTTCAAGGCCGAACATGCCAACGCCTGCAAAATGAGAGCTCGGGGGCTTTATACTTGTCGCAGTTTCATGGAACATTACACATATGTTCCCTTCCCGATTCGTCCATCCTGCGAGAGTACGAAATACACTTTGGTAATTCATGATATCTCTATTTTCCTTGTTGGTCGATCTCGTGTATTTACTGTATAAATAACTTAAATTGTTTTCAGGTAACTTCTGCATTGTCATCACGTCTTGTTGGTGGAAGGTTTTTCCATGTCACACGGCATGCAAAAACAGCTTTTGTGAAAGCCGGATAGGAGTAGGACATGTTCGATACTTGGGTTTTTCTCACAGTAGCAGGTTTTTGATGTGGAGTGGATGGACTCATTCATGTCCCACTTAGGCCACGTTAGGCTTCTTCTGTGCTGGATGGACTCATTCATGTCCCACTTAGGTTAGGATTTTTTTTTTGTACAGTTTGCTGTTGCAAAGTGTATGTTATGAGATTGAGGAATCATATTTCCGAATTTGTGCTTGTCTTGCTGGTATTAGATGTCAAACTTTTGTCCCATTTTGCTATCTATTTTTTCGAGCAATTTTTATTATTTAAAGTTTTGCTATAAGTTTTTTTTATAGTTTTTATTTTTCTATTTTATTAAACATATATGTGTGGCTTTGGGCCTGTTAACAACTGGGCCAGCCCAGCCCATCTCAGGTGTAGGAAGTAGGATTGACATTGTGACTGGAGTTGAGCTACATAGTAGCTACAGGAGATGAAGATAAGGTGGTGGCCGGCCATGTCGCGCGCTCACCTCGCGGTAACCATGCCGCTGCTACTAGTCCCAGCTGCTAAAACCCTATCCCTCTCCCACCTCCCACCTCCGCCCTCGCCTGCTCTCTCTCGCCTCCAGCTCCGGCGCGCTACCGCCACTGCCACGGCCGCCGGCGACGATGCGGCGGCGGCGGCGGCGTCCGGCACGACGGCCAGGGAGCGGCGGCTGGCCAAGGTGCGGGAGGAGCGCCGCCGCCGCGAGTACGACCGCGAGCACACCTACCCTGGCTGGGCCAGGTCCGTCGGCCGTCTCCTTCCTAGTCGCTTTGATTTGCTACTCTACGGTGTGTGTTGAAATGGACGGCTGAACCCTTTGCTCAAGCTGGCTAGCTCACTGGTGTGCTGCTACGGTGATTTTTTAGGGTCCTGGAGAACGCCTGCAGGGACGACGAGGAGATGCGCGCCATTCTCGGCGACAGCATTGGGAACCCCGAGCTCATGAAGCAAAGGGTGCGTGCCTGTACAAGTAGTTGAGGTTGTTTGATTGCATGATTGTTCGGGCCTGAAAATGCATTTGCTGTACTGAACTGTTGAATTGTGCGTTCGTGGTGGACAGATTCAAGAAAGGGTGCGTAAGAAGGGCAGGGACGGGTTCAACAGATCCAAGACAGGCTCCGTCGTCGCGTTTAAAGTCAGCTTCCGAGAGTGAGTTGTCGTGTAGATGAAAATCAAACTTATATTTTTGTTTTCTGCTTGGAGTGCAAGATAGTTGAAAGTCGGACTGGACCAGATGATCTGTTTCAGCCGGCAGCGGCATTGCTGAACATTGATTTGCACTTTCCATGTCCATGACTGTTGAAATAATTCAAAACAACCTCTTCTTTCACGCAGTATTTTCCCTTTTTCAAACTGAGGCGACAGTCTAAATTTGGGTTTATTGTAGTGCATAAATAGTTCAACAGCAGCTGAACAGTTGATATGATGTTTGTTAAAAAAGCAATAGTAAATTTTCCAAGTTCGAAGAAGTTGAGGCTCATGAACACTGATTTTCGTTTATCTTTGTATCATTGCAGCTTCAACCCGTTAAATGCTTTCATTTGGTTTGAACTCTTTGGAGAACCAACTGATCGAGATGTCGACCTTCTTGGCGGAGTAAAGTGACACTGTATATTTATTTCTTCAGATTATCATTATTATAATGCAATTTACCTCTCTTGATGTCATCTGTTCTTCACAGGTTATTCAGGCTTGGTATGTCATGGGAAGACTAGGAGCTTTCAACTCTTCAAATTTGCAGGTTGGGCTATGCATCAGTTCTAAGAGAAGGCGTCTTGTTTGCTTGGAAACAAGAAATATTTCCACATTAGATGTTATGTCTTCTGAATTAAAACTGCATGCACCATTCTGATTGTATTTTCTGAACCAACTTCGACATGGTTTTGCTTGGCAATTAAGTAGTGCTGCAAACTCGACTGACAATCACACAGACCAAGTATCAAATAGGTTCCACCTCTTATAGAACTGTGACCTATTCTCCATCAACTGGTTACACCATGAGTGTAGCCACTGTATGTTTATCTGTATAAATCTTGCATGTTTCTTCAGCTATTCTGATGAAGCTTGTAATTTGTCAATGTTTCAGCTGGCCAATTCAATGCTGGACTTTGACCCTTCGTATGATTCTGATGAAGCTTCTGCTGTAATGCCATCATCTTTCCATGATATCAGTGATGTTGAGTTTCAAGACAGTTGGGGCAGAGTATGGTAAGGATCGGAAACATTCAATAAGTCTGACCCTTGTAAAGGGGTTTATACTATTCTGATAATCATCATCAATTTATTTCAGGGTTGACCTTGGGACTTCAGATTATCTTGGATTGGATGTATTACTGAACTGTCTTACACAGTTAAGCTCAGAGTAAGGCACCTACCACTGATATTGTACAATACAGTAGTTGTTTTAGCTTGGAAGAAGCATCACCACTGATCCTATGGGGTTGAACTAAAATGAGGAGATAATTGGGAACCTTAACTCTTTAGCATGTAGCTGATCTGAGTTGTGAGACTAAGCGAGACTAATTCTAGAACCAACTAGCTGTTTGTAGACCTTTTTGAAGGAGTACAAGCATTGCTAACTATGTAGATCCTTATTTATTCATTTATTGTCCTGTCTTCACTGCTAGCAGTATCGGTTCATGATACACATTACAAATGCAACAACATAGTTTTCCAGATTTCACCATCATCGTGCACCGTACTCACCCAGTCTGTCGATTTGGCAAAAACTGCAGACACTTGGGCATCAAACAAGTGGTTTTCGGCGGCAGAAAATTGGGTGACTGGGAGGAAGGCATGACAAGCTCCGACTATGGTTACAAGCACTTCAAAATATGAGAACCATCAAGTGACATGCGGCTCGATTCCATCATGTAGTCGATTGAAAGACACTGATAGGAGCCTCCGAGGGGTCACCCAACCCATAAATGGGAGAAATTTTGGTTGGTGTTTAGGACCGAGTCAGGAAATAGTCTAGGACTGGCTGGATTTATGTTGCTCTTGTATGTAAATAATTTCCTTGTAGGAAGTATTGTATGCGTTAGGATAAATCTTGACCAACATTCCACGAAGAACATTTCAAATCAATGTTCAAGATATCGGTTATCGTTTACTGCTCGGTTGGCCTCAGATTAGAGATTAATCGCTTATCAGCCGATTAATCGATTTTATCGGTCGCCTATTTATTGGCAAGTTTTTTTATATGCCAACTTCTGACACTAAAAATTCTAAAATATGCTTTGCAAAAATTACTTTGGAGTATTGGATATAAGTGCTACATTGATTCCTTTCCTTTAAATCAACAAAATGGGCAAAATTTGAGCTAATGTGAAGTTCTACAAAACTATCGGCTGAAAATCGGCCGTGAGATTGAAAAATCGGTGCCAGCGATAAACTCGGCCGATATGCTATAATCTTATTGGTCATCCCACGATTCACGATAAATCGGCTGATTTTTTGAACATTTTCAAATACAAAATGCCTTTAGTCTAATTCCTTACATGAATGATCTTTGTGAACACGGAGTTTCTTTGAACAATCAAGGCTCCTTACAACAAACATTGGAGGACTGAGAGGAGGATGTAGGAAACAACACGCAGAAGTGGAGGGAAATTTTTGCCAGCTGACCGGTAGGGATGGCACCGGTAGGGTATGGGTAAGGGTGGAGCCACCCCATACCCTTACCCGTCCCCCTCAATCTTGCCCGCCACCCGTACCCATACTCTTCAGCGGGTACAACTTTTTCCCATACCTTTACCCGATAGGGTAAAAGATACCCGCAGGTAAAAATACCAGCGTTTGCAACACAACAAATTGAGTAGAAAATAGTCATAAACAACATATATATAATCATATAACTTTAACCAGCAACACATTTAAAACCGCAGCACATACTTATGAATAGCAGCACATTGTCAACAGAAACACATTGTAAACAACAACAAATATACTTATATAAGTGTTATTATTGGCGGAGACCCACTTGTCACAGATTTAGAAGGGTACATGGGTATAAGGGTATGGGTTATATGAACCCATACATGTACCCTCTCTGCCCGATGGGTATGAGATTTCCCCATTTGCATACCCTCGGGTATTGTTTTTGCTCGAAACCTTACCCTAATAGGATTTTTACTCGCAGGGTACGCGGGTAATGGGTACCCATTGCCATCCCTGACCGGGGCTTACCCGCTTGTCGGTGAAGAAACTTCTAGCAAGAGACAGCTCAAGGGGGGGGGGGGGGGGGGGGAATTGTGGAAAGAGCGAGAGGGGCAGATATTGGGTGTCTCTTCGCATCGAATGAGCCTAGCTCGTTGGAAGGGTCGATTAAGGCGTTCCTAGTGGGCCTGGCTGAGATGGCGGAGAGGTGCTTTAAGAACCACGCTGGCCTGACCAAAAAAAATCACCTAGCTTTTACACGTATAGTCTTCGGCACATTCTGTTATGCCATTTCTATTAAGTAGATAGATGGTACGCCATTTCTTGCTAACGGTCGATACGAGAGATGGCATTGTCAATGAGATCATTGGGCATGCCACCATCGACCACCAGCTCAGGCGATGGCACCACGTTGTTGACACCGGCACCAGGTTGTCAGAGGTGCCTTGTTGAATTCAAACGGACCTGTCACCATGCAGGAATCAGATGGCTGGTTTCTTTGTATGACAAGCCAAGCTTGAGAGCTTGACTAAACTTACAAATAGTAACGAACTAGGATAGTAATATTCAAGTCAAACAGCCTCAACTTCACAAAGAAACTCAGAATAGACTACCAGCGTTAATAATTTGTCAAAAATTTCCAAGCTACATCTCATGCATGATCCATCACGATTGCAAATTATATCTGGAGAAACACCATCCACAGAGAATCTTAAGCATGGCTACAATGGACCGAAGCAATATCGAGCTGCAATGGTATGCTTGTTTGCAACTTCGTGAGTCCATCAGCTCGCTGTCGCTGCTTCATTGCTGTCTTTACCGCTTCTCTTCCGCTTCCTAACCCTCTTCCTCTTCGCCTCACCATCAGACTTATTATCCTGCAGGACATGTGTTCAGGTCAGTGAGTCATCGCGCTCCTCAATAAGTGGATATAACAGAAATCATGTGCTAAGCCCAAAAAATTGAAGTGGTGCGCCTCACTTCCAAAGTGCCTAACCAAGAATAATTTCACATGATATCTTATCATCTCACTCTTAGTAAGAAAAGTCTGGAACTTCCCAGTCCGGACTTGCTTTTACAACATGGCAACAGATGCGTATAATGAGCATGTCATGGGTATTACATACAGCTTACAGATGTAAACCGACAATGATATATAGCGATGATTACCTGATTTTCACGAGCTGATGGTTGGGGCTTTGGTTTCTTTTTCTTGCAGGAGAGTGGGTTCGGGCCCTACAGAAAGACACACATCAGCATTTCGTACATAAAGTGTGGATACAGTTAGGAATTAAAAATGTTAATGGTACTAACTTGATCAAATAATATACATGATCATACAACAAATATCCCAAAAAAAGAAATAGCAGCAAATGTAACCTTTGCTCTGTTCCTTTTAAACTTGCTTTTCTCTGCCACTTCAGGTGCATCGCCAGATGCCTTCCCTTCTGATGATGCCTTCAATAGCTTCTTAAATTCTGATTTCTCCATATGTATACGCTTCTCTTCATCTATTTGAGCAAACTTACGCTGATGCACTGAGGGTTGCTCAATAAACAAGGAGTTCTTCAGGCCATATATCACAGGAACACCAGGAATCTACATCCAAGCAAAATAATAATAATATAAGCACATTATTGCAGATGTTTTGAACATGGTTTAATACATTCTAAATTCGGCCATTTTGGTTCAGTTAGATGTTATGAGATTTATAAAATATAAAGGTAGAATGTTATAGCGGGCGAATCTTCATACCTCCCGTAGTTTTTCCCGGAGATAAGAATCCTGGGTGGCGACAAAGTAGTGCTCTGGATTCTTATCACCAATCAGCGACATAATACAATCCACTGCACTAACCACTTTGTCATGCTCGCAACTGAAGACACGGCAAAGTCCACAGAACAAACAATCATCAGTACCTCTGCCTCGAGCTCATCGAGTCATAGAACGGTAATAAATATCCTCACTGAATGTATTAGTACTGCAATAGTGACTACAATCAAACTGATATAAACAAACCAACGTGATCCGAATCGAATCGAGTAGGTGATATAATCAGGGAATGACACAAAACTAACCAGTGCTAATTTACAGATACAGGTATAGCAGGGATGTGTGGAGCAATAATCATCAACTCATACTGCATCCAGGTTTTCAGATAGCGCAAAACCAAATTGGCTCTAATTCTGTCAGGTAACTAGCATGCCAGGACGAAGTGATTCACATTTGAAATTCCGTCAACGTCCAAATGCATACATAGATTAGAGTGGTGAGAAGAGGAGAGGAGGAGTGGGGGACCTGGCGGTTTCGAGGAGCTGGGCGGCGTCGAAGTCCTCGGCGTAGGACTTGCCGAGGCGCCTCAGCTCGGCGCGGACGCACTTGGAGGTGAAGAGCGGGGTGGACCTGGTCGCTGAGAGGAGCTCGCGGAGGGCGTCGTCGGCGGGGAGGAGGCGGTGGACGAGGAGGTGGTGGACGAAGGTGCCGTCGACGAGCACCTTGTAGGGCTCGCGGAAGCCGAAGCAGGTCGAGTAGAACTTGACCGCCCTCCGGTGCCTCGACCGCCTCTTCACCCTCATCGCGGACGGACGGACGGAAGCAAGGCGGCGGCGGCGGTGGCGGCCGGAGGTGTGGCGTGTCAAGTGGAGAGGCGGCGTCGCGGGGCAGGCCGGCAGGGAGAGAGCTAGGGATATTGCTCGGTATGGCCGCTCGGGCCTCAGCAGAAACGCGCGCGGCCCAAAAATGGCCCAGCTGGTTTACTCGCGATTTTGCTAGAGATGGCGTCCTCCTTTCGTTTCGTTAATTCGTACTCTCTTTGTTTCACTTATTATGTTTCTGTATTTTTTTTACCTAAAAAAGTTTCTATATTTTTCATCTAAAAAAATTATGTTTCTGTGTTGCCTAAAACAAAATTATGTTTTTATTTCTTTTTCTTCTTCTTTTCTTCCTTCTTTTTTAATTTAGTTTTCTTATGGGTTCTCTGTTAATCTATTTTTTAGTTTATGATTTCTATTTTTTGCTTCATTTATTCTAATAAATGTTTTTCTTAGTCGTTATTTGATCTAGCCTTTAGAAGTAGGTCTGATTTTGTTTTTTTTCGCTCATAGTAGGGACTTTTTTTTAGAGAAATTGAATTTATTTAATTCGTATTTTTTTTGTTTCGTCTATAGTGCAGTTTATTCCATGTTTGCTAAAATCTTGTTTCACTTAGCCCAAAACTATTCTCCGCTATTAGTAGTCATTTGTTTCTCATGTGCTTATGGTTTGTTCCGCTTGGTCTAAATTTGTGTTCCTATTATACTCGTGATTTGTTCCATGTGCTTTCCCATTTATGGTATGAATTTTATAAAGTTGGCAGGTGTTATTTGTTCTTTAGGCACTAAAACTTTGGTCTATCTGATATGAATTAAATCGCGATTTGTTCCAAGACCGGTAGTAATGATTTATTCTCATGCCTCTTTTTTAATTTCATGTCCACTTTTGTGTTTTCCGTTTTTTTTTTCTTAGGCTAAAATTACGTTTCATTGACGATCATTATTTGTTCCGTTATTCTCTCAGTGATTCAGTCGTTTATGTCATTGATTCAGTGTTCATTATAATTGATTCAGTCTTCATTGTCTCATTGATTATGTTATTTATCTAATTGATTCATTCTTTATCTCAGTGATTCAGTCATTTTTGTTAGTGTTTCAATGTTACAGTCTGTATCTCTCTATCTCAGTCAGTCAATGTTTGTCTCAGTTATTTTAGATTTTTTGCTGGGGTATAGGTGGTCAACATGGGTAACCATGCCTATCCAACACAAGCTTTATTTGGATAGCCGGTCCCAAACCCGGTAAAAAGGAGGAGGGACCACTGTTTAATGCTTTCCTTTTGTTATGTAACTTGCGTGTATATATATGGCCACGACTCTCTCCAAGTAACACACCTCCTTCTTGTTTGTTTCATATTTTCTCGTATCACATCTTCACTGTAGAAGGGGAGTGAGGAGGTGCAGTCCTCTCTTTTTCTGTGTAGCAGAGGTGTAGTGGATATTTGTTAGTTAGTTAGTCAGTCTATACCATTTTCCATGTCCATGCATTCTTTTGACATGTGCTTTTGTTTGTGCAAAAACTTTTTGTATATGCCTTCTGGTAGGTGTGGATCAACCGGGGGTCATATTTCAGTTTCGGTAGCCCATTCTATGTGTATCTTACTAGGGATTTCGAGAATTTTTGTGTAAGTTCAATGACTTTTTCTTTGGCATCCATTTAATTCATTCTTTGTATCTTTCTATCTTGTCATACATGTCCTTATTTCATTTCAATCTTGTTTTTTATTCCCGCAGACTGTGCCACACAATGTTAAAAAAAATCAATGCGAGAACTGGGGATTTTATAGAAGTCATAACTCTAGATGGGCATCAGTATTATTTTGATATCGACAAAAAACCATGGTACACATGACTATGCGGAAGGTAGTACAAGACCTTCATTGCTGATTATGCCTTGAACATTGGTGATAAAGTTCCTTCAAGACAGATTGGTACTACTTCTGGCATGTCCTTCATGTTAAAAACGAATTTATCACCAATATTCAAGACATACTCAGCAATGAAGGTCTTGTACTACCTTCGACACAGCCGTGTGTACCATGGTTTCTTGTCAATATCAAAGTAATACTGATGCCCATCTCGAGTCATGAATTTTATAAAATCCCTAGTTCCCACATTGAACTTTTTTGTAACATTGCATGGCACAGTCTATGGGAATAAAAAGAAGATTGAAATAAAATAAGGAAATGTATGACACGATAAAAAGATACAAAGAATGAATCAAAAGGATGCCAAAGAAAAAATCATTGAACTTACACAAAATTTCTCGAAATCCCTAGTACGGTACACATAGAATGAGCTACCGAAACTGAAACATGTATTGCATTGACCCCCGGTTGATCCACACCTACCACAAGCCATCTTCAAAAAGTTTTAGCACAAACAAAAGCACCTGTCAAAAGAATGCATGGACATGGAAAATGGGAATGCATGGACATGGAAAATGGTATTGACTGACAAACTAACTAACTAACAAACATGCACTACACCCTGCTACACAGAAAAAAGAGAGGACTGCACCTCCTCACCCCCCTTCTATAGTGAAGATATGATGAGAGAAAACATGAAACAAACAAGGAGGTGTGTTACTTGGAGAGGGCTGTGGCCATATATATACACGCAAGTTACATAACAAAAGGAAAGCATTAAACAGTTGTCCCTCCTCCTTTTTACCGGGCTTGGGACCGGCTATCCAAATAAAGCTTGTGTTGGATAGGCAGGGTTACCCATGTTGACCCCCTATACCCCATCAAAAAAAATCTAAACTATAAGTCTATAACTAAGACAAACATTGACTGACCGAGACATAGAGAATATTTATGGTATAAACCTTTGTTTCTCCACTGGCCTAGAATTGTTAGGTGGTAATTGAATATTTATTCCACTTGGTGTACACTTTTATTCCTCTATTAGCCAAGATTGTTCCTATATTTTGTTACCCTTATCATAATTTCTATTTCATTTGTATAGTCATGATTTGTTCCACAAGCACAAAATCTTGTTTCACTTGGTATAATTTTTTTCTGCTCGTAATCATCGCCTTATTTGTACCGCTTAACCTAGAAAACCCGGACTTGCTTAATAGCCAATCTCGCTTCTTGAGAGTGCGTGACATAGCAAAACGAGCAAGAAGCTGGGCCACGCCCAGGAGACCCGTCTTGGCAAACTCTTGGCTCTCTCCATATTCATCTTCACATTGCCAAATTCTGAAATCACAGTACAGCTATAAACAGGCAGACACTTGTCTCACTGTCGACAGATACTTCACCTACCATTGAAAAAATAATCCACATGGTCAGAATACAAAACCGTGGCCCTTGCGATACTTCTTATCTCAGATTTGGCAGAAACCGGCACACAAGTCAACGAATATTCCACCAGCCATGTAATTTCGGAAAAGAATTGCATTTGCTGTTTGCCAAGAATAAGTTAAACAGTCTGTGCTGACCCTGCTCTGTCTGCTCTTGGTCTCCATCCCTCATCCCCGAGGTTAAACACCGCCAAACCAAATGGCGGGGAAAAAAATGAGACGTGGTTATTCTGTGATCTTTATTAATGAGAGCCCTATAAAGAAAAAATCGCTCCCATCGTCCTCATTTACAGCAGAAAGAAAATAGCCCCTACAGCAACATGGTCTTCGGGTTCTCGAGGTAGCCCTTGAATGTTTTCAGCCATTCCGCGCCAATGGCACCTGAGAAACGGAAGAGTGGTAATCAGAGAAAAACCTTTGCCGTGCATACGAATGAGAAGCATCATCCACTGATTCAGAGTTGACAGGAAAAGAAAAGTACCATCGATAACCCGGTGGTCGCAGCTTAGCGTGGCTGACATGAAGGACCCGACTTCGAACTGGCCCTCGGCTCCAGGGATCACCCTCTTCTCAGCTGCTCCAAAGAAATTTCCAGCCATATGTTAGCTTGGTAAGTAACAGAGTTGTTCCGATAAGGACTATCAACTATTCGGCGACATATTACCAGAGCCAATCGCCAAAATTGCTGATTGGGGAGGATTTACGATGGCACAGAATTGCTTAATCCCGAAAGGACCTCCCAAATTTGAGACAGTGAAAGTGCCGCCCTGCAAAGCACAGCATCATCAAAACTGTCAACGACAAATACTATTGAATACAGCCAAGTTTAAATTCAGTCGATAGTCCACACCTCCTGATCTGCTGGTTTTAGACGGTTATCCCTTGCTCTTAGAGCCAACTGCTTCACCTCATCGGCAATAGTAGCCAATCCTTTCTTGTCTGCGTCCTGTGCAAATAGTATCCACGTTAAAGGAGCAGATGGCATAAAAATAGCATGATCAATTTAGTACCAAATCAAACAACCTACCTTAACTACTGGAACAAACAAACCCTGCTCAGTTTGTACAGCAACGTTAATGTTCACATTGTGATACCTGCGAGAAAAATAGATGAAAATGCATCACATTCTGAGTAAAGAATGAACCTCCCAGTTTAATTGGTCTATTTTCCATATCTTACTGGCGAATATAATCGTTCATCCAGGAACTGTTACACGCGGGAACCTTACGAAGAGACAATGCTGCAGCCTGCATATTGAGCAACAATCAGTTCAACACTGTAGCATGGAGGCATACAAGCAACTGAGAATTGCATGAAGAACCCAAGATAAACTTATTCGGCATACATTTCCTATAGCTCAGGTAAACTAACGCATTGCCTGTACACTCCCCAAGTCTGCACTCGATTATTACTAGGAAAAGGAGCCTCAGAAACCACCATACATCAAAACTTACCTTAATAACAAGATCATTTATAGATATCTTCTTCCCACCAGAGGCCTCCTGCAGAGGGTTCAACTCGCTCCGCAATCTGAATAGAAAAAAAAATTAATGGATCTTCCATCTAAGAAGCCTTCCAGCAGAATAATGGCGCAAATAAAATATAGGGCTAAATATCCGAAACAATGGTTGAGCAAATTATCTATCTAATTAATTCACACAAAAATGGGTATGTGTAAGATAAAAAAGTAAATGTTTGAAAAATTACATACTTCATAAGATTGTCAACACGACTCTCAACTGTCAGATAGTAGTGAGGAATGGTCTGCTTAGATTGCAGCAAGCGGTTTGCAGTGACCTGAGCAAAATAAAAATTAGAAGCTATCAATACAAGTAGAGCGCACCATAAGCAACAAGTATGTTCGAACAACTCCAAGTTCGAAGAATCTCATGGCACTGATCTTACCTTCCTTATTTGTGTATTCGGAAGATCCACATAGCCTAGTCCTGGAGCTGCTGCAGCTTCTTTCTTCGCACCCTTGTCTACAGAAGCTTCGTCAAGCATAAGTACAAGTTCATTAGTCGATGTAACGTAAGTTCTACTTGCTAACTAAACTGATAAATGTTTATTTAAATTAAAAACTTCAAACACTTCTTTCGACCATCCACTAAGTTTCCTAGAAATGAGTGGTGGTGAGTGAAAAGATGAGGATGGAGAAAAAAGTGCTAAATTTTCATGTCATCAAAAGTTGTGTGTACCATAACCACAACCCCACCCCCTAAGTTAACATCATTCATGACTAATCATGCTCTGTTTTTGTGGGAGTGATTTTGTTTTCCATTGGCAGAGACTAAAATAAACAGAAGAGAGCATACACAAGTAATCCTCAATGTCTGCCTTCAAAATACGCCCATCTGGACCAGTACCTTTTAAGCTTGAAAGCGGTACCTGTTCACAAATTTGAAGGTCAAAAACTGCATTCCCTCATAAACTGCCTGGATAGCTGAAACGTAAGCTACTTACGTTGTTGTCTTCTGCCAATTTTCTAGCAACAGGACTGGAGAATAAGCGATCCCCTGACTCTTCAGTCTTTGTAGCCTTTGGCTCGGGAGCCTTGGACAGTTCTTTCTTCTCCTCTTTTGGTTCTGCGGGCTCTGATTGGGGTTTCGATTCAGCTGGAGCTGCAGCTGAAGCAGAAGACGAAGCCTTGTAATCCTTAAATTTCTCAATGTCCCCCTCCTCTTCCACAGTTATGCAAATAATCTAGTTCACAAATAAACATATGGGCATTAGTAACAAGCCAATAACTATGTCATGAAAGGTGGCAAAAAGAAGTGTCTCCTATACATCAGAGGATATATCATATATGTACCTCGCCAACTTTGATCTCTTTTGCGCCATCTCCACAAACAATTTTAGCAAGATAGCCTTCCTCCATGCATTCCATCTCCACGGTAGCTTTATCCTAGTCACCACATGTGCTTGACAATTATCTCACTGCACAAGTCGTGTCCTGGGTGTACATGGAAAGAAACAATACTTACGGTCTCCACTTCGCAAAGAACTTCACCAGGTGAAACTTTGTCTCCTTCCTTCTTCACCCACCTTGCAATATTTCCCTACAGGCCATTAAAAAGTTTTTTATACCATATAGACAATCGTCGTGCTTTATTTTCTGTCATTATTCTTTTATTTCTAATTTTGAGTAAATTACCTCAGTCATAGTAGGTGAGAGAGAAGGCATCCCGATTTCCTCATGCGCTGGCAAATCTGCAACAGTGTATAACTTTGTTAAGCGCTTTATGAAGATATCAACTTGTCTGTACCATCTCATAACTCAAAGTTTGATACCATTAGGCAGCATGACTAAGAGAGGAAGATACCTGCACCACTCGAAAAGTCTTGCCAAAACTACCTGCCCACTGATAAATAGCAACAAACAGTCAAAACAGGGTTACAACTATAATGAACTAGCACATAATACATGGACATGGAAGGGGAAAAACACAGACAAAAGTACATACCATGAGAACAAGCTATTGACCCCAGTAGCAGCGATTGGCATTCGCTTGGAACTGTAGCTTCCCCTTGCATCTCGTGCTGATACCTGCGAAAAGAATAGATGGGACAGCCAACTGAAGTCAGAATAAAGAACTAGGCGTCCAATTAAAGAAGTAAGATTTTAATTACAACTGCATGACCTTGAAGGTATGAAGACCTTTTCCAGACTGCCCGTCTTGGAACATGCTTGAGCTTCCAACTTTTCTCCCGTACTCCCCATGAACACTAGAACTTGAGACAGCTGCAGCAGGGCAAGACCAGTAAATTTTATTTTAACGATAAGCAAGCCAGTGAGATAGGAAATTATCGTTTCACACACTAAAACCAAAATAATGTGTTGCACTCTATGGAAGGTTCATAAAAAAAGGCAATCTGTAATTCTGTATACATTGGATTATAACTAGTGAGAGCGGGCTTCCCTTTTAGAAGAGCTAGTGAGGCGAGTAGTACGGTAACTAATTGTATTTCTATTGCCAACATCTCAGTTGTTTGAAAAAAAGACGAAATGGATATTCAGTTCATATCACATTTAGAAGGGCAGAAGATTTGTTAAGCAACTACTCCGTTTTACAGGTGATAAGTCAATAGTAAACTAGCCCCCTTTTATAACGCTTAGACAGAAAATTTCATCAGATTGCACCCCTCCATGTTCTACTTCAAGATCCCCATTACTGTCAGAGGTAGAGCTCTCCTGTGGCAAGTGGGTAACTGTTTGTTATGGCTGTTATACCGTAGCAGGGTACTAAAACTCTGAGCCCTATTCCACCAGCATTGATGACAGTAGGCTGGTACGGTACTGAACCATAAGCACAAAACATTTGCATTCTTTCTTGTACAATACTACGACTAGGTAGTGAGGTGTAATTAACGCTGGCATACCATGAGTACTGAACTGATAAAACGTCCATTGGGACTCGGGCAGCATATCAAGCTAGGTTTAACCGAAGAGTTCCATTTTTTTTCACAAGAACAGTTTATCAAGATGCCACAGGAATACAGATAGAGAGAGAGAGAGAAGCACTTACTGTCTTCCTTCACAGCAGTGGAGCAGGCAGTGGCAGAGAAGTGCCGAGCGATGCTCCCACGCTCGCAATCCAGGACACCGTGCACTCTTTGCAACTGCATAAGTGAAATACGTGCAACTATGAGCATACGAAAACAATACATGTGACGGGGGCGAATCTATCTACTTAAAGTGACGGAGAGTAATCAGCAAGTTACAAACCACACCAGCCATCGAACATCGCCAAGCAATCCACTCGGGAGTTGCGATGTAATTTCACTACAGGGTTCATCGAACATCGAACAAAACCCATGATTTACATTGATCGCCGCAACCTATTGGTCCACATCTACTTCTCCTCCGCGAGGACTTAAAATTCAGGACAAGGAGTCAAAAGGACCTCTCCACGCTAATTCGTCGCCAAGAAGGCGTAAGGCTTGTCCGATCAATCTGCCATAATTTTGCTGCTAGGCCGTGTCTATTCGCTGGGTGCTATTTCAAGCCATAGATCGGATCGTACGAGATGGGAGGCGGATTGGGGGTAGGCGGGACCAGATCACCAGAGCGATTCCAGCAAAGTGGGAGGCGCTGCCGACGACAAAGGGAGGGAGGGGTACCTTGCGGGAGTGGCGTAGGAGGAGCGCCATGGTGGGCGCCGGCGACGGCGACGGAATTGGCGGAGATCGGAAGCCTTTCCGGGTCCTCGCCGATGGAGAAAAAGGAATGAACCGCGAGGATGGGAGGAGGAAGCGGTTGGTGCGCTGTTCAGGGTCAGGGCCTCAGGGGCCTGCTCATTTTGTTCATACGTGATTTTTTAGGGGTATATTTGGTTAGTCGCCACATCATCAAAATAAAATACTCACCCTGTTGCCACCTCACATCATGAACGACAACAACAACAATAACAATAACAATAACAACAACAGTGTTTATGTGAATACATTAGATTATAGCGTGGTCGATGTTCTTTTTGAGTGAAATGTGAGGATCCAATTGCACCGCAAAGATAGTTTGATGTTTCCCATTGCTACAAAGCCATGTCAAAGTGTGGAAACATGCATATACAAGTCATAATTTTTGTACAAGTCAGCCAATAAATTTGTTGCCTGCATTGTTTCTGGTCGTGGTCCCAGATGACAATCTACATTTCTCTTTGAATTCTCCTTTCGACAACGACACAAGAGAACTCAAAGTAGACTTCTGTTGGTACTCATATGGTAAGCATATCATTCCAATTTGACATCTAAATTAAGAAAATAAACTCATGAAAAAAATAGGTATAGCTTCCACAAGCATAACAAGTGGACATAAGAGAAGCCATAATTAAATCACTGTCACCTAGTACTCACTCTGTTCCAAAATACTTGACTTCCATTTGACTATATATGGATGTATCTAGCTCTTAAACATGTCTAAATACATTCGTATGTGGATAAAGTTGTGTAAAGTATTTTGAAACAGAGGGAGTACAATATAGTGCATTGGGCAATGACTACCTTTAGTGAGATCTCCATTTTTGCGCCTTAGTTGGTTAGTGTAAATGCAACGTTTTTTTTCTCGGAGTACAGTATCATATTTTGTGCCATGGTTTCCTTTTTCATGCCTAATAACAATGAGGAAAAAAAATGAAGATTTATTGAAAGATCCCCCTCAAAGAGACTGGTGTTCGAAACAGGCCCTGGGCGCACAAATATGCGCGTCTTCAGGGACCATTTCGCGAAATCGCCATCTTGCTCCCTCTAACTGCAAAACCCTAGACGGCGGTGGCGGCGGAACCCCCTCGTTCATGCCGAGCTGCCTCGTCGGCCTGGCCCCGCCGCCGCCCGCCGTACGTAACCTCCTCGTCCTCCTGGGCCGCCGAAGAATGCCTCCACCCCCGCCGGGCCGTCCCGCGCCTTCCAGCTCCGCCTCAACCCGCTCACCGGCGACTCCGAGTGGCTCGTCGTCGACGAGGAAGCTAACGGGGAGGGGGAGGCACCTCCTCGCCCTACGCCGGCCTCGCAGAGGCAGCTCCTCGCCGCCACCTCCTACGTCGACATGCTCAATGACAACGCCCGCAACAGTGCGTACCGCCGCGCCATCGAAGCCACCATCACTGACCCTTCCGCCCGCGTCCTCGACATCGGGTGAGCATACTTCAGCTTGCAGCACAAGTTTCACTAGTATTTGAAATGAATAACACGTTATTCAGCTGGAGTGACGGGGTGTGGGATCATAATCGACTTATCTTTTTCAATCAAGGAACATGGTTACATTTTTTCTCTTAGGAATATCTTTGACAGAAGATACCTCCAAGGAGCCCTAAACAATATAGTACCAAATTGCAGTTGCAGTTAGGGAGTTAGCTTAAACCTGCTAGGATCATTCTTCGTTTACACTTGGGTTGCTTTGCATATTGGATCAAATATGCTAGCATTTTCATTCGCAAAAAAAAATGCAAACATTTAAATACAGTGGGATTAGGAAGTGGACTCCAGGTTTAACCATGGCTTGGGATCCAGTGACTGTGATGGGTAGTGTGGACACGTAGTAGGTCCTCCTTCTCTATTGTTTCCTATATTAGGGGATGATTGATCAAACTATTTATTTATTGGTGTTAAAGCCATGTTACTTTCGGGGGAAACGCTGGGTTGGCTACACAATCTATGTTTAGCAGAAAAAATAAGAATGCACACTGATGTTTTTGATGGTTCAGAGCTGGGACCGGATTGCTCTCCATGATGTCTGCCCGAGCTTTGGGAACTGTGAGAGGTGAAGGTAGGGGTACTGTGTCAGCATGTGAATCCTATCTTCCCATGGGCAAGTTGTTGCGGAAGGTACTGAGAGCCAACGAGATGGAAAATAAGGTGAAAGTTTTTCATAAGCGCTCAGATGAGCTCAGAGTTGGAGTTGAGCTTGATTCACCAGCTGATATACTGGTAGGACTTTGTTTTAGCTTAACTTGTACTCTTGTTCTACTATTGGATGCTTCTCCGATACTATCCATATTTATCCAGTCAATTGACCTAGCGTAATATTAATACTCTTTAATATGCTTCGTCAACTGTCTCCCCATATACTAAATCGGAATTACCAGTCTTCATATTTGGCTATTTCAGTTGATTCATTGACAGGTCCCACTTAGCAAGAATGTAGTACGCACTTTCTGTGTTGGGAACTTTATATTGATTGATTTCTTCAGTTTTGTTTTTGTTATTTGATAACATTTTTTTGTAATATTCGTTAGTTATTCAGTAGTTAGGGATTTATGCGCAGCATCTGTTGCATTAGACTTCTGCTGCTATTGCATATTTTAATTATCGTTGTTTTGACAAAGCATACTGTGTGTTTTGCAGGTGAGTGAAATTCTTGATTCTGAGCTGTTGGGTGAGGGTCTCATACCTAGTCTACAGCAAGCTCACGATATGTTATCAGCGAAAAATCCGAAGACAGTTCCATATCGAGCCACTACATACGGACAGGTATGTTTCCTCTGCTTTGTTTAATATGGATTTCACCTGGATAGTTTCTAAGGAACCAATGCTTGATTAGTTTGTACTGGATTTTTTTGTTTTCCTTGTGCATCATAGTTAGTTGAAAGTACATTCTTGTGGAAGATGCATGATTTGCACAACAATGAAGCAAATGCTGCAGATGGTGTCTGGCTTACTCCTGATGGGATGGAAAATATTGTTTCCGTGAAGCTACAGCAACACGCAATGCAATGTGACCCATTACAAGACGAGATACGATTGGTATGGACTACTCCCTCCGTTCCACAATATAAGACTTTCTAGACTTTTTAGATTTGTCTAGATTCGTACGTACGTAGACATGTTTTAGTGTGTTGATTCACTCATTTAGCAACAAATCAGGATAAAGACAAAAGATTAGAAAGGCTTGCATTGTGGAACGGAGGGAGTATCATTTTGCATGTTTTTGCACGAAAAACTATTTGTCACATGTCCTAATTTTTTTTGCTCCAGCTGTCAGAACCCTTCAAAGTTTTTGAATTTGACTTCTGGGAACGGCCAGATAGTCATCGAGAAACCAAGATCATGATAAAAACAACTGGCGATGGATGTGTTCATGCTATTATTTCATGGTAAGTATAGCATCTTGTAGTCTCTTTTAGTCACTTTAAAGTTGCAACTGCTCTGAATAAATATTTTGCCTTATAATGCAGGTGGGTGCTTCAGTTAGATTCTGCTGGGTCAATCTTCTACTCAACTGCTCCAAGATGGGCGAGACAATCAAGTATTGAGGGTCTACCACAATGTGTCAATGGTTGGTGAAAGAATAATGACTTTTGTCATCTTAAACTTTTTTTTGCATTGTTCAGTGTCATTTTCTATTTCCATAGATCTTATATTGTTAGCGTGTCTTGACTAACATTTATAACAGTTGATATGTGTCCGCATTTCCCTGATGTATTGGAGTAATGTTGCACTTGGGCCATGCGGGTTATCTGGAATGTTATAAGGAATTGACTGTCTGTTACTATTATATTATTTAAAAGAAAATGACTTTCTTCAGCACTATACCGTTTTAGTACTGACACGACAATTAGTGCAACACCAAGAATTTTTTGTATTGCAGCTTTTAGCTTTGAATGACACGAGAATACAATTCTCAGTGTCAATAAAAATTTAAAATTTAAAATTGGATCAATGCATTTGGTTTATGGAACTATTTATCATGAGTTAAATCAATTGCAATGTCAAGTTTTAAATGAAATCAGTTCATTTTTTTTCTGGTACAGTGTGGCATGGAAGTTGTGGATATAGTTTCCCAGTGCACATTTAAGGTTGTTTATCTATGCCCACAGTAATAGAAATACAGTGTATTTCTATTATGCATGGTGTTATGCTAGTGTTGTTAATAGCATCGGTGCAACCGTGCAAGTACTGTTATTTACTGAGCTTCCTGTGGAAGAAGTGATTTGGGCATTATGAACATGATTGTAGTGTCGTTAAACATCTGGACTCCTTGAGTTCACTAGTATTTGAAGCCACTTGGTTTACTATCATGTTCGATATGTAGACCTTTTAGGACCCACCCAATTTGTATTCTGAAGCTACTTAAAACGACTTCATGTATCTATTTACAGACACGAAGGATTGGTGTGACCACTGGAAGCATTGTGTTTGGTTTACACAAGGGAGAGGGGCTCGGTTATGAAAGATCAAAGTATTTCTCTCAGGGCTAGTCATAACCTAACTAGCATCTCATACCAGCTGCTAAACGCCAATGAGGAAGCATGCAATGGAAGCTTGAAAGGTGACCATCTAACATTGTTGCCGGAAAGGGTAGCACTTTATGGTGATAGATATTGGAGATCAGCTTTCATAACTGTAGTTAAAAATGCTGTAAGTACTCCAGTTCATTGGGTTCTAATATTATGCTATTGCATTCTGCACTTGATTTCACCAAACTTCTGTTTTCCGCTGCTAGAAATGGGTCAGGATGTTAATTTTTAAGACTTCAGTGTATGACGTTTTAAAAAAAAATCACTGATCTGCTGATACAAAAAAGTTGCGATGATCTACCAACAGTTGGAAACATATTTGAGATTTCAATTGTTTTTCGTGCAGTATGACCATGAAAAAATATAAGGAAAACCTATGCTTGCATACTCATATTCAAGTTCTCAATTCATGATCTTTGATGGTCCCTCCGATCATGGACTGAAAGGATTTTTATCTTCTCCAAGAATCTGGAAGCTGTATAATTGCCTAGTTAGTTTCATTGAAAACTAATATCTTTCAGTTGGAGTACATGATCAGCCCATGATTTATGCTACCTACCATTCTCTTTTTTATACAAAGTACCAACATTATTCTAACATCCTTTTATTCGTATTCAATGTTTTTCTATCCAGCTGAGAGACAGATCTTCGCAAACCTGTGTTGTGGCTGATGACAGTATATTCTTAGCTCTCTTAGTTTCTTCTCTTTCACCATCTTCAGAAGTTATTGCCATGTTTCCTGGTCTGCGGGACAAGGGTGCAACGTATCTTCAAGCTGTTGCAGATGCAAACAATTTCTCCATGGACCGAATTCAAGTGATTGGTAAAAGAGTGGCATCTGTTACAGCGGATGATCTGAAACATAAGAAGGTAAATGCTGCTGGTGTAGAGTCTGACTTGAAATGTAGTATAAGGATTCATACTGTTGTATTCTACTAATGCGTCTTGATCTTATCATTTTATCTCTCTAGGTTAATCTATTAGTGGGCGAACCGTTTTATTATGGCGGTGAAGGGATGCTTCCATGGCAAAACCTACGTTTCTGGTTTGTTACTTCAAAGCCCTAGTCTTCTTGTCCATCAAATTAAGTTTCGTGTCATTACTGATACATTAATATGTCAATAGCTGTTGCACATACAAGTTCATATACTGTTAAAAATTGTCATATGTTCAGAACTCTACAGCCATATTGTGCTATTCTTTGTATTTTTTTAGTACATTTTGATTCTTCATTTGTAGGTTCCTCCTCGATTTGTTCTGGCCTGGCAAAGTTGACGCAGTAGTAACTAAGTAACAGTTAAACTTCACTTTTGTAACATAGTTTCAGTATTCTCAAGCCCAGATTTTAAAGAAGACGTGTCCTATTAAACATTTCCTTCTATTTAGTATGGTATAGTTGTGGCAACATTGTTCTGTGAAAATAAATAATGCACCCTCAGTTTTATAGAAAGAGGCAAATGTTTGCTTGCAGACATGCGTCTGGCAAGAGCATGCATCTTCATACAGATGTCCTATATAACAATATGAGGAACAAAATTTATATCATCTTCACTAGGAAAAGGGCTTTATGTTCAAAATGTTGCCACCTTTTTAGGTTTGTTCACCGAAGTTTAGGTTGGAAGCCTCACATGGTTGTTTTGAGTAGCTCAGTAGCATGTGAATCCTGGAGAAACGTTTGTACCAATCAAGTTAAACCTTGTAGGCTAAGTAAGGGCATAGGTCTTAACCGTTTGTTTGAGCTGAATTTGGTGTGTTACGCCTATTCACCTAGTTTTCATTAAATTTACCAAAAGTATTACTCATCCATATTTAAGAACACTATGAAATCCACATGGGAGGGCCAAGTGAACAATGACTTGTTTCATATGAAATTACTTTTGATGTGAAATATTGTACCCTTTAATGTTGTATTATTGAGTGAAGATGCCAAAATATGTTACTGTTATATTGTTTTAGGAATGCAAGAACACTGCTTGATCCGATGTTATCCAAGGATGCACTGATAATGCCTTGTAAAGGAGTATTGAAGTTGTGTGCCATGTCTCTTCCGGTTAGTTTGTCATGAAGACATTTTTTCTTTTTATTCCCACCATGTAACTATTATTTCCCTTTTGCGCAAAAGAAGATAGCTTTTTCTAATAGCTGTGGTACTGCAGGACTTGTGGAGGAGTCGTTGCAGCCTCAAAGATGTAGAGGGTTTTGACCACTCGGTTGTTAACGAGACTTTAGGAGCATGTGGTGATCTTCCTGGAGAGCAGCAAGGTCCTTGTCTGCCATATTATGTGTGGCAATGTGGTTATACCAAGGTAAAATCAAATACTGTCTCGAGGTTAAATGCACTAATATCGTTTCACTGAAAAGTGACTGACGATACATGCAAACTTGAGCAGAAATTAAGCGAAGTATACTCTCTGATGGACTTCAACTTTTCTGAGCCTATCCACTCCTGCTTTGGGAAAACAAAGGTACAATTTGTCATCTTTCTGGTGGAATGGAAGTCGTCAGAGTTTTTTTTTACTGCAGCAGGCACTTCAACTGGTTCCAGGTTTTATTAGGTCCATGCTGCCACTGGTTCAAACTGAATTTGTCGCTAACTTTAGATGGTAGCACCAAATTTGTTTGCTAGGTGTCCCTTGGGGGTGATACCGTCGTTCTGCCTTGACCTTTTCAGTTTGCAAAATGCAATGCATAAGAAAATCAGGGTTGGCCCATCAAACACCATTCTTCAGTATCTCATGCACACTAAAATACACGGACATCAGGCGCCCTGACACAGTAAAATATGCATGTAGTTTTGTGACGAAAATGTAATGCCCAGATGACTGGTTTGTTTCCCTATGCTGTGATGTAGATTGAGTTTGCCGATGCTGGAACATGCCACGGTTTCGCTGTATGGATCGATTGGGTACTGGATGAGAAAAGCTCCATCGTGCTAAGCACAGGACCAGGTAAAGAGATCATCGTCTCAATCATGTATATCCTGACATCCATAGTTACCTCTGTGACTCGTACTTGTGACATGTCATGGTTACTGTATACCCTGATGCTGACGGTGCTGTTTGATATTGACCTCAGACAGCCGATACTGGAAGCAAGGAGTGCAGCTCCTCAGCAAGCCTGTGGAGGTGAATCCAGCCGATTCCGCCGTGAATGTCGAGGCATCCTTCGATCCGGCCTCTGGTGACCTCAGTTTTAGTTCCTTGTTCTGTTGATGTAAGATGTAATATTGAACCTCGCGCAGCGAGTGGCGCAGACGAGAAACCGACTCACTTTACTGCATTGTGATTTCGCCAGCATTTGACTTTGATAGCACGGCGATATAGATACTGAGAAATTCTGTGTATAACATGATGATGACTGATGAGGCAAGCCTGGCCCACTTTTGTTTCACTCTAGGCCCATCGATACCAAACTATGATGCCAGTTAAGGCCGCGATCGCGTTAACTCGGGAACTTCTTTTTGGTTCGTCGACGATTCTAGTGTAGTTTCTCTGTTGTGTCTGCGTTTTCAGCTGCTCCCCATGTGTTTCGTACAGTTTTTTTCTTTTTCTTGGAACAACACGTTAGTGTCGCGTTTAATCCATTTCAAAACACAGAACCATGCCAAACACTGGAAGTAGCCAACAGATACAAAGCATATCCTTATGCTTAAAAGAGGAAGTTTGATACTCCCTCCGATCCGAAAAAAGAGGCCGAAAAAAGAGGCGCACCAACTGTACAAAGTAGATTTTACAGAAAAGTCCTTCACGATTCAAAAACTGAAAATAAACTACAGATCTCTCGGTCGCCAGCTCGCTCGCTTGCCCAGGTCTCAATCGATCGCTCGGCCGGCGAGCGACGCGGGCCGAGCTAGCTAGCCAGATCGATCGATCGCCAGCCGGGCCAAGCTAGCCAGATCGATCGATCGCCAGCCTCGCTCGCCCGCCTCGCTCGCCCGCGTTGCTCGCCGGACCATCTCCGGCCAGATCTCCATTCCTGCCCAGCTCCCTGCAGCATTTCCGTCCCTGCAACATCTCCACTCCAGGTCGCGGCACTCCAGGTCGCCGGCAGCCTCATCTCCACTCCAGGTCGCCGGCAGGTCGCCGGCAGCCTCATCTCCACTCCAGGCCACCAGCAGGTTGCCGGCGACCTCATCTCCACTCCAGGCCGCCGGCAGGTCGCCGGCAGGTCACCGGCAGCCTCATCTCCACTCCAGGTCGCAGCAACAGCACTCGCCTCCAGATCGCCGACTCCGGGAAATGGAGGGATCAAGTGCATCTTCAACTGCACCTTCCTCCTCCACCTCGAGATCTTCCAGTGCAGCTTCTTCTTCGTCCGCGGCCTCCGGATCATCATCAGGTCCTCCCTCCTGCACAAGAATTCAGCTAATCTCACTGCTCTCTGCATACTAATGTCACTGCACCAGAACTTGATAAAAGTTGTACTCCAGTTTATAAAACTTGACAGTACAAGCATAAAAGCATACAAACATGAAAGTAGAAACTCAAATTGTAGGGCGACAGTTTATAAAACTTGACAGTACAAGCATACAATCATTACTCCAGTTTATCTTGCATACTCCAGAACTTGACAATACAAGCATACAAACTTGGCAATACAGTTTTATTTTACTCCCATTGTTCAGTAATATCATGCAAATGATTTGCAGCAGACATAAAAACATGGCAGTATTTCAGTATAAACGCTCACCTGTTTCTCAACACAAATCACTCGTCCCTTCCCATCAAGGCATCTTCCACCTTGTTGTTTCATCCTTGTAACCACCTGCATATAGTCATGGTAGTGCTTCAGTTTCATCCAAACATGACAGTAAGTATTTTCAGAACTTGACAATACAGCCATTACTCCATATGCAGTGTTGACAAGCATTACTCCAGAACTTGCAAAAAAAAAGCATACAAACTTGGCAATATCATGCAAATGATCTGCAGCAGACATAAAAACATGGCAGTATTTCTGTTTCTAACACAGTCTTTGAAAGTTCCCTATACATCATTGTAAAGCCCTATCTCAAGCTAGCCAACCAAATAGACAGGCTCAAATTCACTGTCTCGATGGTGGATGAAAGAACTGTGTCAGATGCTATGCCTAAATTCATAGACATGCGAAAGATCCTGCATACGGATGAAAAATGGTTTGACTTGACTAAAAAGAAGAGGACCTACTACCTATCGTCAAAAGAAGCTAATCCTGAGCGCAGTATCCAAAGCAAAAACAGAATTGGAAAAGTAATGTTTCTTTGTGCAGTGGCGAGGCCAAGGCGTGATGCCGATGGAGTAACATTTGATGGAAAAATTGGAATCTGGCCATTCGTCAAGTTAACTCCAGCTGTAAAAAAATCTAAGAACCGAGCCAAAGGCACTTTGGAAGTCAAGGCGGTGACAGTTACCAGAGATGTCCATCGAGGCTACCTATGTAACAAAGTAATTCCAGCTATTGAAGCCCTATGACTAGATGATGACGAAGGGACGATCTATATTCAACAAGACAACGCACGTACACATGTTTTGCCTAGTGATCCAGCTTTTCAAGCAGCTGTAAAAAAAACAGGGATGGATATCAAGCTTATGCAACAACCTGCAAACTCACCGGATATGAACGTGTTGGACCTTGCATATTTTAGGTCCATTCAGTCCTTAACACTAGAAAATGCACCAAAAAATCTGAATGACCTCATAGAATCAGTTGAACATGCTTTTGACAGTTATCCAGTGGATAATCTTGACAAAGTGTTCATAACTTTACAGTCAGTTTTGCTGGAAGTTATGAATGCTAGAGGTGGCAATAAATATGAGACTCCCCACATGAACAAGGACAAAATGTTGAGGGAAGGAACTTTGCCTATGGCTCTAAGGATTGATGGTGAACTCTATAGAAAGACCTTGGAAATTATAGCTGCCTATGAAGCAGAGTCATTATCCTTGTCAAATGGAGCAACACCAAACAAGAAAAGAAAGAGGAAAGGAGTACAAGAAGGAGTGATCCTTGTTTAGAAGGAGAAAAATATTTTGCAAACAAAACTGCATGTTCAGGAGTATTTGTAATCACTACAATCTGTATGTGTTTGCACTATATGTGCTCCTGCTCTATATGTACTCACCGAATTACAGAAAGCACTCATAAATATTCACACTTGTACTGTAAGTGAGACGAGCTTGCTTGCATATTCAGTTCTGAAGCTTGCTTGCATATTCAGTTCTGAAGATTGCTTATCTAAAGCATAAATTTTTGGTGTGTAGCAATTGATTGTCTTAACAGATAATTACCTAGCAACTAGCTCAGTCTAAAGCATACCAATTCTCTCACTTAATTACTCTCATTATGTTGCAACTGATGCAAGGCTCAGCTACCGTAAGTAACATCCACCATAACTGAGATGAATAATCATGGAATAATTATCCAGTGACACAAGCTAACACCGACTGAATGCATCATCTACTCTATCACAAGTGTGTACCATCGAGTTCATCATTGAAATATCTAGCAGTGCTATGAGGAAGAAGATGTCAGGAGGAACTCGAACCCTCACCTCCGCGATGTGGATCGTGTGCGACACCGCCTCCCTCGGGAAGAAATCGTCCGACGCTCGCACCACCGCCGTCTGCTTCGAGCTGCAGATCAAATTGGCAGAGGTCACGATCGAATTCCTCTGAGAAAGAACATTTGGATCGATGTTTTGAATTAATTAAGGAATTGAGTTCTGTACTGTACCAGTAGAGGGCATCGGTATTGTGGCTCATGCAGGCGATGATGCCGTTGTCGTGGAAGTTCTTGGCGACGGAGGCGTCGAGCACGCGGTGGTACTTGGTGAAGTACGGGACTTCTAGGGTGGCCCGATCTTCACGGATTGACGGCGGATGTGGACGAACACACGCAAGAACACGAAGAACACCAAGAAGAACGCCCCGAACACAAGAACACACACAAGATACAAGAACCGTTTCCCTTACCGGTCGGTCCAACCGGCCCAATAGAATCCACACGAAGGTGGGAGATCGGCAAGTAGATACAAGAAGGGATCTTGGATGGTTGTTTCTCCAACGGTCAACCGAACCGCTCCAATAAAGTCACCCGAAGATGAAAGATTGGCGAGTAGTCAAACTACAAGTAGAGGTCTTGAATCCACAAGGGGATCTTCTCCACAACGGAGGAACCATCCCCACAAGGGGAGGAAGGAGACTGTCTTGAGGTGGGGAGCCTAGCTCTACTCTAATCTCAAAACATAGTCTATCTAGATCTGAAGGGGGTAGGTGCCTATATATAGGTTTGACCACCAAGGGGGTAGGTGGGAGAGGGATACAAGGGAATATTCCCTGCTGGTTCCCGCAGCAGCGGTAGTACCGCTCGTACGGGCGGTAGTACCGCTGGTGCGGGCCGAAGGCACGTTGACTTTGCGCGGGCGGCAGTACCGGCGGCAGTACCGGCGGTAGTACCGCCTGGTGGGGCGGTAGTACCGCCCAGTCTCTTCTTTCTCTTCTTCTTCTTCTTCGTCTTGTCGCTTCCTCCTCCTCTTCCATGCGTACGCCTCGGATGGTCTTGAGTCCTGGGCTTCCTTGGCACCTCCCCGAATGTCCGTAGACGTCATGTGATACCTATCATAGCAAAGGGGTAGATGCTCAAGTAGTATACCATCCAAAGGGGCACGAAATGGGTTCTCATAGAGGAAGGAGTTCACCTTTAAGCTCAAAGTCGCCTTGTGATATGTTGGAGTGTTTGACATGGTGATGGTCCTAGGTTGGGCTACATCAGTACTCCTTGGTGAGCTGCACGCGGCCGCCATGGCCGGCGCCCAGCGTCTCGAGGACGCACTGCACGTCCACCTTGACGCCGTCGACGCCGGCCGCGGCGAGGTACGCGTGGAGCTCTTCGTAGAAGCGGTGCACGGCCTTTGGGTGCACGAGACCGAGCCCCTGCCGGTCCTGGCAGCTCGCCGACCTCTTGGCGCCGGCTATCGTTGGCCACCCTCGCCGAGCCGACCCTGAACCTCGGCGCGGCCTTGCTGACCCTGAACCTCGGCCGGCTATCATCAGGCCCCGTCTCCATCTGCGCGATGCGCACGGCGCCGAAGAGCTGTTCCAGCGTTGCAGCTGCTTGAGCTGGCGGATCTGATTGGGGAGGAGAGGGTGAGCGGTGAACCTAGGGTGTACGGCGGCGGCCGGAGAGAGGAGAAAGAAGAGGTGGCACGTACCAGGTTGGTGCTAGCAGCTGGTCCTCGGCCGATGCCGCCATATTCATCCTCGGGCGCGGCTCGACTCAGCCGGCGACGGAGGGGACCGGGACGGGATCGAGGACATGGAGGAGGTCCAGGATGGAGGTGACGTCAAGGTCGGCGCGCAGGTGGGGCTTGGGGGCGAGCGGATCCGGCCTCTCCGACGCCGGATCCGGCGATTCCTCGTCGGCTTGAACCAAAATATCCAATCTTTTCTTGTGGAGAGCGGGTGAGGGAAGGTGGAGGGGAGCGACCGGGCGAGGCGATGGAGGAGCGCGGGAGAGACGAGGCGAGGGGAACACGCCGGCAAGGGGAGCAGAGAGAGGGAGCAGGCGAGCGGCGACGAGCTGAGAGAGAAAGGTGGGAGGTCGTGCGAGTGGGTGGAGTGCAGGTTGAGACAGAAAAGTCTGGAGTGTGTTTTTGCAAAATAACCAGTTCCGAATCTTTTTTCGGATCGGAGGGAGTAGTAGAAATGGTCACCAAAACCGAGACAACCACAAGTAATTATTCAGTTCACTGTCAAGTTTATTCATAATGAATCAAGGCTCTACAAGGTTGGGGGAAATGTACCTAGTTTTGGCACACTCCTTTTTCTTGCTATCTTAACAAGTTACTACAACTCTCCTCCCTGGGTACTCACTTATTTCTTTCTCCATCTTCTGGCTTTGAATGAGTCAACTATCTGTACAATGGCATCCGCACGCTTCCCATGCAAAAAAGAAAAGAAAAAGGGACGCCACTCTTTTTTTTTTGTAGCTCTCTAGATATATATCATGGATATTAAATACAGACCTATCAGAAAGAAAGAAAAATATGGCAAGGCTGCGTGACTGATTACACGACGAACAACGCACCTCGTCTTCCATCCCCGTTATCAGAGCTCTACCTCCTGAAGATCCTCTCCAAAACCATTGAGCTGAAGGGACGAGTTGCTGTTGGAACGGCTATGGGAGGGTCTCATCCCAGGCATTGGCGGTGGTGGCGATTGCATGGTCCTTCCATCCGGTGATCTGGAGGCAGCGGTGCTACTCGGCTGCTCCGGGTATGTCCCGCTCCAGGACGCTGCCCGTGACCTCGAGAACGAGCTGTTGCCGCTGCCTGAGGGAGTCATGATGTTGTCCATGCTCGGGTGCCGCTGGAAGCTTGACTGCAGTTGCATTGGTGGTGGCGGGGAACCGTAGGACGACTTCACCGCCGGCGAGGATGATGGCCCGTCTTGATGTGCGGTTTCACTGTGCGCATCAGCTGTTGACTCGGGAGTCATCTGCATTGATGCGTCGACAGCTGGAGTTGGGACAAAAAAACTAGCGCCAGGCAGCTGGTTCACAGATGGCATGGCCGGTTTGTTGTATGATGGTGCTCCAAAGGAACTTGTACCAGCACCCTTGTTGAATGTGTCGACATATCTACACAAACAAGGATATGTTATAGCTCACCTGGTAAAGACGTAAACACGGGGCAGTGAAACTAAACAAGTTACCTTGATCTAACACCCGCTCTCGCACGTGCTGAGAACTGATTCTGGCCAGGTGGTATCGTTGGCATCCCAGAAGTAGGCTCGGAAGGATTTGGAGGCTTCGTTTCTGCAAACCCATTAGGAGTATAACCTTCACTGCTAGGGGCAGTCAGGTTGTAATTTGGAATAGTGTTCTGGAATGAGGCTGCTGTTGGAGGTGGGGCAAGGGGAGGCTCCTCGGCGGGGATCTCAGCCCCTCGTTCCACCCACCGCTTCAGATTCTCGTCATAGTAGAAACTGTTCTGTTCCCCCAACTTTGCCTTCAGACCATGAGAAAATTATTTGAGTTACTGCACAGAGCGGAAGGTAGACAGAAGTACATAGTGTATCAACAAGCACCTGGTTGGAAGATTTCGAAACAAGCCTCACTGTTTTCTGCAGCAACCATCCAAAACGAGAACTGCCTGAACCTGATGTGCTTTGTGCACTATCTGATCCACCACCCTGTTAGAATGTCAACGCAAAGACAGTAAGATGAGAAATTAAACCATTGTAACTAGGCTCCTTTCTTTGCAAGTTACACGCAAGATATATTTTGAGTGGTAAGTATTGCGAAAGTGATAAAATCAAGAGACAAAGGATGGCCATGCCAGATCTTGAAATGCAAGAAAAACTATTTGCACAAGTCTTAATTATCAATGCAGGATAGAGAATATGTGAACGAGGGCGAGCAAGGTAAAACACCAATAAATTCAAATGCACATGTTATATTATGCAACTAGAGCAAATTATATGCCTTATAACAGAAAAGTAAGACTACCTGTTGTCTCTTAAAGTCTGGTTCAGAGACACTTCTGTTATGTGTGCCTTTCTTGTCAGGGTCACTATTTTCTGCCATTGCACTCACAAACTGCTCCGAAGCAGAAGATGACATAGACATTGCTGACTGACTATTTACAAAATTTGTGGCTGGAGCAGAGTAGACATCTCTGTTACTAGAAGAGCCCTGTGAAAATGGCGGCACTGGTGCAGGTTGTGTACCCATCATGCGGGACAACGATTTATCAAATGATGAGAAAATCTTTCCAACAATCTTTGAAGGAGCGAGATTTGTGCCATATCCACCCTACATATCGGAGAGTCGAGTGTGAGTTAACAGGAAAAAAAATTCTGCTAAAGCAAAAATAAATTAACATTAAATACACATAAGTCACACCTGCTGGTGGGTGCGTATCCGCTCCTCCAGGGATGAAAACAATTGCTTCCATGCTTCCAGTTCAGCGCGCGGCCAGAAGCTTTCAGCAGCTTCAAAGATGCTTGACAGTACCTTAAGAAAGCAACTCGAATTTTAAAGTGAGCTTAAGTAACTAAGATACAGGGGTGTATGTAATAACTCAGCAACTTACCTTAGTGAATCAGAAACCTTCCCAACCTCCGCAAGCATGTATGCGTATATCAGCTTATATGGTTGAAACGGCAGGAGGATATACTGAGAATTACCAAGAACTTTCGCATATTCATACAGCTCTGTTCTCTGTAAGTTCATCACAAGGGTATTTGTTCAAGAGCAGTAAATGGAATGACAAAAAAAGGAGCACAAGAAACCAGCAGCCAAACAAAATAAGGACGTGACCAATTACTATCTATGAAAGAAATGCAGATTTTTTTTCCACTAGTTAAAATTCGTAGTTTCCAACGAGAAAGGAGTGCCAATTGAACAAGCCACAAAATAATAAAATTCCAATTTGACAGGCCCAGCAACATATCTAATATGCAGGTCGGAACATAAAACTCTTCTACTGGACTCTTATGTGTGGGTGCGCGAGAGATGAAGGAACCGTAAAAGATCAAATGAACCTTGCACGCATGTTGCACAACCACAAACACACATAAAGGAACTAAAGCGTACAGACACAATATAATAAAATTCCAATTTGACAGGCCCAGCAACATATATCTAATATGCAGGTTGGAACATAAAACTCTTCTACTTGACTCATGTGTGGGTGCGTGAGAGAGGAAGGAACCATAAAAGATCAAATGAACCTTGCACCCATGTGCACAACCACAAATAAACTAAAGCGTACAGATTTATAAGACCTGTATAGCTTCGGGACTTGTAAATGTGCGAGGACATCTCAGATGATCTGCTCCAAGTAAACATATTCTTGCACTTTCAGAGTATGGATCAATATTTACTTCAGCAACTAAATAGCATGAATGAGCAGCTGCAACCTGCATATAGATATATAGTAATGTAGGTAATGTGTTTGCCCCCAAACATGTAAAGAAACCGTACACTCAACAGATGCAAACCTCATTTTTCTCTTTCCAAAGGCAATCCCCAAGGTGAGTAATTACAAGGTCATCTCCTTTTGTCCTGTTTGCAATTATAATAGCCAAATTTTGTTGCCAGTCATCCAGCATGGCCACAGGAGTACCCTGCCAGATAGAAAAGCTACATTACATTAACTTTAAACAAATAACTAAGGGGAAAAACAAGAAAGGGTACTCAGATGCAATGTCTGGAAATCATGACATGAGAAGTCGACAGAACTCAAGTAAAATGCATGTCAGGATGAGAAAAACAATTGCAATTTATGAGATGGCAAATAAAATCATTGTGCAGGCTAAAGAAGATCCAGAGTTCTGTTCTTTGTGGCAACAAGCTGTAACACAAAAACTATGGGCAGAGTGGCTCTTTCAATTCCTTCCAGTTGGTTAGTTAACTCACGAGTAATTAATGTACTGGTTCTATTGAACATATATCATGTTGTTACTTCCAATCATGGGTAAGAATGCAATAAACAAGTACTTATGCATTACCCCTGCAGGCTGTTGCTGTCTATGTAAAGTGCCATAATTGCTATCAACAGGGTCCTCAGCGTTAAAAACATCGGCCTGTTGTCCAGCGATAAGAAGGCATAATGTCCTCAAAGGTGATCCAGATACGAAATGACAGTAAGCCATTTTCTTCACAGTATCCGCATAAAACTGCATGATCAGTCACTGAAACGATCAGTAATTGTTCAGAGAAAAGGGCAAAGCCATCGACCGAACTATGGACTGTAAATCTATAGAGTGAAGCATTTACCTTATCACCAAGTTGTAAAGCAAGGATCAGTGCAGGTCCCCAGAGCTGACCTTCCTGAGCGTACTGAAGTGCATCTTTCCTTCTACCAGAAACTAGAAGATTTTGAACTTCTTGAGCAGTAGCCTGCATTAAAATAGTTGGTTCAATCAGGGCCATTTTTGCTAGATGACACAGCAGAGATAACCAAGAAAAAAGAATTACCTGTATCTGGTTTTCTGGGGAATGTTTTTCATGCAATGGACCATGGCTCCATATTCTCTCATACGAGTGCTATTACTAACACATGACGAAAAAAGCGCTGTTACAGCAGTGTCCGGGCCATCCATACCCTGTTACCAGTCGAAAACAAATTAGTTATTTCACCTGACATTGGGGGCCAACATGGATTTTAATATCATATCCTATCAAAGGGGATATGTGGCCATCCATACCCTGTTACCAACAATTCAAAACAAAATCATTATTCCACCTGGGGGCAGGGGCCACAAGGAATAATTTTATCATCTTATGCTATTAAAGAGATAGATAGTCAGGCACGTGATGATAAATGATAAAGCTGAGTTGAGTTACTTATAGATGTTTCTCAATGTCTTAAAGTGATGCCTGGTTATATATGTTAGAATAGTTCTATCAACCAACTATCCCAAAAGACCGATCTGTTAGGAAGTGGTGATATAATATACTTAACACCTTAACACCCCCCTTCACATCCGACGTGGATATGGAATGATCAACACTTCCCCTCACACCCGACGTGGATGTGGATAAATGATTAGGGGAAATGTGGGGACTGAGACTTGAACTCAAGACCTCAGGCTACAAGTGCTCTGATACCATGTTAGAATAGTTCTATCAACCAACTATCCCAAAAGACCGATCTGTTAGGAAGTGGTGATATAATATACTTAACACCTTAACAATATATAGGATGGGCCAAGTTACTTGGCAAGACTGATGTCCATGTGGAACATGCCGCATGGGCAAAGAGCCCACGAACCTCTTATGGGTGGCTAGTAGGGTTGGATCTTGAAGACATTCCAAGCAGAACAAAAAATGGAACCAAGGATATCATTAATTTGGGATTCTCCAAAGACCCTAGAGGAAACAGATGCTTTATGGCTAGTTAATGAGAAACGATCCACATCCCAGGATTGTGTACTAAAATTATATAAACATGGGATCAACGTGATTAATGACAAGCATAAGATCTTTTGTTTCATTAAGAATATTTGCTAAATCCGTAGCTTGTGGTACACCGCTTCAAAATAAATCTCACAGGGAGAATACCTCTTTGATTTAAGCGGGACGCTTTCAGTGACAAGGCTCTAATGTTCAGATATTCATCTATACTTGAAATCAAAACACCAAGCAAACGAAGAGTGTGATAGGAATGGAAAAGAAAATAAAAAGGACAAAATAGGCCAGATGCACACATCAACCCAGTGCCTCTTGAGGCCTCTTTTGATTCACAGGATTTCTATAGGAAATGTGTAGGATTTGTCTTCCCATAGGAATTTGTACTGTATCAATGTCTGATTCACGGGAATGTACCAAAGGAAACTTGAAGGAAATTTCCCTTTGAAACCAGATCCCTACGGAAACTCACGGCAAGGAAACAATCCAGTCTCACCTCTTTTTTCTATTCCTTTGCAAGGAACGAGGCAATAAAAGCTAATGCTGAGTTAAAACAGTTGCAGCATGCCCACTTAATGCTGCTTGCTTGCTTGTTATTTAGGCTAAATGAGTTGCTTAATAAAGCATGTTGAATTACTCTACTTTTCCTTTCCTCTATTTCAACGACCACTAAAGAAAACATTCCAGTGTTCTACTATCCTATAGTTTTCCACTTGCATTTCTATCTAATTCCTATCCCTATCCCCTGTAATTTGAGATCCCACAAATCAAAGGGCCTGAATGGGAAGGAAACCCCTCGTCCCTGACTCCCAGTCGTTCGCCTTTCTCTCCTGAAGCACCACTGTTCCTCTTGCCCCAATAACATTCTCTCGGTCGCTCTCACACCCACAGTGCCATGCCTCTCCATTGATCGTCCTCCTCCCCTCACTCAATTCTCCCCCCAGTCCTCTCATGCAACCATCCTCTCCAATCACCCATCCCCCATCCCCAAAACTCATCCAGGATGCCAAGGGTGTGGCTCTACTCGAGGATACAGGCGGAGAGCGCTATGGATGTCTCATGGGTCATGGCCCTTGTCATAAGGTAGAAATCAACGAAATTGCCACCCCCAACAATCAGGATCAGGGTTAAACCGTGATTGCTACAAAGCTGGTGACTAACGTAGGGTGTCTCTATCAGAACAGTAGACAGTAGCCACATAACTCCGACATGTGACATGTCGGTGCTTTCCAGCATCAAGATTCATTTCTCTTTCAACGTGGTTTATGCAGAAGAACAAATCCGCAGATGTCAATGTAAGATTGCATCCAACATTAGGACCCAAAAGTGATTGAATACAAGACTAGACCATAAAGTGCACGTCCTAAATTTTTGAAGATTGGCAAGTTAATCATATTGTCCAAAATCTATTATCACAGGCTCCTACAAAGTATTCCAAAGAGTAATATGGTTATATGGTCGCAGCGCCGCAGTGAGATGAACAGATGTAACAGTGGTGTTCATTAATTGTCTCACAAAAGATTTTACAGTACAGTGAAATCAACAATGCTGCTCAAGGAAAGCATGGATACATCCAAATAGAATATAACATGACGGAACATAAAATACCTCACGCGACGGATCGGGGCCAAAGGGTGAACGGAGTTTTCCATAGTGTTGATACGATATTTTCAGCAATGAAATCAGCAGCTTCTGAACATCCCCTCCTTGGAATTCTCTGACAGAAGACTCATAGCTTCCAATAATATCATCGAGCCATTTATTCACATCCTTTGCTGAAGCACTTCCACCAGCAAGGGGGCCAGGAATAGGTCGACGACACAAAGCATAGAAATAGCTAAGTGCACTACCATTCATGATGCTTGGTTGATCAATTTTATCAGCCACAATCTCTGATATATTAAGAACTGACAATGTGCCGCGAGAATTGCCCTTAAATTAAATGTTAAAAGATTTTAGCTACGACTCATTACAGAAAAGGATTTACAAAGAATGTAACAAAGATACCTGATTTCCGTTGTCAAAGCTTGTAGCCATTGAGCTGGTCTCTTTCATAACTACTAGCTTCCCACCAAATCCAAATGCAACAAGAGCATGCGGTGGACGTCCAGCTGACGACCTCTCCACATGAGGGGAGTAACCATATTGTTCAGGTGAAGCTTGCTGCTGAGAAAAGTTCATGGAGCTCTCACTGCTCAAATAGTTGTTTGGTAAATGCATGCTTGTGGCAGGATCAGCGTATGTTTGCATCTGGTAAATGCTTGCTACAGGAACACTTTTTTGTGGCTCGGCAAAGCCATTCAAATTTGCATAACCATGGCTTGCTGAAAGTTCGTGTGCTACATGATGAGCTTGATTATCTTTAGGAGGTTCAAATTCCTTTTGGGAATTCTGGTAACCTGTAGAAGGTACCAATCCTGTGCTTAGCTGGTTGTTAGTGAAAGATTTGAACCCCTGATGACCTACTATTGTAGCTTCAGATCCGTTATTCCAACTGTCATGGCTAGTAGAAGTACTTTGATTGCTTTTATGCGGTTCAAAACCCTTGTGAACACTCTGATAACTGACAGGTTTGAACCCCTTGTTAGTAACCTGGTGGTCCTCACCGCCACTACTGTATTGGCTCGTAGGAGGCATAAATGTGTTGATAGTACTTTGACTGCTTTTCTGCGGTTCAAAACCCTTGTGAACATTCTGATAACTAGTAGGTTCGGAACCCTTGTTACTAACCTGGTGGTCCCGACCAACACTACTGTATTGACACGTATAAGGCATAAATGTGTTGATAGTACTTTGACTGCTTTTCTGCGGTTCAAAACCCTTGTGAGCATTCTGATAACTAATAGGTTCGAAACTCTTATTACTAACCTGGCGGCCCCAACCACCATTACCGTCTTGACTTGTAGAAGGCACAAATGTGTTGATATTTGTCTGATAATCCATAGAGGATTCCGGCGAAGGCATGAATGTGTTGATAGCGGCACGATAATCGGTAGAGGGTTTCAAAGGCTCGGTATAAGCCCACTGACCAATCTGATTCTCAACATGCTGAACAGAACCATAGGAACTCCCAGAATGTATGCTGTTAACCAACGAATCATGCTGCCATTGGCTCTGCTGATCATAGTTACTTACCTGAGTATTCCCATCATGGACTGCATTGTGACCTGCCCCAGAAAATGCATCTAAAGCTGATGCCGCAGTTGCAGCTTGCATGACACTTTGCTGGTACGACTCAAGCGTGAGCCACTCCTGAGTATTGGTGTCATAATAATATCCAGGGTACTCAGCATAGAACAGCATGTTTGCTGGGTACTCTGCTGCCGCTGCACTCTGATCCTGGCCCCAGCTCACGGCAGTGGTGCTGCCCTCCTCTGCGATGGTCTCCAACCCTGCCTGTGAAGAGTTCTGCAGGTATGAAACACTAAGCTGCTGCTGCTGAACATTATCGTTCCCAACGACCGTCCCAGCACCGCCATTATCACCTTGAGCATCGACAGTAGCCACTTGATACCACTGCCCTGTTGCCCCATCGTACTTAAAACCAGGGTAGAGGTTATCCAGATAGTTGGGATCCGAGTAGTCCACAGCCCCACCATTCCAGTCCGACTGTGCATTGGTGTTCTGATCAGCAGACTCCACTGCACTAGCAGTCTGCGAAGTGGCATTGCCATCCACTCCACTGAAGAAGCTCTGATCCGACACTCCAACACTACCAGTCCCCACAGCCGAACCCTGCACTCCAAAAAAGGCCTCTTCGCTAGCGCTACCACCCGCCAAGAAGTCCCCAGCACTAGTCCCCCAGTCCAACTGTGAATTAGCATCGTTGCTCACTCCATTGAAGAAGCTGTGGTCGTCAGCTCCAACACTGCTAACAGCTGAACCCTGCATCCCCTGGACCCCGGCCACACCAGCTCCAAGAAACACGTCATCTTCGCGGCCCGCCAGGAAGTCCCCGAACGGATCTGCCCCCGCGCTGCTGCTGTCAGCGCCAAAGTCGCTCCACTGCACCTGCTTGACCGTAGTAGTACGGGCGGCCTTCCCCGACCCTGGTGACCCACCCTCCGGCGTCACAGAAGCCTCCACTTCAGGTGCCGACGCCATGGCCTTCACCTCGGGCAACCCAGACAGAACCTCAGCTTCAGTGGGCGGCGACGTTGTCGCCTTCGTCTCGGGCAACCCAGCCAGAACCTCAGCTTCAGTGGGCGCCAACGCCGTGGCCTTCGCCTCGGGCAACCCAGCCAGAACCTCAGCTTCAGTGGGCGCCGACGCCGTGGCCTTCGCCTCGGGCAACCCAGCCAGAACCTCAGCATCAGTGGGAGCCGACGCCGTGGCCTTCACCTCGGGCAACGCAGCCAGAACCTCAGCATCAGTGGGCGCCGCCGCGGCCAGAACCTCGGCATCAGTGGGCGCGGGCGCGGCCAGAACCTCAGCATCATGGGGTGCCGTCGCGGCCTTCGACTCAGCATCATGGGGCGCCACCGGGGCCTCACACTCGGCCTGGGGAGGAGGAGGATCGGCAGTGTCAGCCTGCGGTTCTGGAGGGGGCGACACCACCGCCGTGGGGACCGGCTCGGGCGCTGCTCCCGTGCCGCCGTCCTCGTCGTCGTCGTCGTCGGCGAGGGTGAGGGACGACATGTCCGCAGCCGCGGCTGCGGCGGCAGAGGCGGGCACCTGGTCATCGTCGTCGTCGACGAGCTTGTCGAAGAAGTCGGCGTCGTCGGAGTCGGACGCCATCTGCTGATCCCGGGGGAGAGGGCTAGGGTTTGTTCAGAGGGGCGGCGCAGATCTTCCCGAATCGAGCCTCGCCGCGCCGGATCGGGGGGAGGAGGAGGGGGCGGTGGATCGGATCGGGGGGCGGCGAGGAACTGGATTTGGATCTCGACTTCGACTCGGGTGGAGTTGGATTTTGGAAGGGACAGGGGAGCGGAGACGCGTGCGTGCAACAGCCGACGTCGCGTCACTCATCTCTTCTTCCTCGTCATCTACTACTCCCTCCGTCCACAAATAACTGTCTTAGATTTGTCAAAAAGTGGATGTATCTAGACTTGAAACATGTATAGATACATCCACTTTTATATAAATTTGAGACACTTATTTTGGGACGGAGGGAGTATATGTGTTTGGATTTCTTGTCTTGTCTGTGTTATTCATACATTTGCCATTTTTTCATGTGAACTTATATGCACACATCTTTAGCAGGGAAAAGGAGAGTAGATCTAACCTACTTATAGCAAAGTGTTGACTCACAAGTACTTCAACCTTTTTCTAGACCGTCTAACTCTCTATGCAACAAAGCAGAATAAGATGCTCTCTAATTTGAAAAAGAAAAAAAAAATCCGAAAAGGAGGATATACACCCGAACCCGATGCATACATGCAATCGTCGCCGACCAGATGCAAGAGGAGCTATGCTTTGTCTAATGACGATGGAGCACATGCCGCGGCCGATGGCCATGAACACATAGAGGGACGTGAGTTGGATGTCATAGTTAGTGTCTCGTAAAGATTGGATAAGATCTTTGGAGGTAATTTGAATGATCGCCGGGGAGCAGAACGATGAAATTTTTCTCCGGTGTCATATTGGTATAAGAATGCCCATGTTGAAATCCAATCCTTTCATGCCCTTGTAAGTACTCATGGACAACGTTATGTTTTACGCCTAATTTTTATGCTTTAGATATTTCTTTTTTTAGAGAGCTGAAACCTGTTTCTTTTGAGTGTGACATGGATATGTTCTTTTGGTCATGAATCTTTGCAATGATAATACCATAATATAATCATGTTTAATTATATGATTATCAAGGTATCTGTTTTACGGTCACGTAAAAAAATTACTCGTTTGTTCATGAAATCTCTATCTCTAAATCATGTAGGGTCTAGTATTTTTCGGTTGTTGATGATGTTGGGTCAATGAGGATTTGAGGATGATGAAAAAAATTAGACATGTTTTCTTTGGATGATATTGTGGCCTATGTCGTTTGTTAAACTGATGGTTTGTCATTTTGCTTGGAATATGTGCAACGAGATTTTTGGCATGTTGTCTTTTATTAAGCGGATGGGAGATAATCAGTTTTACATAACTAGTATCGTGTCAAACTCGTATGTAGTTTGCATTTTCTTGGTTGTATTGGTTGCGCAATAATATTCTCATTATAAAACTAATGGGTATGGGTACATTCAGACACAAATGACCAACGACCGAGCCACTCGGTTGCCTTTTCTTCTTATTTTTTGAATTCCAATAATTTTGAACACTACAAACTTTGTGACACAATGAACCACATTTAAGCATGTAATTTCTATTTTGGAAGGGATTTAGGTATCATACTCACATGTTATGACATGTTTACCCTGATTAGAATGTCACGTCATAGTTGCACTGTCAATCATCACCGTGAGGCGTATATTTTTCCCAATGTTGTGTATTAGTTTCTTGCAACATTGCTATTAATTTAGCATCACATGTAGTTAGATGTACTTCATAGTTATTGTATCGTACATGTCTGTATTCACCCTAGTAAGTTGTCGGTTTTGTTTAGGAATTTGGTAGGCGTACGAGTGAGTATTGTGCCTTTAACCGCCTTTAACTGAATCAGACTATGCTATCTAGGACCAGTTCTTTCGCCAGCTTAAAAAATAAGCTGCCCCCTCCCAGCCTCTCACATAAGCCGCCCAGGTTTATTATTTGGAGTTTCTAAACTGTTTATGAGATTTACCAATTTAGAAGCTCCGAGAAATAAGCTAGACGGTTTATGGGAGAAGCTGGGTAGGGGCAACTTGTTTTTTTAAACTGCTAAAATAACTGGGCCTTATTGGGCTAGGAGAGTTGGAGAAGGCCCAGCCGCTGGAAAATGAAGACGTACACTGCTAAAGTTTTGGGCTAGCGATAGCAAATGGGGACCCCTAGAATTTGGCTGCTCCGTGGCGGCTTCCTTCTCAATGACACCATCTACGACGCCATCGACATCACCCAGTTCATGAACCGCCGCCTTCGCCCTACGCTTAATTCCTCACCGTCGTGCCTTTGAACTGTGCCGTTTCTGGCCGATTCCTCGAACCGCCGCCGCCGTTGCCACGTGTATTGGTGCTTGGCGCGCACACTACTTCTGTGCATGCCGCTCCGTCTCCGGAGAGCTTCCAAAGCAACAAGCAACAAGTAACAAACGACACACAATTCCATCTACAAAACCGCTCAGATTGATCGGATTTCTGCATTCCTATTCAATGAACAGAGCAATCGAACGAAGTCCATATTTCTCTCGCCAGCCAATGAAAGACTGCCATGTGTCCCACTGTTGCCTATGTGTGGCTGACTAGGGCGGACACCGTGTCAAAACCAGCTAGTTTTCAGACTTCAAAGGTGTTCCCTAAATGGTTTTGAACTTCACGCCTGCAACTTAAACTTCGAGATAAGTTCAAGATTGTAATATCGAAAATCAGTTTCGACTCCTGAGTTCACATGCTCCTGCCTACTTTCGAAATTGAGAAAATAAAAATACGAAAACAATTTAGGAAACAAAATCAATGCCCATTTTAAGATATGTTTGTTCCAACAAATGAGCACCTTTTTTTGTACAAAGCACCACAAATGTCAGTTCACCACGAAACTTTACACATATTTAGAATACTACTCCCTCCGTTTTTTAATATAAGATGTTTTAGGTGTTGCACATGTTGTCTAGATACATACTAAAGTGAGTGAACATTCACACTAATACATGTCTACATACATTTGTGTACATGTGTATGTGGACAAATGCTAAAACATCTTATATTAAAAAACGGAGGGAGTAGTACATATGGCATGCGCTTCATGTTTGTCGCCCCTTCATTTTTTTTGAAGTGTTTTTATATACAAGCATCACAAATTTCAAGAAGTTGAACATCATCAACTGTGGCATGCGCTTCCTCATCATCTGTATATGTGGTATCCTACTTTTTCCAAGACTTTGATGGGACGAGCAACCAGCAAATGAAAAGGCTTAGTTAGACGTACATCAGCAACATCATCCACACGCTAATTAACACAGGAGAAGATGATGATAATTACTCTAGTTGACACTACAAATTTAGAAAGGATCCGTGATGCGGCGGCTATGCATTTACATGCTGTTGATCATGGAAGATACGTAGAACCTGATGGATCGATTCCTGCAGAGGGCGATCAGATTGGATCAGGCCGTCTACCATCCTTTGTCCTTCCGGATTGCCGTGGCACCACTCTTGATGGAGGACAACGAGAACGCATAGAAACCACCACCCGACGACGAGGGCCAGGAGCCCCACGAGGAACACGGCGACATTGGTCGTTATCGTAGGGGATTCCTGGAGGTCCGGATCCAGCGTGACCGCGAAGACGAAGATGAGCGCGAAGCCGACGCAGCCCAGCATGCACATGAGCGCGCACCGGCTGGACTCGGCTGGCTCCGCCGCCGCCGCCGCCATCTTGATTCTCCAGGTCGGCCATGCACGTACTTGCGTGTGCGCTGCTCCTCAATCGATTTTCAAGATCGAACGTGCGGGCGACGCGACGACGCATATATACGTCCGTTGCCAGTGTCGTCGTCAACGCAGTCCTTTCCGTCCGCGATTCTGGTCTCCCCACGAAAAGGACAGCAACCGAATCGGAAAACGAAAAGAAATCCTGCAGCCCAGTTCCACGAAAAAAAATCATATACTCCCTCCCTTCCTAAGATGTTTTAGTTTTTTCCACATTCACATTCACATGTATCTACATGTTTGTGGACATGTTTTAATGTTTGTGTAAACTCATTTGGGTTTGCACGTAGCAAACATGTGAACTAGCTAAAACATCTTATATTATGGAACGGAGGGAGTATTTCCTCCGTTCCCCGACAGTAAGGCGTATTTTTTTTCAATAGTCAAACAATGTGAAGTTTGACCAAGTGTTTTGAAAACTCGTTAATATTTATAATAGCAAATTAACACCATTAAATACACCATGAAAAATATTTTCATGTGATGTGCATATAGCATTGTATTTGTTGGTCATTTTTTTAAAGAAATGGTAAAACTTTATGTAGTTTTACTTTTGAAAAAATAATTACGCCTTAGTTTCAAGAAACGGAGGAATTACGACACTTCCCAATAGGTGGACCACCTCGCGAAAATGACATGTAGCAGTACAAATCTCAAATCAGTTGGCCACGACCAGCTCGCTACTCCCGTTTCCCAGCGATCAAATTGTTGGGCATTTATAATGGAATGCCGTCAGTTTTCTATTAGAGATGTCACGTTATAGATTTGTGCTTAGTTATAGGAGAGAATGAACAAATACATGGTTGTTTTTCCTTAGTTAAGAGACGATTTCTTAAGAATTTAGAGAAGACTATTTCACCATTTACCATAGGTCTTCCTTTATTAGCACAATTTCATACAACCATCCAATTTCCTAAGAAATAAGATGTATTAAAAATTATTATTACCATACAAATCACACACGGCTTATGTCCTCATGTTGCTACCTGAATATTAGTGAAAATAAATTGTGACATTTTCCAAATATTGCCCATTTGTCAAATCTAAATTCAGTGTGTATTTTTTCTAACATAGATGCTTTGCTCATACTTATGTACACATACGGATGAACAAATTGCAAGCCATCCACACATGGTTTGTCCAGTTTATTCAACCACAGTCGATCTGTAGTAAATGAGTGCTTTTTTAAACGGGGGAGAACGTTTTGCCCCAATCGATTAATTGAAAAGGAGTTCTACAAGAAAATGAAATAGAGATACGACCAGTCACTACTTTCCTGACAAAAATCCGCTCAATCGCTTCTCACCCACGCTCATCCTAAGGCGTGATTCCCTTTTATTTTTCGCAAAGATGGCCAAGTGGTTTGCACGCTTGGTTCAGAAGACCCCATGCCTTACGCTCGTTCCAAATTTCCAAAAAAGTGAGGAAGGCGAGGGATACCAAAACTTTATGGTTGGGGTTAGAACCATCCGACATGTGTTGCCACCTTTGGAAAATACGGGTTGACCATTGTTGAAGATCGAGATTATGGAGGGTTACCCAATCTTTATGAATTGCCAAAGGCGCATGGTGAACTGACAAATAGCAAGAAGGTGGATAGTCGATTAGGAGCTCTCTTGCAAATGTGTCATAAACCACAATTTGGCCAACCTCTTTTAGCTAGGCAATCGGCCGCTCAAAGCCTATTTTAGAGTCACTGGCATGGTGGATGAGCACCGGCTACAAATGTATCGCACAAAACCATGAGTAACGGAACAAATCTAAAAAAAAGTTCTCAGAATCAATCACGACTATCCTCAGTCACTCACATGGTTGAACAAACCGCTACACCTGCATCGCCTGCAACTTTCGAGTAATGAAACAAACGAAAAAGAAAGTCATTAGAATCGATCACGATTATCCCGAGTCACTGACATGGTGGAACCACGGGCAACAACTGCATCACGCCCAACTTTCGAGTAACGGAGCAACATAAAATTCAGCAGAACCGATCAACAGTATTCTGAGTCACTTACATGGTACAACCACCAGCTAGAACTGCATCGCGGACAGAGTTTGAGTAATAGAGCAACCAAAAAAATGTCAGCAGAACAGATCAACATTATGTAGAGTCACCGACATGGTGGAGCCACCGGGTACAACTGCATCGTGGGCAGTCTCCGAGAAACAGAGCAACATAAAAAAAAAGTCAACATAATCGATCAATAGTATTCTGAGTAACTGACATGGTGGAACCACAATCTTCATTTGACCGCTGATCAGAGTAAAAGTCACACGCGTAATAAAAAACGTAGTTTTTTACCAGGAAAAACTCGCGTAGACCGTTTCTCTCGGTGCCAGAATGCATAGACCACGGTTTCGTAAAATCGTGGCGTATAGACGCTAACGCTATCTACCACGAAGTTGAGGCGAACCGTTGCGAAGACGAAATTTCTTCTAGTGGAAGTTCCTGTGTTGTGGTGATCGGAAGGTCTAGATCTCACATTTCATGTGTGAGAGAAAATTGTTGAGAGTAACTAATTAATTAGTTGACGGATTAGTTAAGTAAGAGAGAGATGAGAGTAACTAATTAACTAACTGGTCTTAATTCTCCAGTCCACCCACTACCCAAGCCTTGGGTGCGACCAACTTGTGACGCACGTTAACGCAGAGTGCAATCACCGTGCAGTGATGAGCTTTTGATTAGCTGGCACGGTGTAACCTGTCCACTGCTACAGTAGTTCACACGCATACGGTGATTCCGCTTTCTCCCGGCTTATGCCGGCCACACACATACGTACGGCAATACACATACGTGAAGTACTGGTAGTCTAAATTAATCTACTCCCTACAAGTCTTTAATTAATAACTAAATAACTACTTAACTAACTTAATATACTCGCATGTCACGGTGGGCATAAAACCCGATACCCGAAGCTCGAACCCGCATAACCCGAGCCCGAACCCGAACTACCCGAACCCGACCAACCCGAACGCTGCAACGGGTATCCGATTTGAAAACCCGAATTTAGTTTGGGAAATACGGGTTTGAAGTCACGGAACCCGAATTGCCCGAAAAACCCGAACTAAATTCGAAAGCCCAACAAAACTCCACGAGTGCGTAAGGCCCAGCCCAAAAACTTGACCCCAAACCTAGGTTTTCTACGTCCCCGTCCCCATCCAGACCTGATTCACCCCGTCCCCTTCCAGGGCTAGCAGCCGCCAGCGCCCACCGCCCAGCGCCACACCACAGTCCTCACTCGCCGCCGTCCAGCCCACTGCCCGTCGCCCCATCCGGCTTCCGCTCCGGCTCTGCTGCCTACTTCCCCACGCAACGCGACGACGACCAAGCCGTTCTCCTCCAAGCCGTCCCTGGTCGTCGCGCTCGCACACGGCGCGGCCGCCGGCATCTTCCCGTCCCTGGCATCCGCCCTCGCACGCGACGCGGCCGCCCTCCTCTCCACCACCGCGCCGTCTGCCTCCCTTTTTCCCGACGCGGGGGCGCAACCACGACGACCACCAGTGCCGTGAGGTGCAGCGCCGCCCGGCCGACCAGCGCTGCTCTTCCCCATGCTCTCCTATTCAGGCAAATCGGGGAAACCCGAGCCCGAACCCGAAATGTCGGGTACCCGAATTGTCGAGTTCTTATTTTTTTAGCAGAATCTCGGGTGTCATTTCTCAGAACCCGAATTTCATAAAACCCGATTTACCCGACCCAATTTTTTCGGGTAACCCGAACGCCCACCGTGACTCGCATGCACGCATGCATGTCTATATAGTACTCCAACGAGAATCAACCACATGTACTCGGAATGGTGAGTAACCTGCCATATGTACGAATTTATGTTGACTTTGGGTCAATAATAAATTCCATGTCAGAACACCCGTTTAAAAAATAAAAAACACCCACCTCTCCGTTGCGCGTCGACGACGACTGCCATGGAAAATGTCGACAAACCTTCTGCTGCTCAGTGAGGAGGCCCTATGGCCGGGATTTTGCAGACGCGAGCTCGACGGGGCGGTGCATCTCCCCTCTCCTCCTGGTACCTACACTTCGTGCAAGCTCGAACGACCGCTATTATGTTGGTGCCCCATTCTCAAGTCGATATCACAATTTTTTGGTAATATTTTGATGTTGAGAACGGTGTTGCGGTTTGTTGTAGGCGCATATTCTTTTGGTTTCTACCAACGTGTAAAATCATGCAATGTTATTTTGGGTTTATGCTACAAAGAGTTTTTCATATGTTGCAAACGTGTTTCTGCAGTGTTGAATTCGTTGGGTTTAGGTGGTGGATGCATTTTTTTGCGAATTGTGGCACATTTTTATGTTTTGCTTCAAAAAAAATGACGATTTTGTTGCATATATTGTGTTATAAAGGGATGTTGCATTTTTTTAAATGTTACAAATGGATGTTGCATTCAAAAAAATTAGTCAAAGTTTTCATTGATGATGTATAATATTTTCCATCATTCAGATTGGTCGGGTGGCGAGCCAACTAATACTCCCCCCGTATGAGCACGATGACTCTTAATGTTGCGCTAAAGATAACCAAGATTGCACTCATATAGAGCCATATGCGATCATCCACGAAACTAGACGTTCCCTGGGTATAATAGGTTGCTATATGTGTTATGTCAACAATATATGAACATATGCATTTTACTCGACATATTGCACATCATCAGAGCATCGTCATGCATATTGTAATGTTAAAGAAAGACTACCAATTCGAGAGTAAGTGTTTCTAGTGAAGAAAACTTTAGTTAGAATACCAAACTTTATTAAAAAATAATGTTCAAGTAGCACAAAGGTAATGTGAGTGTCGGCCCGTGTAGTGGTACTGGTCCGTAAATAAGTGTACTTCTAATTTGTCCTAAGTCAAACTTATTAAAGTTTGACCAACGTTACCAAAAATATAGCAATATGTATGACATCAAATTAATATATACTGTATTATCAAACTACGCTTCCCACCCCATCGGCCTCGGCCTCGATCGGGGCCATGGCACACGCCGCCGCCGCTTCGTCGCTTAGCAGCTGCGAGCCCACCACACCGCCTCCTCCGCCGCCTGATCGAGTCGCCCGGTCCGTGGTCAGATATGCACCCTACTCGTACTTGTTCACGATGATCAGCTCCGGCCTGTGGGTCAAGTACGCCGTCGACTGGGGTCTCAACCCACTGTACTGGCTAAGCTGGATCGGAGTGTTGCTGGCGGGGGTGTACATCACCTTATTCCTATGGTTCTCCGAGTCCGCCGATCCACGACGCACCCACCTTGTTCGCTTCGCCGTCGGCGGGGTGCTCCTCCTCGTCGCCGCCATGGGCCTCGACATCATCATAGGTGGCAAGAGCACCGTTTACAGGGTGATGTGCTGCGCGTCATCATGTTTCACATCAGCGGCGCCGTTTTACAACATTGTAAGCATACCGGCCTACTTATTTTGCTAAAAGAGACTGACCAAATGCTGGCGGGGGTGTACATCACCTAATGTACTATTGCTTAACTGTTGATGCTTTCACCAGCCAGGGTGCGTCGGAGAACAACATGGATGCCATGCCCAGCATCTTTATTCCGGCCTTCGCGCTCCCGAGTGCCGTTCTCGGGTTGAGATTCGCTGACTTTGCTCCCGCTGACGTTGAGTCACTTACATGTGGGCCCCACACATGGTGGGCCCCACATGTAAGTGACTCAAAGTCACGCAAAGTCAGCGAGGGCAACGTCAGCGAATCCGCGCCCGCCGTTCTCTCGATTCTAGGCAACACCAACATAGGAGATGGCAAGGACGTGGACTACGTGCTCGTGGTAAGATGAGATCGTCTTTGTCAGCCATTGGTCTGGTTGGTTTGCCAACATGAAGTAACTGCGTCGTTTCCGTTTGTAGGTCGCCAGCGCCGTTGCGGCCTTCTGTGCGCTCGTACAGCTCGGTCTGCACGGAGTGTTCTACTTCTGGAGGCAGCCGCCGCCGCCGCCGCCGAGGACCGGTCTTGAGGAGCCCTTCCTCAACAAGGGCGACGGTGCTGGAGAGGACACGGACAGCGACACCGACAAGCTCCGCGACCGCGACGACGAGCACGAGCACAGGGTGCACGTGGCCTCGTCGTCGGATGAGGAGGTCGCCCATGCCGCCGCCGAGGTCGAGCAGCAGCCGCCGCCGGGGACCGGTCTTGAGCCGCCCTTCCTCAACAAGGACGACGGTGCCGGAGAGGACAACGACAAGCTCGGCGACCGCGACGACGAGCACGAGCACCGGGTGCACGTGGCCTCGTCGTCGGATGAGGAGGTCGCCCATGCCGCCGCCGAAGTCGAGAATGTAGGAAATTGTGTCTTGCAACATTTTATATATCTACTACATTGTGCGAAACTAAACTTCAGTGTGGAAGTGTCACGGAAATAACAGAGAATTATTGATGTGGAATTGTACTTAAGAAAATATACTTAAGTAAGCCGGTACGGCTATACTGGAACACGGTGTATATTAATACGCTGGAATTATACCCGAAAACAGTATAGAGCGGAATACCAGGTTGTCCATAGGATTGGCTCTATGGATTGTTAAATCCTGCGAGTTTGATTTTGTATTCGAACTCGGCGCATGACTCACACATGCGTGTTGGGACCTAATTGTTTAACAGTAATAGGCTCGGTTAATGGCTGTTATTGATAGTGGTTGGTTTAACAAGTCACGAGTCCTATCTGGAAACAGATTGAGTTATCTGGAATTAGAGTCTATATAAAGGTTCCACCCTCTAGCCTCAAGATGCATTGTGAGCGACACCACCGATAAGGCAGAGGAATAGAGGGTAGACCGAATTAGATCCAAACCCTAATTTTCTACATTGGTATCAGAGCCGTTCCGGCGCAATCGCCGCCGGCGATACTGGTTGGCCACAAACTGCTGGCGCTTGTCGCTACTAATCCGCTGCGTACTCGCCTTGTCGGATGGATCGGTCGCCTGCATGCGTGCTAATTCGCCTCGGGCCTCGGTCATCGCTCGATCGATCGGCAGCTTGCTGTGCGGTCGTCAGAAACCTAATCCGCTGCAAATCACGACGTCGCAGTTTCCGATCCGCTCCACAACTCTGCTTGAACGGTCGCTCGGCTCACATCGCGCCTCCCGTCTCGATTGATCGGGCGATTAATTTCTCTGTGCTGCACGTCCCGAGGCGTGTGCCTCTCGCCGGATCCACCATCTGCTGCGTTCTAAGGAGCTTTTGTGCTCATCTGAGCGTGTTGTGCCACGGTGGTTGCACGTGGTCACGTGGATCCATCATCGAGTCCACAAGTGCTGATCTTTCAACAGCTTGAAGTTTGCCCGTGGATCCAGCACTCCGTATGTTGTTGTTAGTCGCCTGGGTTGAGGAAGTCTTCACTCGATCTGGAAAGCAGAGCAGTTCTCTTGTCGCTCATCATGCACGGATCGAGGAATTTTTGCTGGCACGTGATGCATGTAAAATGCATACATGAACTTTGCACTTTAATTGCTTATATTCCAATCATATTTGCATCATATAAGGGTTATATCAATGTTTTATAATGATTTTTGGGAATATTCATTTATTTCCTATTTTTATGGAATTAACCCTGCACAGGCAGAAAACCCCGTTTTCTTATTTTAATGTTTCAGGGACCCAAACGTCAACGAAATCACCTGGAAATTTACGGGCGTCAATATTTGGAAGGAAGAAGACCTGTGGGCGAAGGAAGCGAACAAACGGAGGTCCGAGGACCAAACGGGGGTGGCCCACGCGGCCAGGTACTGTGGCCGCGTGGGGCCCACTCGTTTGGCCCTCGTGGCTCCGTTGCTTTCGATCTTTTTCTCCACCGACATCGTCTTGACCTAAAAACGCCTATATAAAAGGTCCCCCGACGTTCTTTGGAAGGAGCGCCGCACAAACACAGAAACACCGAAACGGAGATCAGGAGCTGCAGATTGAAGGGGGAAAACTCCGGCGGGCGCTGCCGGCGTGGTCTCCATCTTCTCCATCGACTTCTCCACCGTCTCCATGATGAAGAGGGAGTATTCCACCTCTGGACTATGGGTTTGTGGAAGTAACTTATGTATTTCTCCTCTCTTGAGCTTCACTAATTAGCACCGTATGAGCTGCTGAATATGATTACGGTCACCGTTGTAATACCTTTGTGGTGGATCTTTATGAGTTAATATATGTTTGAGATTGCAATGTTTGTTTCAGTTATGAGTATAGATGCATATTATTTACCCCGTTCTTGTCTACTTGTTTTGATCAAGCATGTTTATGAGAGCGTGTGTGGGGGAACGTGTGCATTAGTTAGAGTAACGGGGGGTGGCTAGTGCAGTGAACGTGAGAGAAAGTTCTGCGATCCACTTTGGTATCTTTACCTTACTTTGTTGCCTCACTAGGGATAAACTAAAATACCATGCTACCGGGGATGTGGGCGTGACCATTGCCACTACTCCATGACTAGATCTAGCATGTTCTTATTTTCACTTCATGTCATGATACTTAATGCTATACTCTGAGTTATCTTAATTACTGAGGTGTTATGATTTAGTTCGCATCTTGGTGGAGTATAAGAGAGGTTAATAACCAAAAGATCTCTATGTTAGGACGCGATGCCCATATATCTAAGTAACTTGTTATCAAACCCTGTGTTGCAATCTCATATGTTAATTGTGTGTGTTCCATTGTCTACCACTTTATAAAGAGAGAGTGCATTTGTGAAACCATGAACCCCAATCCATTTTTAATCATAAGAAACACCTTTCCAACACCATATACCACTTTTCTATTTTCAGCCATCATTAAATCCGAAAATACAAAAATACTTTTCATCTTGCATACATCATTCAAAAACCAAAAATATCATTTATCATTGCATCCACCATCATTGCATATTTATTTCTTGTTTGCATTGCATAACTATCCTGATATCATTCTTACACCTTGTGCTTGACAACCACATGTGAGGTTGAGGACCAAAACATCTAACCTTATTTTGTAGGTAACCAAAAGAAGGATAAGAAGATAAATCTACCACTTCAGATTCCCCGAGAGTTCGATATTAAACCCTCGAGTCACCCCTCGTGAGGAAAACTGTCTTCCACTTACTATACACTCTGCACTTGGAGTCTCAACCTAATCTCGTTTACTTTTGCAGGTATCAAGGCCTTGCTCTTCGGGACCATCAGCACGCAGATTGAAAAGATGACAAACCATCGCGTATGCGCTCGGTGCGACGGTGCCGAGTTGATCTGATAGCTGCTACGTGGAATTGATCTAGGAGACAAATTAACTAGGCTATGCAATCTGGAAATCAAGGAAGGCTGATTGTAGATCGTGTCTACTACATGGAATTTCTCCTGTCGGTCCTGCTGCTCCAATTCACTCGTACAATCGAGGAAAGAAACTAGGCAACAGACCAATCTATATTTATTTTTTTATTTGCACGGTGACTGGGGAAGGTGATCCATGCAAATCTGTCTGTGTTCGAGTATTTCTTCGGCATGTCAGTATAGCCACTCTCCGCGCTGCAATTTCTCAGATAAGTAACACTTCCGCTGTAACACGGAGCATCTTTTTTTTTTTGATTTTTTTAGAACTTTGACTTTAGATGGCTCTAATTACACGGTTTAGAGAGAAAAAAAATCATGAATTTATTTTCAGCTGAGATTACATGGAATATTTTGTGTAACCTGGAAGAGGACATAAATATACTTTGAAAATGTGGACTTCTTTTATTGGACACCACTCGCCTTTAGAGGAAGTTGGAATTCACTCCGAAGAAATTTATTAAACTCATTGTCAGACGGATTAATTATTATTTTCGCTACTATGTTTTTAATTGCTACGGGATTTTCATTATCACCGAAATATACTGGACTCATTGGATTACTCCGAAATCTATCGGAGTATTTTAATAATTCATCGGAATTCTCTGGCGCAACGATGATGAGGCGACATGCATGAAGCATGTTTATAATGGAAGTGGCATTACTTATTATTTTGGAGGAATATGGGAAATACTCCAATGGAAGAGTAAATCGATATTTACTCAACGGTATGTCCAATGTTATTTCTTGCACTAAATATTTATTTGTCACTACTTTTCCATATAGTTGGATTTTTTTACTTTGCCTCTACATCATAATTTGATGGAATACAATAGCAAATTTACTGACATGTGAACAATTTCAAAGGAATAATAAGTGTATTAATTAGTCACTAATGATAAATTGTATATACTTTGGAATTGGAAATTATGTAATCGAACTCTGTTTATGGAGGAATTATCATTTTGTCACTTACGATGAGAAGGAATTTTAATTTACACTTCTCTATCGGAATTTGTTGGTTATGTATGCTATTTGGAAAAGGAAGAGTGGAATTATTGCTCAATGGAAATTAGTGCATTATTATCGAATTTAACACAATGGTGTCGTTTATCTTGATAATCCATTGGAAGTTGGTTACCAAATCGTTTATTTGGTTGTGAAGATAACTCCGTATGGAGGAACACTTGTAAAAGGAACACATGCTCGGAATTTTATTATTGACGTTATTTACGACTTGGTCATACTCTACAAACAGAATTACGATTGTTAATTCTGGAATTATAAACTTTAATGGGAGGACTACAGTTATGGATTTCTCTTCAATGTGACATATTGGTTTTACACTCCCATTAGAGGTACAATTATTTTATCTCATTTACAACTTGGTCACATATCAAGGAACAAAATTAGTGGATTATTAATTCTGAAATTCTAAGCTTTAGTGGGAGGATTATCATACTTTATCAACACATATTTACGGTATTTTTGGACACTCCTACTTGAGGTGGATATATTTGTTTATTTCATGATTCACTTGATATGGTTATTAATATCTTTAACAATACAAGTCGGAAGGTTTTTGTTATATTAACATCTCATACTGAAGTGGAAAATCAGTTCATCAAAGGATTACAAGGTTTGAAACTGATTGGTGGGGGAAGTACACTTCAGGAATATTAATTCAAACTAATGTGATGAGCATGGAATTATTCACCGTTGTCTTATGTTATATACTCCATGGTTGAATGGAGGAATACAACTCTTGGTTTTTCACTGGATTATGAAAGCATTACATACTACTATTTGTTGAGTAAGTCATTATTTATCACAGTCACTATTTATATTTTGTGAACTGGAAAGAGGTATTCTATTTATATTTTGGTAGTATGGAATTGGAATCATTGTTTACTACAAAGCACACCAAGATTTATTTTAATGTTTATATTTCTAGTGGATCAAATGGTATTTCGTTTTTGATCTGGAAAAGTGAAAATTGGTGGAAAGTAGGAATATGATATTTTCTCATGAAGGGTGTGTTTATTAATAGTCACACTGAAATATATGTGTTAAACTCAAAGGAAAACACCAAGTTACACTCCCAACAGTAACATGCTTAGGAAAAGTGGGAGGAATTAAATTGGGCCATCATATCTTGGCTACTATTGTGTGTTATTTGAGGAAGTTACTCTATATTTTAGAGAAAAGAAAAATACTAAACTTGTTGCTAATGTTAACTATGGGTGGAAACATTGCGGGAAGGAACAAACTCAATGATGAATAATAAAAGTCTGGGAACTTGTTATTTTACCAAACAACCGCATGCCTATAGGATGTTATTGGATTTATTTACAAGGAAGTTTAATGCAACATTCTTAGTGGAAGTTACAATTCTAAGTTTGTTGTTTAATTCTTTACACAAAGGAAATATGTATACTTTGTGGAAACTCTGGAATTTAGAGGAGGTGTTGTTGTTTAATTATTTGCGCAAAGGAAATGTTATACTTTGTGGAAACTCTGGAATTTAGAGGAGGTGTTGTTGTTTAATTATTTGCACAAAGGAAATGTTATACTTTGTGGAAACTCTGGAATTTAGAGTAGTTGTTATTGTTTAACTATTTACCCAAAGGAAGTGTTATACTTTGTGTAAACTCTGGAATTTAGATGAGGTGGGAACAATGACAATGTTTGCTAATTGAATTGACCAATTCATGTTTTTTGGAACAAGCTTCACATCAATGGTACGTCAGGTCATATAGATTTATTTATGATGGAAGATAATGGTTTTATTTATGATGAAAGACAATCATATATAAAGGTTAGTGTTAATTGTTTTGTGTTATTGCTACATGTGCTAACTATGTTCTTATTGTTTTTGAAATATCACATTGATGGAAGTGAAGCTTGGTTCGGTTCTAACTTTCATATGAAAGGTATGTTGAAGCTTCCAATTTTTGGGAGTGGAATTACATAGAGAATGTTTTGATATTTTTTCTATGGAAAAGTGCAAACTTGTCATGTACCTTTTGATTAAGGGAATGATACTCTGCGAGGAATTATATTTAAACTGTGAGGAAAAAGGAAGAATAATTGTCATCCTCAGTTATTGTGAGACATTATTCGTGCGACTTGAACTTTGCCATGCCGTTGTAATTGTTGCTATTTTGATTAGCACGGAAACGATTTGCTGGAATTATTAGCAAACGGAATATGAATCTTATTGAAATTTTTGGAATCACTTAATGGACTTGTCGCGCAATGTCAAGTAAATATGGATTACTCATTATTCATTGATGATCTCAACCTTCACTACATGGATATATTGACGCTATTTGTGATCTTGGTGAAAGGTAATATATTTTATTTTATGTGTTAATATTTACTTTTGTAGGTCTTTATGGTGTGCAAAGGAAATATGATTTAGTACTCGTTATTTTATGAAATGTGAATACTTTGATGCATCAAGCATTGAAGGAAGGTCTATGGCTAAGGAATTTTCTTTGTGAACTTAAGGTCGTGGAAATGTGCATCATAACCTGTTACTTTGTGATAATTTGATTCCAAAAGTCACAAAGGTTTATATACAACGTGAATGCACTGAATGAAGGAATTAACGCCTAACCATGTGATAGCATGGGAATTCACTTAGCTGAAATAAAATGTTTTCAGTCAAGTGGGAGATATAGAAAATTGTGTCTTGCAACATTTTATATATCTACTACATTATCCGGAATTAAACTTCAGTGTGGAAGTGTCACGGAAATAACAGAGAATTATTGATGTGAAATTGTACTTAAGAAAATATAATTAAGGAAGCCGGTACGGCTATACTGGAACACGGTGTATATTAATACGCTGGAATTATACCCGGGAACAGTATAGAGCGGAATACCAGGTTGTCCATAGGATTGGCTCTATGGATTGTTAAAGCCTGCGAGTTTGATTTTGTATTCGAACTCGGCGCATGACTCACACATACGTGTTGGGACCTAATTGTTTAACAGTAATAGGCTCGGTTAATGGCTGTTAATGATAGTAGTTGGTTTAACAAGTCACGAGTCCTATCTGGAAACATATTGAGTTATCTGGAATTGGAGTCTATATAAATGTCCCACCCTCTAGTCTCAAGATGCCTTGTGAGCGGCACCACCGATAAGGCAGAGGAATAGAGGGTAGACCGAATTAGATACAAATCCTAATTTTCTACAGAGAAGCCTCCGGTGACCGTGGAGTCCCACCACGTCCAGGCCGCCGCCCTCGAGTTCGCCCAGCCATCGCAAGCCGATCAGGAGCCGCCGCCAGCCGAGCAGCAGGCAGAGGTCCCCCACGTCCCGGCCGACGCGGCCGCCCAGCGGTTTGATGCTGCACGCGCTCTAATGCAAGTGACAGCGACGGAACAAGATCCTCTGACACCTTGCCTGGTGTATATGTTCATGCTCCCTCCGTCTCGGATGTGGCTCCATCTTTCCGCATCCCAACTTTGATCACTAATTTGATCAATGAAACACGTGTTATATGCAGAATTATACCATTAAAAACTTCATTTGGATACGAATTCATTCATATAACTTCTGTTATACTATATAGTACGTATATGTTTCGATAGTTAAATTTATGGTCAGACTTAGACCTAAAAAGCATGTGCGCCACCAAAATAGGGAGGGAGGGAGTAGATAATAATCTACCCGTTAGAAAGCACGAGGTGCTTAATTAGTACTAGTACTTCCCTTTTTTTCTTTCTTTAATTTTCATACTATATTTGGTTTTTGCCCACACTTTTGGTAGTTTCTCTCACTTAAATAGCCACCAAGTTGCGCGGTAAACTAACTTTAAATGCGGCACAATACAAGAATGCACTACGTTACCTTGAATTATACAATAGAAATGTTCTAAAATGTTTTACACTAGCCTCAAAAGTGTATTATACTGGTTCCTGAAATGCAGTAGTCTTACTTCAAATGTCAAATAATTAAATTTGCCAAAAAATATTGCAAAATACCCCTCTAAATAAAGTGCAGTAGATTTGACTATAGAAATGCATTACACTCTCTCCTTGTATTGCACTAGCCCCACAAGTGCATTATACTAGTTCCAGAAATTCAGTAGTCTTACTCCAAATGTGAAGTAAGTTTGCTAAACAAAATGCAATATACTTCTATGAAAGTGCAGTAGATCCGGCTCTAGAAATGCATTACATTCTCTCACAAAATGCAGTACATATCACACTAAACATGTAATGCACATTAATTGAAAATGTGAGCACCCATTAGTGTAGGAAACAGTAAATCAAATGCTTTATAAACGAGTGTAAAATATATTAAAAATTGTGTCACAATGCCGTAGGAAACTGCCAGAAATATACTAAATCGGGATGATATTTTGTCAGGATAAAGGTAATGACGACATCAATCTTTATTTAAACACTCAACTTGAGGGCAATGAACTTGTATGAATTACTCCCCTCACTAGTACAGAATACCCTATTAGTGGCGCACGGTTTTGACTTTCTGTGACGCACCAGGAGGTTTGCAGGGTGCGCCACAGAATTCTCGCCACAAAAATTATTTCTGTGGCGCACCCAGGACGTGCGCCACAGAAAGTGGCGCACCCAGCGCGGTGCGCCACAGAAATAGCTCGGCAGACCCCTATGCAGAGGAATTCTGTGGCGCACTGTTCCTTGGTGCGCCACAGAAAAAAAAACGTGCGCCACAGAAATATGAAACAGAAATACCGGTATTTTCCATTTTGCTGTACAAATACAGGTATATACAGGATTTATACAGGTTTATACATAAATACAGGTATATAAACAGACAAACACATTAATCAATATGTCATCACACATATTACTTAGTGCCCGATCGAGATACATATATACACATAGTCACAAAAGTGCCGAATGTTTCATCATTTCACACTACACATTACAAATCAAGTGTTCGCCGCCTAACTATGATCAAATGTAGTACACATCGGCGATGATGGTGAGCAAGAGCGCGCGGGAGCATGCATGATCATGGAGTCCTCTTCTTGAGCGGCGCCGGGAACGGTAGAAAGCCTTCTTTCGTCCTCCACTCCCTGGTGTCATTCTGTGCCTCTAGTCGTTCTTCGATATCCCTCTGACACAACCCTGAAGATGGATTGGGATATATATTGGTTAGTGATATAAATAGAGTATAATTTATTCATCTAAGTAGAGAGGCAAGACAATCAATCAATTGTCATGGTTGGAAATCATATGGCTATCCTATTTGGGTTTCATAGCATAGCATATATATAATATATAACCCTACACATGCACTTCTATAATACCTCTGGGGTAGTGGAAGGACCCTGATTTGTGAATGACATCGTCGAGGATGATCGTTGACAACTGCAGCCGGATGCGATGGAAGTCTGTTCTGTAATCAGCATCGGTGAGAGCATCCGCCATTTTGGTGTATTCTGCGAGACCAGATGGAATCTTCGTTTTCTCGTAATCCCGGACAATCGCTTTAAGGTGATGGAGGGCGTAGTAGGCCTCCTTCACGCTGCCATCCAGTTGCTTGATGCAATGGAAGCCGGTCCCATGCTGGAACTTGTGTGTGTTGTCCTCCGTGAAGAATTCCGACTTCTTATGGAAGGGGCCGCCCTTTTGGGCATAGGCCTCGAGAGCGTCATCGAGAACACCCTTTATTCTGGTGTATCGTCTCGGCGTGGATTTATTCCCCGAGTCCAAATAAGTGGCAATGGACCACCTCGGGGATACGTAGATGAGTGCGCAGTACTTGTCCCTGCTCAACACAATTGAAACAAATGTTGGACAAAGGATCAGCGATGGAAGAAATGTACAAGAAGGCATAAGATCCGACGGTGGCGAGCGGATGTGTACTTACTCGAAAAAGAAAGGCAGAAGAAGGGCGTTCTTCCTCTTGTTGGCCAGCATGACCCTTACGAGGTACTCCGTGGCCGTTTCCCGTGTCTTTGATCCTTCCACCAGATGGCTGTCGCGCATGTAGTAGGGATCCACTATCGCGACGTACGGGGTATCATCTCTCCTGATCTTCATCGCCATATCGAGCGCATATAGGCGGACCATGTTATAGTCCAGCCGTTGAGTGTGAAAGAGTTTGAAGATGTCCTCGTACGCTATGAAGAACACATCCGCGGGGTCTTCCTGGACGAAGTCCACCAGCTCCTTTGGCACCTTGACCGCGAACGCCGGGTAACTCGGCTGCTTGTCTTTAAGAAGGAGCTCCTCTAGATGCAAGATAGATTCCTGCAAGGCAATCATGGGTCCTTCTGCAAGGCGGAGCAAGTCCCCAGACAAGATAGGTTTACCAGCTTCATGAACTCGGGGGAAGCCATCCGCACGGGGTGGAATCGTGTCTTCAAGACCCCGGATCTTAGGAGCTGGCTGGCTCGCAGAGGTGGAGGATCCTTTTCTCTTCCTGTGCTTCTTGTTCTTCATCTCTGTGGATTGTGGGGGTGAAGTGAACCCCGCTTTAACAGTTTCTTTCAGTGTGTTAGGGCTGAAAATGTTACCCGGTTGAGCTTGATGATCGCCGGCATCCGGAGGCGTGTCGGTGAAGGCCAGGCGTTGTGTGCATGAAGTGGGACGAGCAGGTTGACCGCGGTGGTCGCGGAAGGGTTCTTCATCCACAAGAGGCATGTACATACCATCCATGCAGGCGCCAGTGTTGATGTAGTCATCGACGTTGACATCATTCTCCTCCTCCTCATTGTCGTCGTTGCCACCAAGTTGAGGTGCAACGGCTTTGTCCTAAACATAAACAATAGCACATCCGTTAGTCGGGAAAGTCGGAAAGTCGGGGAATTCGGAAAGTCAGAACTAACCTTGGACGGTTGCGGTGAAGACGTTCCCAACAACTGTTTGTGGCGGTTGGTGGCGGCGACGACCGGCGGTAGCTTCCGGCCGGTGGTGGCGGCGACCGGCGGTTCTTCTGGGTGGTGGCGACGGCTGCTTGTGGCGCCGGTTCATCCGCAACAGCTTTTTGTGGCCGCCTCGACGGGGGCCGAACGACCGGGGGCCGGGGCCTCGAGGTGGCGCCGCCGGTGCGCCTGACCCCATGAAGAACATCCCCAAGACGAATCTGGGTCTTCGGCCATTCCATCATCCACTTCCCGCATTCGCCAAGCTTCATGTGTTTCTCGGCTCCCGGAGGTTGCGTGGGGGGGTCGATGTCACGGAACTCAGGCAGTACCTCGCTCACATTGACTTTCATCACGACCTCGCTCATTCGGGTGTTGTGCATATCGCGGGTCAAAGGTTGTATGATCTTGGCCGTTGCGACTTCCTTCAACTCGCCGCCGACCCCCACCCTATGCAGGAGTATGCAAGGCATGTCCTGGGAGTCAACACATGTTGGGCACCATGCATGAGATATGGCAGTCATCAAAGGCATATATAGTCATAGAAGATGTCGCGGACTAACTAATTAGTTACCTTGGTGATGGCGTCGAGCTCGGCTAATGTCGAGACAAGGGCGCCGGTGCCGGCGGCCGGCCTATCATTCTCCGGCCGCTCGTGCGCATTATCATTATTCTCCGGCCTTGGTGTATGTTGATCCACGACAGGGGGCACCGGTGGGGTCACCAGGACCGGCGACACGTTATTGCTGGAGGTGCTGCCGGCGAAGCTGGGCACGTGTATCGGCCCCTGTTGACCTCCCGCTTGCCAAGCAGCTATCCCCTCCAGCAATGCAGGGGGTAAGAAACTCCGGAGCTGCTCGTCCACCTTCTCGGCCACTAGCTTGTCCACCATGCTGGAGTCCACCTTTTCTTTCTCTAGTGTCTCCAGCTTCTTCCTTAGCTCGAGAACCTCGGCTTATCTTTAGCCGGCTTCCTCCTCTCCTTTTTCTTCTCGGGTCCGTGCTGTAGTACTCGAGGAACTTCATGCTCGTACCAAAGCCGGTCACACGGCCAGCTGACGTCGGCGGCTTTGACTTGTCCCTCCCCTTGTAAACGTTCATCGCCCGGTTGAAAGTCGTGTCCCACGGGCCGGCCTGAGCCTCCTGGGACGACGGGCCGGCCTCAGCCTCATCCTTCAACTGATCCTCCTGCGGACAAAGGAAATAAACGTGAACCCATGTAGAAATCAACGCAAATGGACTTTGAGATATCCGCGGTAATTAAGTTCCTTACCAGCTTTTTCTCGAAATCCAGCACATCTTGATAGTCGGTAACGAATTCCCCCGTCCCCGGCTTCAGATAGTAGCGGGACCGAACAAAGTTCCTAACTTGCTCGTCCGTGATTTTAAGCCATGTTCTCTTTCCCAAGTTTCGCAACCTCGGCATCCTCCTTGTCCCAAACGGGCTGTTTTCCTGCGTAACCGCCGCTTCCCAAACGGTGGTTACCTAAGTTCAGTGCCCGCATCTTCTTCCCCCACTCGGTCCATTTTTGAGCCTCCGGAGATGCCAAGGACAACTTGAATGCCTCGAACTCTTCTATGTCGATGTACGGCTCTTTGGCACTGATCTCCGCCCAGCTAAGACCCTTGTCAATCTTCGCCTTCACCCGGCCTCTCCAGCTGGTCAAGGCGGTGCTCATCTTCGTGATGGCGTAGTTGTCCACCTTTTTGTTTCCATCATCCGGGAAATTGTATCGTTGGTGAAGCTTCTTGAGGAGGTCTGTGCGCAAAGCCTCATTGTCCTTGCTCCTGAGGTCATACGTGGTGATCGGCACGGTTTCCCGGAGGATGCACCCTAGTTGCATGCCGTACCCGCTTGCGATGTTCCTAGGCTCCTGTGGTTGGCCACTTAAGGAGACCTTAGTGAACGTGTCTGTGACGGGGGCCACCGCTTCGGTGTCCGGTCCTTCCTCGGCTTCTTATGCCTCTTAGCGGTCGGGTTACTACCACCACCGCCATCCGTGTGGTCGCCACCCCCGACATCCGTGTGGTCGCCACCCCCGACATCCGTGTGGTCGCCGCCATCGGTGGTGGTGGTTTCGTCCCCATCGCCGCCGGCATCCTCTATAGAAAGTCACCATCGCCGTCACGAGCCAGTTCGGCGGCCTCCGCATCCTCCATCTCCTGGGAGAATTCCCAGTAGGCTTGTTCTTTTCTCTAGCTTGTTCTTCGACGCTGATGTGCTTAGAAGGGCCGGCGTCGGAGGACATGTTTGCACTGCATTGAAAAGAGGCAAAAAGTTAGTACAACAAATATAACAAAAGCATCACTTAATTTAGTACTAAGATACCCCGGTCCATGCATTAGTCGCAATACCCCATATGTCCTATTTTTAGCAAAGTCATGCTAAATTTCACGAAATTTTTTGGCCTGACGTTCCTTGCGTCGCCTCCGAAATTTCCGACGGCGTCCAACTCTTGCCACTGGCTAGCGTCTGAAGGGTGTGTAAGGATCCTGCCCTTCTCTGGATCTTCTTCGGGCTTCTCCCTTTCCGCGTGCCATTGCATGAGCTTTGCTTCCTTAGGGTCCACGAAGTACCGCTGCAGACGGGGAGTGATAGGAAAGTACCATACCACTTTTCGAGGAACTTTCTTCCCACGGCTCTTGTACCGTCCTTGGCCGCACACCGGACATGTGGTTCTGTCCACGTACTCGCCCCGATAAATTGTGCAATCATTGATGCAGGCGTGGTATTTAACGTGCGGTAGGTCAAGAGGGCACACGACTTTCTTGGCCTCCTCGATACTTGTTGGCAATGTGTTCCCCTCGGGAAGACGCTCGTGGAAGAATTGCATGCTCTTGTTGAAGCTCGCGTCGGTCCATTTGTTTCCCGACTTCATCTCCAGAGCATCAAGCGTTACTTGCAAGCGCGTATCCTGTGGCTGGCACCCAGGATACAACGGAGTCCTCCCATCTATCTCCATTTGCGCCAGCTTAGCTTTCTCTCTAACGGTGCTCGCCTCCTTGAGGAGCAGTTCTTGAACATGAGACTCCATCAAGGCCGACATTAGCGAGCTCTGCGGCGTGTTCGCGTCTTCTCCACCACCATCTACTCCTTCATCGTGACCATGTCCGTCGGCATCTCCTTCGTCACGATCATCTTGCCCGCCCTCGTCTTCAGGCGCAACATTTGCTGTCGGCGCTTGGTTGAAGCCTTGCATGAAACCGCGCCTGAGCAGGTGTTCCTCCAATTGTCCGGAATCAGGGTCGATCCATCTCACAAGTTTGCAACTTCGACACGGACATCGTATCTGGCGCCCGTTGCACCGACTCATTTCCGCCTTCGCTTCTTCCTTGTAGTTGTTGATTCGACTGGAGCTCATCTTGATGACCATGGACGCCTACGCGGTATACATATAGAGTATGTGTTATTAATTAGAATTAATTAACCGCAACATGCACACACACATACAAGCTTCTCATGCGGGAAGTCGGAAAGTCGGAAATGTTCGACGAAAAAATTCGGCATGACTTCCCCTAAAAGTAGGACATATGGGTGGTGCAAAAATTTACCGAAATGGAAATGAATCAACATTTCGGCAAACATCCATGCACCACGCCGGCGCAAGCAACAACATGCAAAGATTCATGCAAACCACACACACAAGTTTCATGCATAGATCCGTTCAACAATAGTTTGCTTCTTGCAAACCACACACACAATCGCCCGCCGACAAGTTTCTCATGCCTTTAACAAACATCCATCCAACAATACCCACCTAGTAGATCTAGATCCGTTCCCGAGACGTGACCGTGATCGATGAGAGAGAGTGTGTGGTGATGGAGAGAAAATAGTGGACAAAAAGAGAGGAGGAGAGTATATATGGAGGCTCTCCCAAGCCTTCACCAATTATATAGCAAACAAAGTAGGGTTAACAACAAATAATGGAGAATAGGATGGTCAAAATGGCATGGGAGAGAGGAGGAACTCGAGCTAGATGGGAGAATGGAGAAGGGCACATGGGGAAAGTGGGGCTGCCACCTTTTTGTAGATCTGGGCCAATATTCTGTGGCGCATGGTTCTCGGTGCGCCACAGAAAGCTGCATTTCTGTGGCGCACGGTTCTCGGTGCGCCACAGAAAGCTGCATTTCTGTGGCGCACGGATCTCGGTGCGCCACAGAAAGCTGCATTTCTGTGGCGCACGGGCTAGGTGCGCCACAGAAAGCCTGCTTTCTGTGTTGATGCGCCACAGAAAGTTCTCTTTCTGTGGCGCACCGTGGGCAGTGCGCCACAGAAAGTTCCTATATGGATCTGGCCCAATCATTGGACGTGGGACCCACACATTTTCTGTGGCGTATGGGATGGCATGCGCCACAGAATTCTGGCTTTCTGTGGCGCATGGGCAACGGATGCGCCACAGAAAGGGAAAGATTTCTGTGGCGCACGGCGAACCATGCGCCACAGAAATATTTCTGTGGCGCACCAATTAAGGGTGCGCCACAGAGTGTCCACCTACATATATAGGGTTTCCCTACTAGTGCCTCCGAATCAAAATATAAGACATTCTACACTGTCGAGGTATAGGTAACGCGGAACCGTAGTAGGTATCCCCGTAAATCGTAGAGGACGTGGAGTAAGGCATGGAGGGCTCCGGTGACGGGATTGCACACAAGGATTTACCCAGCTTCAGATCTCACGACGGCGGCGAGATCCTATGTGCTGCTATAATTTACTAAAGGCGAATATGTGTACAGGTTACAATGAGGTTGTAAAGCGTAGCCCTGAGTCTCCTGAAAGGCCGGCTTATAAAGGCGCCATGCCTTTTCCTACAAGGAAACCCTAAACCGATCTAGATCCTGAGTCCTAGACTTACACGGCACGAAATCTAACTTGCTTCGTAAGGCGAACGATTCCCTGCCTTCGTCTTGGACTTCACTAAGCCGGCCCGAGGCTTCATCTTGCGCTTCTACCCTTTGGGCCGTCCGGCAAAGCCATCCGGCTTTGCCTATGGTGGGCCACCCTGGTGGGCCAGGTTTTATCCACCGTGGCTAGTATACCCGTTCGGCATATCCTCCACATACACTTTCTGCATTTGTCCGGATTCGTACGAATATATACATGTTTTAGTGTTTCACTCATTTTAGAACGAATGATCTGAACAAACTCACAAAGATTAGAAAATCTTATATTCTGATACGGAGGGAGTATTAACTAATGAAATCTCTTTCGAGATCGGAAACTCCAAACCAAGGCCGAACTACATGTAGCTCGGTTTTCTAAAAAAAAAAATCTGTAATTTTTTGTTTCAAAACGTGCTTAAATTCGAATTTTTGTCAGATTTGCCTTTTTTGGGTAGCCTAGAATAATAAAGAATTTTGTTTGAAACTTTACGTAGTAGTAGATCTCGACTTCATCTATATGTAGGATTTTTTCTCGAATTTTTTGAAACAGAAAAATATGGATATTCAACTTTTTTTAAACCAAGCTACATATAGCTCGGTCTCAAAACGCTGCTCTCATTTCTATCAGTCTAGTGGCCAACCACGTGGTACGACGGGCACTCAAAGTCAAAGACATGGCGAATGGTTATGTGTTTGCACGAATCTTAAAATAGTTCAGTGGATAATGGACAAGCACAGTTGCACGTGCGTATGGAGAAGAAATTACGCTGGCCCATGCATGCATGCATGCACGACGCATCAGGCATGCATGCTTGCCGTGTTTGTCCTGCATACTTGCCGACGTTGCCGGCTTGCCGTGTTTGTCCTGCATACTTGCCGACGTTGCCGACTTGCCGTGTTTGTATTTACAGGTGATTGTAACTATTTTTCCTGCCGAAAAAATGTCATTAAAATGGATGTATATCTAGCACTAAAATATCAATTTTAGCGACAGTTTTTCTTATATTTTTCTAGACCAGCGATTGTAATTTCGCCAACTGCGTCTGCCGTAGTACATTAGTATATCGATACGGACTTAAGTGCAAATTATTATAGCAGGTTTTTTTAGCGGAGATTTCGTGCTCCTCAGTTTCAGTAATCTCACTAGTTTTAAAAAATAAAAAATTGTATTTGTTTTAAAAATTTCTGAAAAATATCATGCATGTTTAATGATATATTCTATAAGCGTGCAAAATCTTAATGCAAAATACTTTGTGTTTTAATCTAAACAAAAATGATAAATATACATATCTGAGTATAGTGAACAATGTATAGTTCAAACTTCAAACTTTTGTCATTTTTGTGTAGCCCATAATACAACCCGAACTGTGATTTTGCATGCTTATAATATAGACATATGAGATTCTTTCATTTTTTGAAACTTTTGAATATATTTATAATTTTTATAAAATAGTGGGATCAATCGAGCTTGGGAGCCAAACATGACTTTCCGGTTTTTGAAACATCATATACTCTCCGGTCTACTCATATGCTCATACGCACTACGAATTAATTATGTTTTTTCAAAACCCTAAATGTATCTTCTGTTAAAAGATAACCCTAAATGTATGCTGCAATTTCATATATCGAGCACATACACATAAATGTTAACATGGCCATCTTGTAGATTCCTTTTTGAACTGAACCATGTTTTCACACTTTATATTAAAGCGCGTGAATTTATTTAAAAGTCAACATATTTAAAGTTTGACCAATTTATAGATAAAACTATAAACATATATAATACAAAATCAATATATATCCTTCATAAAGATATTTTTCGAGTGTGTTTATTACGTATTACATATGTTCATATTTTTCAGTATATTTTGTAAAATCATATAAGCTTTAACTTTTTACTAACCTTAAGTGACTTATATTTTGGACTAGTGTTAGTAGTTTTTCTTTAAATTTAGATAAATAAAAAACCTTTTCAAACATTTTTAAATTATTCAAAGTATATATATAAAGAAAAGCGAATAAGCGAACATTTTTTTATAGATATTCGAATATGGCTTTCAACTAATCCACACGATTAAATCCTATCTTTCAAGCTTTCTCTCACTAACTTCGCTAATCATTATGTGAACATTAATATTAGTGCTGAACAACTTTTGTAATATTTGTTACCGAAGAATCAATGTAATCCTTTATTAGCATTTAGGCTGGTGTTACTTTGTTAACTCCATCGGCTGTATACATAGACTACACTATCGACATGATGTTGGTGCCCTATCAACATAGTAGCTTAGATCACCGAGTGTTTTACGTCTAATTGAAACTTTTGATATCCGCTGAACACACTTCCATGGGCCATCGCGCCCCTCTGGAGATCGATCTTCATGATCTCCATAAGGGCATCTCCACCCGTCCCCCCCAGCGCCCCCCAGGACGCTAAATAGCGCCGTTTTGGGCGAATAGCGCCGTTTTTCTACCAGCCGCCCCCCCAGAAGCCCAAATACCGCCGTTTCGGCGGAAATTAGCGCCGGCGCCCCCAGGCGAAACCCAGCCCACTGGGTTCGGCCTGGGGGGGCCGGCGGAAGGAAAAGCACGCGTGGGACAGCGCTGTCGGCGAGACAACGCATTGTCCCCACCCCGGCTCGCCTTTCCCTCTGCCCCGTCTCGCCGTCGCCCTCCCGTCGCCGCCACCACCCCTCCTTGCGCCGCCGCACACAAGCAGCTAGGAAACCCGCCGTCCAGCCCCGCCACGCCGCCGGCGCCGCCCACTCCCTCCGCCGCGATCTAGCCACCGGGGAGATTCTCGAGGCGAAACCCGTCCACCCTGCCCGCAAGGTGTTCGGCGTTCCGCCCGATCCAGCCATGGACTCCGACACCGAGGAGATGCTCGCCGAGCTCTTCGACGAGGAAGATCAGGCCGCCATCGACGACGAAGAACACCTGCTGATCTTGGCCTGCCTCGCCGGCTTGCTCGCCAACGATGGCGCGCAAGGGCAATGGCAATGCCGATAATGGCGGTGCCAATAATGGCGATGCCAATGCCTAGTACGATTTGTTCTATTTGCTTGCATTGTTGAACTATTTATTTGTGTGTGAATTTGTATGTTAAACTATTTATTTGTGTGTGGATTTGTATGTTAAACTATTTATATGTGTGAATTTGTATGCCAAAAAGGGCCGGCCTTTGTTTATGCCGAAATACGGCCGAATCGCCGGCTGGGGGGGGCGGCCTGGGTTCACGGCTGGAAAACGCGCCCCCCAGGATCCTGATTCGCGCCGTTTGGCGCCGCGGCGGCCCAAAAAAACGCAGTTTTGGACCCTGGGGGGCCGAACGACTGGAGATGCCCTAAGGCATCGACTCGTGACCCCCCTATGTCGCTCTTTAGGAGACACTATGGGTGCACGCCGCAGCAGCCACACCCACCCTCCCCACGAAGCTCCCTCACCTTCGCCGCCGCTATCTCCACCGCTGGTGTGGCGGCGCCTCCTCGTTGCCAAATGGTGTCGGGAGAGGTTCCTCTCTTGTGGTGGCATTGGCGCCCGTCACATCGTTTAGGGAAGAAGATTGTGGCGTAGGTAGGTCAGGGCGGCGGCCGCGAAGACGCGATGCAGGTTGGGGTGAGGTGGTCCGCCGGCTCCTCGGCTCGGAGGAAGCGTTGAGGCCGCAGATCGAGGCCACACCCAGTCACCCAGATCAGTCAGATTCAAAGGTTCTTGTAGGGGCAATCGTGCGTAGCAGCCTGACCGAGGCACGCTAGTAGCATGGGGAGCTCTCTTGGTGTAGGGCTCGGCTTGCGGCAACAGGCGTTATGGGCATCTGCGGTTCGGCATCTCGGTTAGCGTTAAGGTCAAGGGAGATCGGTGTTGTGGCTCAGCAGCTGGAGTTCAAAGTGTTCCTCTGCGTTCATCTTGGGGAAGAGGCCGTGGTTCGTTGTGGCAGATAGATCTTGGTGCAGGGGTGGATGAGGTTTGGCGACGGAGGAGAATGTGGAGTTGGTGCGTGGTAGCTCAGTAAGCTGGTCAGTCTCATGGTGCGGGCGGGCAAAAAGCTTGACAACGTCGAGCGAAAGCTTTGCTTTGACAGTTTGTCGAGACAGGCAGTGGCGACAAGTCTGGGTGCCCCTTTCTTCTTGGAGACATCGTAGAGGCCTGGTGCTCTTGCCTTCTTGCCCGACCACTCCGGGAGAAGCCCTAGATCTTGTCGGGATCCGGCGATGGTGATATTTTGCGCCGTGCTCCCCTCAGGACCATCTTTCTTGGAGTGGTGGCCAGCTTGAGCGAAGTGTGGTTGTGAGGGTCGTCGTTACGATGACCAATGGATGTTGGCAGTGGTGGCGATTGGGCTACTATGGCAACGACGGTGGAGTGAGTAATGCAGGGGCTGCAGTATTAGTTGTGGTAGTCGGTTCTTCTCCGAGGTGTCCCCGAGTTTGACTCGGGCTGTTTTCGCCTGAAGTTGAAGCTGCGACGACGAGGTCTGTGTGTAAATGATGGCATGTGGTAGATACTTTGTTCGGCGATCTTTTGTGGCGCTAACAATAGTTTTCTTTCGTCACTTTCCTTCATAATCTAGCTGTATTGTCCTCATCACGGGTGGTGAGTGTTTTGTCATGCTTCGCTCTACCTGAGTATGGACTGTGTGTATGGTCATTTGTAGCGAAGACAGAGTCACTTCTCGAGGAGCAGATATGGTGAATGCACGTGCTCGGGAGAAGTGATGGCGATGCCGGATGCTGCCTGTGTGCTACCTCGACGACACCTCTTCGTAGTGGGTTTTTGTATGTGCCGCGCATCGGTTGTGACGGTTTTTACCCTTTTTTTTTGGTAAATTAATAGGGCAATCTCTTCTTCTTAATTAATGGACGAGTCAAATCTTGCGTTCGTTTCAAAAAATAAAAAAATTGAGCTACCAAACATAGGTTAGCAACAAAATCTCATTAAATAAATTTTTTTTGTTAAGTGAGACTTGTGTTGACCAATCAATGGCGAATCACTCTACAAGTACCCACAAAGATGCTTGTCATGTCACATGAGAGCATGACTAAGTATGAGGCCAAATATTGTTAAATGGTATTAGATATATCATTGTTAAAAGATAGGCTTCTAGAATAATTGGTAGTTTAGATACATAACTTGTAAACCAAGTTTCGGTGGTTTATAAACTGGAACTTGGATATTTCTTGACTCTCACGTTTGTAACAAACCTTGTATCCGATTAGGGTTTTGACCCTCTATATTAACACGTAACGCGAGCCGAGGCACATCGTTTCAACCAAACCCTAGTAGAAGTTTGATAATCATGTGTTGCACATGCATACTACTATAGTGTATATAGTCAAGTCAAAAATCGGGTTTACATATATGGGCATAATGTGCCAGAACATCAATTGCACTTGAAATTACCAATGTCCCTCTTGCCAAAATAAAATATAAGTGACGAGAGAGAAATAAGTAATACCAATAGGATCTTTAACCAAATATAAAGAGTGCATACATCTGTTTAGTTCCCCTCTGCAATGCGTTGTAGAAACAGATGGATTGATTCCCGAAACACCCCACGATCAGACTGGATCAAGCTATTCACGAACCTCTCGTCCTCCGGATAGCCGTTGTACCACTCGGCCACAAGGATCATGAAGAGGAGGCCGAACCAGCATGCAGGGATGAGGAGGAGGAACGCCACAACGCCGGTGGCGACATCCATCGCTACTGACGGGTGGTATTCGTGGGAGTCATCCAATAATCGGGAGGAGGCAAACGTCAGCGCGAGGAAGAAGAAACCTGACACCCATATGAACATCCACCTGCAGCAGTCGGTGGGCTCTGCCTCCACCACGACGCCGCGATCGGGATCCTCGACGTCGGCCATGGAGCACTAGTAGAAAACAGGGCAACAATACCGGTTGTATAGGGCCTTTAGTACCGGTTGCACAACCGGTACTAATAGGTCGGGACTAAAGGGGTACCCCTTTAGTACCGGTTGTATATCCATTCGGTATTAAAGGCCCTCCACGTGGGCGTAGCTGCGCGCGCGCGGCGGAGGACCTTTACCAACCGGTACTAAAGGTCCCGGAAATTTTTTAATTTTATTTTCAGTTATATTCTCAATTCTAATCTCTATACTATTCTTAATTCTATTCCTAATTCTATTCTGAAATTTCTCACTTAGCCACACACTTAAACTAGTTATACACTAAATCTAGCCACACAATTAAACTAGTTATACACTTAATCTTAGGTCAAAGTACATACTCTGGTCAAACTTCCCATTCGGTCACCCATCGTCAAACTGCTCTAGCCCGAGCATGCTTAACTTTTGAGTTCCTTGCAAATTAGATGTCAAATGAGAAGTTAGAACTTACTGATAATAGTATACAATCAATCATATTAACCCCTAAGTCATGATGTTACACTTTTTATTGTTTAAATTTTCAAAATTTATCTAAATAAATACAATGATTATGTAATATATTTTGAATAAATAATAATGATTATGTAATAATATTTTTCAATAAATAACAGTGATTATGTAATAATATTTAATATGGAATAATTCATATCTTTAAATCCGTTATTGTTTAAATTTTCAAAATTTATTTGAATAAATACAATGATTGTGTAATATATTTTCTGAATAAATAATAATGATTATGTAATAATATTTTTGAATAAATAACAGTGATTATGTAATAATATTTAATATGGAATAATTCATATCTTTAAATCCGTAAATCAAAATTTGACAAATAAAATGTCTAAATTGATTAGAAAAAAGAGAGGAATTCAAATATGCCATCCTAACAATCATATCTAGGAATTAAAGTTGATTAGTTTTTCATGTTTTAAACTTGTTTAAATGTTAGTCAAACTTAGATTTGACCAATATCAAAATAAGCATAAAAAAATTCAAAAACTATCAAAAAATTGAAAAACCTGCGCACGTAGTCTTAATAAGTCGTATACTAACGACTCAAGTTGATAAACAAGCTATAGATACATTCGAACGAAAAAATGCATGTATCTGGTGTGATATCTCAAAACTCAAACTAGGAAGTCTAATATTGAAAAGAAGTTGTTTTGGATTTGCAACATGAAATTTTCAAAAAACTCACCAAAGCTTCATTTTGGAGTGACTAAGAAGGATTCAGGCTTAGTTTTTCATTTTCATATTTTAAACTTGTTTAAATGTTAGTCGAAAAACTTAGATTTGACCAATTTCAAAATAAGCATAAAAAATTCAAAAACAATCGAAATATTGAAAAACCTGCGTACATAGTCTTAATATGTCGTATACTAACGACTCAAGTTGATAAACAAGGTCTAGATACATTCTAATGAAAAATGCATGTATCTGGTGTGATATCTCAAAACTCAAACTAGGAAGTCTAAGGTTGAAGAGAACTGGTTTTGGATTTGCAACATGATTTTTTTTTTAAACTCACCAAACTTTCATTTTGGAGTGACCAAGAAGCTAGGATCCAGGCTTAGTTTTTCGTTTTCATGTTTTAAACTTGTTTAAATGTTGGTCAAACTTAGGTTTGACCAATTTCAAAATAAGCATAAAAAATTAAAAAACAATCAAAAAATTGAAAAACCTGCGCACATAGTCTTAATATATCGTATACTAACGACTCAAGTTGATATACAATGTCTAGATAGATTCGAACAAAAAATGCATGTCTCTGGCGTGATATCTCAAAACTCAAACTAGTAAGCCTAAGGTTGAAAAAGGAAACTCTAATTTGCAACTAGTTGCACCCGTAACTCATTTCCGGATGTCAAGTGCAGCCACAGGATGTCATCATTGCGAATATAATCTGTAAAAATGTATTCGTTTTACAAACGAAGCGTTCCATCCGTCTGTTCGGTTCCGCAGACATTTATCGATCTACGCGCCGTCGCACTTCCTCCTCTCTCTTCGCCCAAAAAAAACCATTCTCTCCGACCTCTTTCTCTCTACCAAACCCCCATTCTCTCGGCCATGGCGGACGAATGTCATTCCGAGCGATTCAGACAGCGAGGGCAACCCCATCCAGTGGTGGGACGAGGACAACGGGCACTGGCAGGAAAACCTCGACAACAACGACGACGGTGAGGGTGACGAGGGCAGCCAAGGCGAGGGCGACGACGACGGCCATGGCTCTGACTCCGACCCCGACTCCGTCAACGACGGTGAGGAGGAGGAAGTAAATAACCCTTAAATGAGTTTATGTCGATTTTTTGAAATTAACTTCGCCAAATTAAATGCGTTTTTGTTATCCAAAAGATGATATTGTTGTCATATTTGGATTCCTCTCATTTTTCTAATTGATTTAGACATTTTATTTGTTAAATTTTGATTTACAGATTTAAAGATATGAATTATTTCGTATTAAATGAAAAATGCGGAACCTTTAGTCCGGCTTGGTATCACAAATATAGGGAAACCGGTAGTACCGGTTGTTATTACCAACCGGTACTAAAGAGGTGCCTTTAGTACCGGTTGGTAATCACAACCGGTACTAAAGGTCTCGCCGTGGGGCCACCAACCGCGGCCGCATGTGCCGTGGGGCCACCAAACCTTTAGTACCGGTTGGTAATACCAACCGGTACTAAAGGTTCTCGCCGTGGGGCCCCGGCTGGCTCACAACTACAACCGGTACTAATGCCCCTTTTAGTACCGGTTTGTGTCCAACCGGTACTAAAGGGGGCGCACCGTTGCCCTCTTTTCTACTAGTGGAGCTGGCCGGCAGCCGCCGCAAGCGTGGTTTCGCTCCCGACTGATAGATAGATCGCGTCGTAGTTTGCGTGTGGCGTCGCTTGGTAGTTATTTATAGACGTCTGTTCAGTTTGTGTTCGGATCGAACTGTTTCCTGATTGGTGGTGGGCCTGATCGAGTGCATATCCGAGATTGGTTGACACCTGGTATTATATTGACTGATTATGAGTTTTTTTAAAAGGCCAACCGATCTATTGATTATCAACAATTATACAAAGAATTCTAAAAGTAATGAAAATTACAAATAGGTCTTTGTACCACTACAAACACTGAAGCGAGCCGAAGGCGCGTCCCTGTCCTCACCCCTCCCTCATCAGAGTTGGGTAATTCTTGTCGTGGTAGAGCTTGTTGTACTAGAGAGACAGGAAGTCGTCGTGCTAAAACCCTAAGGGACCAGTGCACCAGAGCAGTAACCATCACCAATGGTGAGAACTGTAGATCAAAAGAGTCGGACATGCGACCACACGGACAACCACAAAAACGGACTGGATTCTAGAGTATTCGATGCACACACGCCTCCACTCGTCCTCCGCTATCTCTAAGCGCACCACCAAAGCGAGAATATAATGAAAATGATCTTATTCTGACTACAAGAAGTAGCCGCCGCCTCACCATTTTGAAGAAGACACTGAAAAACCTAAACGAGGACGGAAACCCTCCCGCCGGCGAGAGACCATGATCTGCCACGCCTCCATAGCCCTAAGGCCATCGAAGACGGAGCTGACCAGCGACGTCGCCGGCGAGGGGAACGAAACCCTAGATGGTTTTATGATCGTGTGAGAGGATCGCCTCTCTCTCTCTCTCCTTACCCTCACGTACCGTTTCGTGTTCTGATTATGAGTATATGTTAGACCTAAATTTGTAACGAGAAACTGTAATGCATGCTAGTCGTCTCGATCATAGCTATAATCGGTGGTTACGTATGCACTAAACAGTCGTCGCCGCTTGCTGGAATCAAGTCGATGGCACTGGCTGGCCAGTTGACATGGTTAACTGATCCTGATGTTGTGTACCTTGTCTGCCCACGACTAAAAACGTGGTCATAGGCTCACTTGCATGGCGCACGTTGCCGCGAGAAAGTCGTGGCCTGTCGGAAATCCAATTGGGTTAGTGTGGGACTCGACCATTGTGGAAAACCATATTCCAATTTCCAAAATAGAAAAAAATCGAAAAAATAGGGTGTACATTCAAATATTGTATATCCTCATAGCAAGTTTCGCAGAAAAAAGATATATTTTTGAACTCCGTGAAAATGACAAAAAAATGTCTCTTGAAAAGTCATTTGGGAATACCTTTTTTTTTTTCATTTTTACACAAACTAGAAATAAGTATTTTTTCAAAACACTTTTGCGTGATGAATTTAAAATGTTGGGATGTATACCCTATTTTTAAAATGTTTTTAACATTTTGATATTTTTTGAAAACATATATTCTATAATGATAATAGATAAGTCCGTGAGCTAAAATATCATGTCCCGTGTTAGAAAACTTTTTCGATACTCCAAGAGAAACTACAGTTTTGGTGATATATATTATATGGTTTTTAGAACTTTAATATCTATTAGATCCAAACACTTCAAAGTATTTAAACCCTAGGATTTTCACAAACCACGGTATCTCTAGAAAACTTAAAACAATAATGTGCTACACTGAATTTTTTTTTTGAACTATGCTACACTGAATTTTAAGACCGAAGAAAAGATCGGCTACACGTTCGACACAGTTAACATAGTTGAAGTTGATGCCGTTTTGCTTAAAACTGACAGCATTAGCTCCAATATTGAAATGTCAAAAACTGAACACGATGCTTCAATTTTGAGGTTAAAAACGGCGGACTATAACATATAACCTCTTTAGTGGCAAAGAGGACAACATCCCGTCACTGGCTTACATCATAATATGATAATACACTGAAATCTGGCTTGTAGGGTTTACTGAAGTAGTAGAACATCCCCGCGCCGTTCTCATCGACTCCTCGTCCACGGTCAGGGACGAGCTGTGAGCGGCCGCGATCGTACTCGTACCTAATTTAACGATCGAGCAAGACACGCTAGACCTCCTGCTTAGTGGTAGAGCTGCACAAAAAAAGCAAAAGGTAACCCGGGCCACATGTAGCCTCTTATTAAATATTTTGTAAACATAGATTAAAGTTTCAAAAAATCCTTAAAACAATTCTAGATGTTCATAATAATGTATTCTACCAACATGCAAAATTTCAATTCGAAAAACATTGTATTTCGCGCACCACAAAAAAGACAATTCTGACAAATATTGGAGGGTTAAAATTTTGACAGTATTCACTACCTAAGATATTTATTTTTGTCATTTTTACACAGCCTATAATATAATGTATTTTTGGTTGAAACTTTGCATAGAGCTGCACCTGTACTCTCCATCACGATAATACGGTACGGGGTCTCTGTACATGGTGGAGGATAAACAGAGTGTCGACTTGTAGTGGTCGGTTTTAGTTCAGATATTCTCACGTGAAAAAATTTTCCGAGTCTCCTCAATCACCAATTCACCATCACCTTTTTTTTTGAGGAACAATTCACCATCACCTTTGTGTTCAGGCGCTCGGGTCGCCATTTCCACGGCCTCGATCGTATAAGCCCGTTGTCGATCTGATGGGGGTTAAGACCTCCATCAGCAAAAAGTGGTGGAGATCCGATCTGCACGATCAAACGGCAATCTCACCTCCGAGAATAAGAAGGGAGTTTATTTGTTCGGCAGACGGTGCATGTCAACAGGTTTGAGTCGTAGATGATGTAGATAAAGATTTCTCGAACTTTACTCATGGAATGGGTACAATGTTAGTACAAACGTTGAACTCGACGAGTTATAGACGTGCTCGGCCGCAGTGTTCTGATTGTAATTAGAGTTTAAGGATAGCACTATAGAGGGATCGATGCTGATGACAAAACTTCAGCGTGAATTAAGCATTGATGTTTGATGAGGTTCTTCGCTATATACATACCCGGCGGATGTCTCTTTATGCTTTGTATGTCAAGTCTTGATCTCGTAGCTTTCGTTCAATTTAGTCCACCACAAGGTAATTTTCTGAAACCTTTCAATATTACGGCAGGTCTAAATCGGTGGAGAAATTTCTAGAAATGGGTTACCGGCCGGGTTAGTCTTTGAATGGTGTTGGCCATTAGTGGTGTAGATTCATAAGATTATGGTCTAAAACTATGTCCTACAGTTTGCAAATTAGAATGTACGGTAATTTTATGCTCGTTGTTGATTACGGTAAGAGATGTAATTTAAATACTAAATGGGCATGACGCACATGTTGTGAACTGATTACCGAACTAACATGGACGGCACATGATAATATGCCAGTTATTCAAACCATACTTTAAAGTTTTTATAACTATGCTAAAATACACTAGAATACTACCAAGATATTTGTTCAAATTTAGTGGTCCCGATCATAATATTTGAGAATATTAAAATATATACACGAACAAACATACATGCTTACAAACACACATGTATAGCCTATATAATTTATGCAATCGTGAAAAATTAGCTGAAGGAGAATTTTACTACAACACACAATTTAAATTAGCACAACATAGTTTGAAATGATGTACATATGTATAACAAATAACACGATAAGTAATATTCAAAATTATTCTTATGTGTTTACTATGTCATCCAAATTTAGAAAACCGGACTACAGTTGAAAAAAACTTCAAATAAATATAAAAGTTTAGCATAAAACTGAATTTTCCCCGGGTACAAGGGGCACTGTCGTCTCTCTCCTTCTCTCCCGGTGCTCCACCGACTGAATAATAAAAACAACCCATAGATTTGTCAAATCATAGTGCAACCATGCATTTGTTTGAATAAAGATGATCGATCAATCGAGAAGGGAAAAACGTAAAGATTTACTTACAATGTTGAGGAATGGCGCTAGGGACATGATAACCGAAACACAGCTATAGAGATTGGCGTATAGGTCATGGCTCCCGACGACATCAACCAGCCTGGCGATGATGGCGAAGAGGACAACTTCACAGAACAAGAAACACACGAAATATCTCCAGCAGTCGACCCAAATAGAGTAACGAAGGGAAAACAACACTTAGTTGACAATGGCAGAGGCGCCAACGACGTTGATGAGGTACACCTGGACAATGTGGTCATGCATGTCGTAGAGGATCCAATATCCGCTACTTAGGAGGCAATACGGGGTAGGGGGAGTACGCGTGTACATGATAGAAAGATGTACGTTCATGTATATATGAAAGGAATAATTAACATCAGTACTACGACTGACTGACATGTTGTGCCGAGCACCACAGAGGTGATTTAAAAGCGATGGACAAGCGTATATGTATACAGATAGAAGGATATCGATCCCATTACTTGCAGCAAGAATCTTCCCAGGAACTTTACTGTATGGATGAAAGGGTATAAGATAAATAGAACATGAAGTTGTCTGAATATGAAAGATTTTGTCGAGACATGAAAAGAAAATTGTTGTGTATTTGACCAATTAAAGGTTGTTAAGATTTGGGATCAGATTAACATTGAATGCAAATTAGTTAAAACTGTAGATAGAAATTAAGTGTGGTTGTGTGTATAGCTTGCATGATTGTCTTTTGGAAATCATATAGAAGAGAACATAATCTTGAATAGCAAGTAGTACATCATTGAAAACAACCGAAAGAAATTCACTTGGTTGATTAAGACGATTAAGGACAAAACTAAATGTGAGGTTCCATACACATGATTTAATAGCATAATGTTAAGATGGTGTGGCAATTGTATTGCATAAAAAATGAATAATGTGGATAATCTGAATATAAAGATAGACTATCGTTATCGGATTGCTTTTATGTGAGAAAAGACACACCCGAAGCCCAAAGGCATCTTATATCTGATAAATATCAAGGAAAACAGCTAGTCTAAAAGAGATACAACTCGACACAAGACAGTCGGTGAGCTTGACAAATGCACTACAGAAGCATCAGAACTGGGTCATCTGCAAACGCCCTCGCCAAGCAAAGGTCAGAGGTAATGCTCATATTTGAAGTAAAATAGAAACATCATCAAGTTACCAACACGATGTAGGACGGTCAAATCGCATGTCCATGAAGGGGAAGTGTTCTGAGGCCGTATAACAGAGTACCAATGCAGGCAGGGATCAAGAAAGCCGGAGCAGGTCTAGCTTCCAAGATGGATTTTCATACAGATTGGACAAGAGGAACAAAGGATACAACGTGGCGGTTGGTGTATTTGGTCTGCATGTCTTTCTTCACACAATGCCGTATAAGCAAATTATTCGCTTGTCCGAGTGAAAATTTTGCATTCGGGCAAACCAAACAATTTTTTACAAGGAAAGACAAAAAACGAGTTCCTGTCTCAGAAATTTCTCTCTGCAGCCCAGAGTAAATCTGAAACCGACTCCAATACAACAGCAGGCTTTTCAATCAATTAATACGTTCAGCCGTTGCTATCCGTCCAGTGCAGCAGCAGTTGCCTCCTTCTCATCAGAGAAGTAGTCTTTCCTGCGATGCATTGGAGATCAACCACCAACATAATCCATGTTAGCTTACTCTTTCCAGACTTGTCTCAAGCAACAAATGGGATAACACGATTCACTTCGTAACGAACCTTATTTTACGTGAAAGCTGATACAAGCCCGTACCGGCCATCGCAACGTTAACACTCAAAAGGTTCCAGTTTTTCTGGAAAAAGATTATAGCGTTGCAAAGCAATGAGATGAGCAACAGTTAAAGCATATATTACAGCTAAGAGATATATATAATCCACATCACCTTATAAGTTTTAGTGCACATAATAATGAAAAAAGATAGTGATGTAACAAGTATGTATGCCTTACCGGTGTGATAACCATGCTGTAACGTGACCACACGATTCCAGTGCAAGCAACAGCTGCACACCATATAACAGAATAAGCATATGTGACCAGCACACAAGAATAAATAAACGCTAAGCTAATGGCATGTTATCTGAAATGCTGGTGCAGGATTGACTGGATAACTTGAACATACCAACTTGCTGAGGATAGGATATCTTTTCAGGAGGCTTGGCAAAGTCGGCAACATTCGCAATGCTGATCCCCCATTTAAATGTTGGAGCCCAAAAATGAACTGCAATGAAGGTCAGATTATTGTCTCAGCCTCTCAAGTGATAGTTATAACTTAGTACATTGTCCAACAGACATGCATAAAAGTTTAGTGCAAAACAACTTCAAGTACTGGCCATTAGAATTGGTCATGATTCACAATACAAAACAAGGATACATTTTCGATAATATAAACTAGTCTAATGCTAAGTTAGATGTCAAACAGCCAAAAATGCAGCTCAAGCATGTCACAGATGAGCGCAAAGTTGGCAAAGGCTGAAGATATGCAACTTCCCGAGGGAGAAGTAGTCTTTTGGAGGCTTAAGAAAATTTCAGTTTCACCACTAGATCACATTATTATTGTGCAAAGGCATTATATCTAAGAGTCTAATCTTCCATGACAAGTCAATAGTTTCCTATGCCAAGTTTACCAGGAAAATTTCAGACGTGACTGCCAAAGGGGATGAACATTTAAGCTCTGGTGAACTAGACACTAAGACACTGCTGATATACTCTTTAGTGCCCTGTAAACTAGGTTTGCTTGGGCACATATGAGAGAGATGTCTTGGTATGGCAGGAAGTTCCCTGTCACTATTGCACTTTGTTGAGGGTCAAAATCATGTAAGGATTTTGTAAGCCTAAGTGTCAAACTTGTAAAGATAACTGGCCAGCAGGTTGCCTCCTGGCCGCCGTAGATATTCAGGAACATAATGGAAAATGTTCTTGACTGACCCAACTAACACATTGCAGAGTTTTAGAAACCCTGCAGGAATGGCAGCACGAAGGTGCCAGCTCCTCAAAAGGGACGACAAAGTGGAACTTGCAACAGCCAGAATCATAGGACAATGGAAGAGTTAAGCACAGTAGCTGTTTGTAGGACGGGTCTGAATGGTTGTCAGCTCTAGGTTCGGTTGGTTTAAGGTTTATTGTGTGATATCTCTAGTTTGACACTTTGACTGTTATTTTAATTCTCAGTGGCGGTACTGTTCTGCGTACTATTATTTTCACAAATAACATCCACCCGGTCTCGTATACTGAAACCAGAGTAAAAGCACACAGTATACTTCACATTTAAAGGATTCCAACAACCTGGCAATCCTAACACAACAACAAAATTTGAAGCTAAAAGGACACTCAAGGAAAATACATAAAATCCGGTGACAGGGGAACTGTCGTGGTGGGAACACGCAGATGCCTAGGGGTAGGCTTAGTCTGGGGCCGAACGTACGCTTGAGGATTCGGGGAGGGATTGCGTGCTAAGAAGCACACACGAACAAACAGACGAACACAAGGATTTACCCTGCTTCGGGGCTCTCGTGAGGAGATAAAACCCCTACTGCAGCATCTAGCCTACTGTGGTGTATTTCCCTCTGTATATGCAGTGTGTACAAATGCTCCTTGAGCTGAATACCTCTCAATGCCTCTAATCACTGCTAATTAAGCTGCTAATCTCCAGAGTGGAGAGCTCCCGCGGGGGGAAAATGTGCTCCCGTGAGTGTGAGGCCTCCTTCCATGCCCTCCCCTGGTGCCTTTATATAGAGGAGGCCCAGGGGACAAGGAGACAAAGAACACTATGCATGGGTCCCATTTGTACTCTAGTCACATCAACACACTATGCTTGTCCTCTTGTGTGTGTCACTGGAATCATCTAGTCAGCTCTTATCCTCTCCTCTAGATATTTCTCCTGGGATGGCAGTGGCATCCGATGCCTTGTCTCGGTAAAATGATATGTCGGTCCACGAAGTGCTATGGGATGGCTGGGAGCAGCTGAATCTGAACCGGGCCGTACCGCCAACCAAATAAATGAACCGAACCGGATGGTACCACCTCTTTCTCCTCCTCTTTCCTCTTATCCTCTTCTCGCAGGGACCATGGTGGAGGAGGCTGGCTAGGGTGAGGTGCGCAGCCCGCACGGAGGCGACCAGCATGGGCGAGGCCGGCGCGGGGGAGGTCGGCACGGGCGAGATCTGCACGGAGGCGGCCATGGCCGAGCAGGGGAGCTCGGGCTCGGGGCAGGCCTTGGGCGGCCGAGGCGGGTCAAGGACGAGGTCGAGGGGCTCGGGGCAGCCTGCCGAGGTAGCTCGATGTAGGCGAGGTAGGAGACGGGGGCACGGTGTCGGGGCGGAGTCGAGGAAGTCGCGGCCGAGGCTAGGGACGACGGCAGCCCGAGGAAGGTGAGGACGACGGCCTGCCGAGGCTGGGGACGGCGGCGACCCGAGGAAGATGTAGACGCCGCGGTGTCGGAGCTGCGGTGAAGACCGAGGTGTGGCCGTGCCGAGGTGAGGTCGGGGATGCCGGAGGCGGCTAGACGGAGCTGGGGAGGCGCCGGAGGCCCGAGGTGAACGACGGCGTCGATGAAGACCATGCTGGAGCCGAGGTGTGGCCATGTCGAGGTGTTGGGGATGCCGATCCAGTCTGGCCTGGAGCAACTCGGTCTCCTCTGCCTCTCGCGATGTAGATGCTGATGTTGGCCCAAGCCCAGCCGAGGTAACGGGACTTCGGTCCACCGAGGTAAGCGCTGGCCCGAGGCTGAGAGTAGCTGGGCCCAATCCGAGGTAAGATATCTCGGCCTGCTCCGGGCCCAGCCGAGATCTGGTACCTCGGTAAAACCGAGTTACACACAATGCCGGCCCAGCTGAGGATATTTCGGCCTGGGCTGATTCTTTCCTCTCTTTTCACTTATCTTTTATCTGTTTGAATCCTGCTCTCATCTCTTTTACTGACACAACAACCTCACAACTTTGGGGTACCGGGGATCACATCCCCGACAGGAACAAAGCCAACATCGAACTTCTCACAGCAACCACTTCATCATAATCTGAAACTGGCAAAAGACATTTTCTCGTAGGTGAACTGTGTTGTAGTTTTCTCCTGGTATGGTTGGTTATACCAAGAGGATTTTGTGGTCAGCAAGGGTAAACTGCTGCCTGTTCTATAATAGTATTCTGAAATGTGAGATGGAATCCCCAACCCATGAAGTTTGGTAATCGGCTAATAGCTTACTGTTCAAATAGGAGCACAAGCTATCCTGATGTCTCTGGGAGTCATTATCGAGGTTGCTAGTTGTGCACAATAGAATATCAAACGCGAAAACAAGAAAAATATAAGAATTACAAAAAAAAAAGTGTGAATATGAATGCCACTAACTGGTTTTGGGGCCAGCAGGATGGTTCCAGAAGGCTTGAAGCTTTGACGAAGCCATTAAAATTACTGTTCTCGTGCACCTACAGACAGAAAACGGAAAAGCATGCCTGTTAACCACCATAATCAAGATATCAGAAATTTTTGTACAAGCACCTGCAGGTAATAAACAAAATAATATGGCAGCGAGAAAATTTGGATATCAATGAGTATTTCCATCGTTGCTTCAAGGAGATCAAGTTCATCCAATACTTTAGAAAGGCCCGACGTAAATGTACTGCATACAGTACATTATGAATGAATACTGGACTCAGCGATACAATCAATCTCTACATAATTAACCTTCTAATTATTATATGATTCATGTAAACTTGATGCTAGGTTTTGTACATTATGACTGAATACTCGACTCAGCGTGTATAATCAATCTCTACACAGTTAACCTTCTAATTATTATATGATGATTCATACAAACTTGATACTAGGTTTTGTAGGGTCCATTTGGCCCTGATCCTGCTCCAGTATGGATTTTACAGCTCCTGCTCCTACTCAGTTGACCCAAACAAGAGAGAGCTGGAGGCAGCTAATCTATCTATATATAAAAGTTCCCCGTTTCAGCGGCCTATCCAGGTGGCCACGTCGCCTTTGCACTGTAGATGTGCGCATCTACAGTGCAAATCTACAGTACATGGCCTTTTTGTAGAAAAGTCCCCACATTTTCCAAAAATTGCGGATCGGTCCTCCGGTACAATTGAACCTTTTTTTTTTTGCTTCTAACAGATTTCTCCCCGTTTTAGTTTACCCCAAAATTTTTTTCCCCGCATTTCTTTTTACGAACATTGCGCACGAATAGCGACTTCGCACGAATAGCGACTTTAAAATCACTTATCTATTTTTCCGTTAACGTGTGAATAGTACCGGTCCCTTATGAATATATATATATTTTTTTTGGGCTTCTAATAGATTTCTCCCCGTTTTAGTTTTCCCCTATTGTTTATTTTTCCCACATTTCTTTTTACGAACATTGCACATGAATAGCGACTTTAAAATTACTTATTTATTTCCACTCCCTATTTATCCCCTACTATATCTTTTTTTTTCTTCTTTTACCTCCCTTATATATTTATTTTTATGACTCTAAGATTGCTCGCTTACTTCCTATTTTTCCATTTTCCCCTACTCTATTTTTTTAAAAAAATTATTTTATTTCCCTTATACATTTATTTTTTGCAAACTTACAATCTTACTTATTTATTTGCGATTCCTACTATCTTAATTCCCCACTTCTCTATATTCAGATTTCCACTGTTTTTTTTTTTTACTTTTACTTCCCATATATTTTTTTTAACTACTTCTTAACGGTCTACATTAATTCCATTTGACACTTACTCCATACAAAAAAACTAAATATTTCCTACCTTTTAAAACCAATTGTGCATCCCCCTCTCCTTTTCCCTCTATTATTTTCCCTTCCCATCTCAGTTTTTGACAACTACATGATACTCAACATATGTGGAAAATGATGACTTCGTTTGGCTATGCCATGCATATCACAAGTTCTACTTCGTCGACCTTAGGTAGCCCATTATGTCAGTTTGTTGCGGTTCGCTACTGGACCTAAACAACAGAGAACATTTCTCCTCTTAATTTTTTTATTACTTCCATATTTAGTCAAACAGAACAACGACTCTTCAAAAGGCATGCAACCAAACACACACGGTTTTTGACAACTACATGATACTCAACATATGTGGAAAATGATGACTTCGTTTGGCTATGCCATGCATATCACAAGTTCTACTTCGTCGACCTTAGGTAGCCCATTATGTCAGTTTGTTGCGGTTCGCTAACATTTCTCCTCTTAATTTTTTTATTACTTCCATATTTAGTCAAACAGAACAACGACTCTTCAAAAGGCATGCAACCAAACGCACACGACAAGAAGTCCACACAAGCAATACAATTTCGTTCACTATACACCATGTTTGCTCAGACATCTCCTACGCCCAGGCTAAAGTGTCCACCTAGCGGTAGCAACCTCCATAACAATGATCAGCCACCCAATTGCCAAAAAAAAAAAGAATAAGCAAAAAATGCCTACATGACTCTTAAAACAACAAATATAACCCCACCGGTGCGGCGGCATGTATATAACTACTAGTTGAATGCTCGTGCGTTGCAACGAGAGATTGTTTATCGCACATGTAAATATTTAATAAAAACAACTCTCTGAATCATCTCATATGCTGCCAAATCGTATATCTATTGGCATGCTTAATTAAGATATTCTCGTACAACATCTGCAATGTTGTCTTCGACTTCATCGTGATGATAATTGAGCAGATGTAGAGGTTTTTCCTCATCTCATAACCATCCTTGACGAGGAATATAAATATATGTTGTTAACTCGAAAATTTCACATTTAAGTTGTAAGAATATGCAATAGAGAATACTCACGGTACAAACTGGATGAACCAACTTTTCACCTTCCATGAGAGTATAAAATTTAAAACTAAGTAACCCGATAATTTCCTGTAGATGAATGCACTTTCATTAATTATCCTACATCAGGATGAAAATAAATAAATTCTTATAATGATTTGTAACGAAAATCACCTGTCATGACTTCTTGGAATACCATCTAGATAACTACGTGGCCAGAAATATATATCTGAATTTCAGTCTGATTGTGCTATTTTTTTTTTTTGATGCGCAAAACAGTAGGGAAAAAAGAAAGCATAATTGGACTGAAATTCAGATATATATTTCTGGCCACGTAGTTATCTAGATGGTATTCCAAGAAGTCATGACAGGTGATTTTCAGTTGATACCTCACTTTTGATAGTGGTTCAACAATAGGGTCCAAAATTGATACTCTCTCCGTTCGGAAAAGGATTCACTAAATAGAGGGAGTACATGGCATTTATGTTTGTCAACGAAAAACAACATGAAGTAGCCTAGAAATGCATATGGCAACAAAAAAATGCAAGCGACAAACATTAGGAAAACATAAACCATAACAATATAATTGACAAAGGGTAAATAAAACGAACTTACCATATGACACGACAAGAAATTATTGTTATTCTCTATCCAGCCGTGAATCAATATTGCAAAGAACTTAATATCTGGCTTTACACGCCACTTATAATGGCGAGTGCGTCAATACAGATGTTTAGAAAACATGACGATGATAATAATTACATGTGAATATAACAACAGACACAATATCTTAAATCCATGTTGCACATGAGGCTCTATCAATAAATTGTATATTATGTGGGTCGCTGCGAATCTCCCTCTCAATTTCTCCTACATACATGTCTTTAAATATAATGTGTTGCAACGAATATTAAATAGATATCTGTAGTAGCCAAAGACAAGGGTGTCTTTCTTCTCTCCTTCACTGATGCTACTCTTGTTCTTTGTCTCTGGCTTTACCGTACTATGTCAAGTATATATATAAAATAACCATAATAGTAAGGAATTATGTCAAATCTGCTTTAACTCATAGGTATTTATACACCTACTATTTAAAAATCGTAATTTAAAATGTCAAGAAAATTATAACAAAAATTTGGATGTAAAAATTTATGTCTGCACAAAAGGTTTCACGAAAAAGGAACATTTTTTGTGGCCTATGTAAAACAGACAAATTCCGGTGTTCCAAAATGATTTTTCTCGAGATATTTTTTGTCTTTTTATACAGGCCACAAAAATGACTTTTTTGTGAAACTTTTTGTGCAAACGTAAAATGTCTGGATATATACCCAAATTTTTGTTTGGAAGTTTTTCACATTTTAAATGCATTTTTCATAATGGTTGCATCTATCATAGGTAAAACATCATGTCCATGAAGGATCTTATTTTTCGCCAACTCTTATCTTTGGCCCTGTCATTTTAGCATGTTTCTCTACGATTGACTCCTATATTTCGTTGACACGAGAGCCGAGGCGAGCAAAATACACCATCCCAAAACTTACATGGCAAACGTGTTACCATCTCGTTTGTATGCGCCTTATTCGTCGAATGTCGATGTACTATATTCCCTACCCCACTTTCGTGTATATAAGCAATGAAAACTGTGTTCAACATCAGTGTAGAATATGCTAGTGGGTTAGGGTATTATTCGCATCCACACAAATGAATGCTAAAAACTACTCCCTGCTTCCATGAGTTAATCCGTATTTATCCAGTCATCAATCTCGTGCAACCCAATTTGATAATTGGACAGTGAAACAAACAACACCGGCTTATCTGTCGTTTTATTTTTCGGCCGCCAAGACAGTTTATTTCTCCTTTGTGTGCCATTGCTTTTTCTCTTTATGTCTGTACATTAACAGCGAGTTAATTGTCAGTGCTTCTTCAGCGTGAATGCAGAAATAACCGCATAAAAGAGGATGCCTTGATGGAGATAAAATCAGTTTATGAAAATCTTGGTAGGTTAGGAAAGTTTAATAGGTACTACAAATTATAAAATTCCTCCACGCTACTCCTGTACTTCCGTGAGGTTGACACGAACAGCAAAGATACAGACTCCAACTTTCCCCATTGCTTCCTGTTGTGCGGCTACAGAATCTAGCTAGCTAGCAAATTTAGCTAGCTCGTTCCATCCAGAAGGCCAGCTCGTTTCACCTGGAGGGCAGCTTCGTTCTGCTCGACCAACAGCATTGGCCAGTGGCGGATCGACTACAGGAGTCGTCGCACCGGGACGCCGCTGGCAGGCTCCCCTGGACGCCCTAGAACGCCGCACTTGCTGCCCCTCGGCACGACCCAGGCTCCTACCGGCAACGTCTGCTGCTCGAGCTCGACCCACAGGCTGCCGTCCCTCGACGCTTACCGCCAAGGCTTCAACCGACGGCCGCTGCAACTCAAGTTCGACAACGCCGTGGCGTGGCTTCTGTCCGTGGTAGGTCCGGGAGTAAGACTGGGCGACGGCCGCTGCAACTCAAGATCGACAACGCCGCGGCGTGGCTTCTGTCCATGGTAGGTCCGGGAGTAAGACTGGGCGGATGCCCTTGCGATTGCTGTTGTCAGCAGCCTAGAGACGAATAGTAGTTAGTTGCAACTTTCCTATCGCGCTCTCGGGAAAAGAGCATCGTTAGTTGAGATCTTAACAGAATTGAGCGCGGTGTGTTGTACCGTTGCATGCACTCAGAAATTTGAGAAGAAAGTTATTGCGGGATGGCATTCTTTGTGTAATTAGAGAGACGTGTGACACCATACCACGGACTCTCCTTTAATAGTAAAGATAGGCGTCATTAAACTATGTAACGATGAATTATACAATGCTTACTTTGGTTTAGTTTCTTCTAGAAAAAGTAAGGAATCCCTATGACGACTTCCAAATACACAGTCTATATTTGCTCAAGTACATCTGAATTTTCTGTCAGTGTATGTTTTACTATAGCCTGTCAATTTTGGATGGCAAATCAATGGTATTCCTGCTATTGTGATGTACAGATATATTAAGACCGATGGATGTTTTTCTAATATTGTCCAGTCTATGTAGTGCTTGAAGAAGGATCTGAGAGGAGACTTCAACAATTGTACACTGTGTTTTAGTTACTGTGAGTTACCAAATTGGGTGACAGTTTTGATCTTCAATTTTTTTAAGCACAAGGTATCATTTAATTTGTATGTGATACTTTACTCATTAGAGTTAATACTCCTCTTAGTGCCACAACCATTGGTCCTCCTTATGTTTTTCCAGAAGATAATCTGTAGTAGTTTTAACATCCAGTGCTATGTCTTTGTCTTTTATTTTCCTGTAATATAGTGTCCACTATGTATGAACTTCTATGTAATCCTATAGATAAATTCGTTCACTCTACATATTACTCCCAATATTAAAAACACTATATACTAATGAAATCAATTATAAGAAAGATTTACATTGTTACACCTAATACTACTAAACAAAGTAACCCAACGGGCGTGGCGTGCCGCCGCGCAAATCTTCCTAGTAAATTCTTTAGTCACTAACCAATTTGGCTTGTAAAACCGTGGTTGAGAGTAAACAAACAGTGCAAGTCGTCCTTACTACAACAGTAATTTGTTTCGGCACTTATCACTGAATTTTTTTCTCATGCCATGTACATATCCAAACTGCCACTATACATAAAACGCGTGTGAACCATTCATCATAAAAATAATGTTCAGCTCAAAGAGACAGCGTCGATTTTCCACTACCCACAAAGCGTGTGTGCGTGCGTAATAATCATGATGTTCAGCTCACAGAGAGTTGAGAGACGACATCGATTTGCGGCAAGGGGCGGGCAGCACAGGAGGCACAAGGGGCGCAATTAAAACCTAGTTTTTCCGTGCTCCGGGACGCAGGAGCACGAGGCTCCGCGTCGCCAGCGAGAACGCGGGGCGGAGGCGATCCATCGATCGGACTAACCCGAGCACGTGAACAGATCTAACGCGGCGGACGAGAAGGAAAGAGCAGGCGGCTTTCCAGGATAACGTGGGAGGGAGATTGATCTTATCACCTGGGGGAGACGCGCGCCCGCCGCCGGCCGGTCGCCGGAGCAGAGGAATCCGATCGGAGAAGAGAGGGGATGGACGGGTCAGAGGCTGGCGTGCTCGTGGACCGGTGGGAGGTGGGGCACAAATGGTCCCGACATAAATCGACAGCCGTCCGTGGGGCCATGGACGGCAGGGATGAGTATTGGGTGTATGGACCTGGTGTTTGTGTTGTTTGTACGGATCAGGTCCATGGACTTTCAGCATGACATCGACTAGATAAAAGCCCAGCCCGACCCAACACAGATATGGGCTGCAAGCAGCAGCTTAGGTGCACACCAATTAGGCAATGTACAATGGCGGTTGACGTATTTAACCCTTTTTCGAATTCATTTCACAAAATGGACCAAAATTTCAAATAAATTCACGGATCTAACCCTTTCTCACGGCGCCCGCCCTCGGGGCGCCGTGCTAGTCACCACAACGCCGCGGTCCGGGGCGCCGTCTACCGTGCCACGTCGGCGTAGCCGGGCCCGCACGTCGAAAGTACGGCGCCCCGGGCCAGGGCGCCGTACTACTGACCATGGCGCCCCGGGTTAGGGCGCCGTGCGACTTGAAGTCATTGCCCGCGGCGCCGGGCTGCCCTCACGCTTGTCTTTCTTCCTCCTCGAGCCCGAAGCTCTATCTCTCTCCAGCTCACTGCTCCTACTCCATTTCCACTCAAATCCCGCCGAATCGGAGGGATTTATCCGTGGAATTCGTTTCCCCTGTGTTCTCGACGGTAAACTCCTTTGTTCCCCTCAATTTTGGCCAACACAAATTTTGGCATTTTGTTGTATTGTGCAAATTCGTGGAAACCCTAGAAATGAAGGTGGGGTGCAAAATCTTTAGCTCGGTGTTGACATTTTGGCCATAGGCTTTAAGATTTGTCTGCCATGTTTATGCCATGGCTAGTGATTTTGTAGGGCCAAACCCTAACCCTAACCCTAGAAAATGTAATGCCATGGTTATGGTTTCTATGAAAAGTGGTATGCCTAGTTCGTAAAATGTAATATGAATTGTCGTTGCCATGGTTATGATATTGTTTTGTTTATCTTTAGATGTCGAGAATCGTGAATGTTCATCATGTGGACTTCGCGGCTTTCTCGAAAGGAGTTGTTGATGACCTCGACACGGAGGAGGTCGTCATTGTGTTTGACACTAGTAGTCCTACCCTAGCCGATGTTGTGGAGAAGGTCCGAAGTGAGTTGAATTGGATGGACAAAAATGATGTAGTTCATTTGAAAGGAAGATACAATGTTGGGTATGATCATTACATTCGTTGGAAGTTGATGACTCTCGACTCCGAGATTCGTTGGCAAGCTTATATGGAGGTTGTCTTTGCCTCACAAGACAAATCTCTAGAGCTATTTGCCGTGAAGAAGGTTGGTGCTCGATTGGACATTGACTTGAATCGGCCTAGCGGTGCTAGTAGCCGGTTCAACATGAAGAACAACATGAGCCCGTTTTGTATGAAACTACAATGAGCCAACCTCCATTGAGCCAACCTCCATTGGATGATGATGCCGACAATGAAGAGACCGAGGTTGATGAAACGGAAGGTGATTCTGCCGAGGGTGATCAGGCGGAAGCTTATCTTAAAAATCATGATATTGGAGATGTCGAGGCAAATTGCTATGAAGAGGACATGGATCCGACTATTCCATATGGTCGATCTTATGCATTGAACTCCGACGATGAAGGCCCGGATGAAGAAGTTGACGAGGACGGGTTGACGGCTAAGGAAGCCAAAGCATTTATGAGCGCATATGGCCGGGATCATCGGACATCGCTGTTTCGTGATCTAAGCCTTGCGGATGAGGCTATTGTTGATGGTGGGACAACAAAAATACTAGGCCCAAGGCCATATTCCCAAAAAGATATTGACCTACACAAGCACGGGGTTAGCAGTGGAACCATATTCCAATGCTTAGAAGAACTCCAAACTTGGCTTAAGGAGTATGCGGTGAAGCATCATCGACCATTTCTTGTGAGGCACTCAAACATGAAGGTTCGCTACACGGTCAGATGTGAGGACTATAATAAATGTCCATGGATTGTCCGCGCAAGGCCAATCAAAGGAGGGGACCAATGGAAGATCACAAATAGTGTGTTTTCACACACATGTGGTGGAAAGGATATAGACAAGGAAAAAGTAAATAACGATCACCGTCAATTGACCTCAGAGTTCATCGGTCACAAAATAACGGGCAGCGTGAAGATCTTACCGACAAACCTATTAAGGCCGTGATAGAGTATGTGAAGAAGCTATTCCATTACACACTGAAGTATGGGAAGGCATGGAAGGCCAAGCAAGCCGCCTTTAGGATTTTGTATGGTGATTGGGAAGAGTCATACAACCGCATTGGCATGGTGTTGGGAGCCATGGCGGCAACAAACCGGGGAATGTATTATGTGGTTGAGCCGAAAGGCACGAAAACTAGGACATATGAAGGTCAAACCGTCCGGGTTTTTGGGCGTGCATTCTGGACATTCGAGCCATGCATTAGGGCATTTCAACATTGTAGACCGGTTTTGTCCGTGGATGGCACATTCCTCACCGGTAAGTTCAAGGGCACAATCATGGTCGCTATAGCGCATGATGGTGGAGACAGATTGGTGCCTTTGGCCTTTGCTTTGGTGTCTGCGGAGAACAATGATAACTGGGAGTGGTTCCTAGGTCTAGTGAGGACCAAAGTTGTTGGACCAGGAAAAGAGATTTGCATCATCTCGGACCGCCACCAAGGGATACTAAACGCGGTGGACATTGAAATTCCAGGATATGGTCGTGTGCACCATCGGTGGTGCATGAGACATTTTGTCTCAAACTTCTACAGGGCATGTGGAAGTAAGGAATTATCTGATGAACTCCAAGATTGTTGTCTCGCCTTCACCGCTCGTCATTTCAAGAAATTGTATGACAAAATATTCCACCTTGCAACCCCCGGGGGTAAAGAGTTCCTACATAGGAACTTGAAGGATAGAAACAAGTGGTCGCGTGCTTATGACTCTCAAGGCATGAGGTACGGTGACATGACAAGCAACATGGCTGAATGTTTCAACAAAGTGCTGAAGGGTGTGCGTGCGTTGCCAGTGTCAGCAATTCTCGAATATACCTTCATGAAGATGAATGAATACTTCTTGAAATGGAGTGAGGTAACGGCCAAGCAAATAGCCGGGGATAACAAAAGAGAAAAGAAATATGAATATCCACCGAAGATCGACAAGTGGATGACATACCAGAAAAGGAAGGCTGACACGCTAGAGGTACAAGAATTTGAAAACACAGAGTTGGTTTATGAAGTCCACGAGGCCCGAGGAATCACTCAAGGTGGTGTCCAATATGGAGGATGTTCGTTCAAGGTTTATCTGACACAAGGCGAGTGTTCATGCGCGAGACCAACCGTGTTCCATCTCCCTTGCTCACACATGTTGGCGGCGGCACGAGTTAGAAAAGTGGGTTATGAAATGTCAAGTAATATTAGGATGCACGAGCATACTATTGAGGCTGTTAAGGCCACCTGGGCTGCGAGGTTCCAACCCTTTCTAGACCCATCGGTTTGGCCCGTTTATGAAGGACTCCCTGTATACCCCGATCTGGCTACAAAGGTGGATAAAGTTGGAAGACGGCCTACAAAGCGTTTCAAAAATGACATGGACGATTGGGGTGGTGGTTACCACCGCGAATGGGGCAACCAAAATTTTGTAGAGCCTACACAAGAACAGTACGTGAGTGGTAGTAGTAGGAGAAAGAAATCAAAGGGAAATGATGGTGGAAGTACAAGTCAACCAGTTGGAGATGCAAGCCAACGAGGTTGTGCTGGCAACGGGAGCGGGCATGGTCGTGGCCTACCAAGTGATGGTGGGCCACCAAATGATGGCAATGGGAGCGGGCATGGTCGTGGAATACCAAGTGGTGGCAGCAATGGGAGGGGCCATGGTCGTGGCATACCAAGTGGTGGTGGCATGCCAAATGTTGGCAATGTAAGCGGGCATGGTGCTGGGATACCAACTGGTGTACCAAGTGGTAGTGGTGGTGGAGGTGGAGAACATGTTGACGCAAGTGTTGGTGTTTACCGACGTGGTTTCCCATTTTTGTTAGGATTTCCACCAGGACGTAGAGGTAGATTTAGAGGGAGAGGTAGGGCGTAAATAAGGTAATAGCTTCCATTTGTTACTTTTCTGTTGAGTTTCTTATTTCGAAATAATGTCCATTTTTCTCCCAACTAAAAGATTATACTTGCAATTTTGTAGGAATGGACTGTTCTGATCTGGACGCGAAGCCGATGGCATGGCAGCACAGCGTCGACGTTGCCGTAGGGCACGAGGCGCCGAAATGTTGGTGCGGTGACATTTGCAAGATGAAGCAGTCCAGCGATTGGGACGAGACGAGAGGCCGGAGGTTCTGGATGTGTCCCAACTATGCTTGGGACAAGCCCAAGCCAATAAAAAGTAAACCCAAGTCAACAAAAAGCAAGCGGAAGCCTCCAACAAATATGGAGCGCCCGCAGGTACATGACTCCTCTTCAACAAAGAACTTACCTCTATTTTATGCAACTTCTAACTCATTACTTTGTTTGTAGTCACCTCTGCCTATTTGCAAGTACTACCGGTGGATAGACTTGGAGCAAAGTTGGCTCTACAAGAGTGAGGTGGATAATATGGTCAACAAATCGTGGGAGCGTTTCTGGGAGAAAGATCGTGAGGAGGAGCGGGCCAAAAAGGAGATGGAGCAAGCTGAAAGGGACGCAATGAAGGCTGAGGAGGAAAAGAAGCTCCGCGAGAAGGAGAGACATGAAAAGACTGAAAAGGCTCTTATTGCAAGATTGGCGTGGGAGGCGGAACAAGGTGAACGTGCAAGGGCGAGGAATGAAGAAGATGAGAGAATGCACGAGAGGGCTTGCCGTGCACGAGAGGAGGAACAAGCGGAACAAGACCCGGCGAAGCGAAAGGGAAAGTATCCCCGTTGGACTCAATAGAGTTGTCAACTTTATTTGTCAAGAACCTTTAGTGAAGCAAAGAAACTATCCGAACAAGCCCTTATGGCTAGAGTTGTCAACTGTATTGCTTCCATGTCCCTATTGTGTACTCGCCCTTATGGCTTGATGATGTATCTCGCAAACTTTTTATTTCTTGTTTTATAACATCTGTTTGGTGTCATTCATTCCTCACGAAAATTCCAGCAAACATAGCTTTTCTCTAGAGGTTTTCATCAGTTCGGCAGCACGGCGCCCTAGACCAGGGCGCTATACTAGTGACCACGGCGCCCCCACCTAGGGCGCCGTGCACCTGGACCATCGGATGTCTGCTCTACCTCTGGGCGAGTTCCGTGAGCTAACAGAGCACACCCGGAGGAAGCCCCGGACAAAGCTAGCACGGCGCCCCGGTACAGGGCGTCATGATCAGCACTACGGCGCCCTACACTGGGGCGCCGTGCTATCTTTGTCCGGGGTTCCCTCCGGGTGTGCTCTGTTAGCTCACGGAAGTCACCCAGGCGTAGACCAGACGTCCGATGGTTCCCAGGTGCACGGCGCCCTATGTCGGGGCGCCGTTCTTAATAGTATAGCGCCCTATATTGGGGCGCCGTGCATCTGTTTGCTGCTGTTTCTTACCGGGCATTGCTGTCTAACTCATTACAGGAACATAGCACATTACAGGAACATAGCACACAAATTAGTACTCTAACTCATTTCATACCATCGCCCTACATTACACAAATAAAACGACAGATGAATAGTTTGTAGCATTACATGAATAAAAGGACACACTAATAGTCTCTAACTCATACTACTCTGAACTAGACTCGGACGTCGCACCCTCGTCATCATCGTCGGCATCATCATCTCCCATACCAAAAGGCGGTGGAATACCAACGAAACCATCGAAGTCATCTTCGTTGAGAGGTGGCATGTCGAAATCGTCGACGTCACTTTCATTGAGGATGCCTGTTGTATCATGTGGAACATTGTTGAAGCCACGTTGGATACGGTCATCTCGAAACTCTCGTAAATGCTTTTTCTGAAGTTTATGCATCTTATGGCCCCGCACATTTGTTGCCTTGCACATGGACCACAAATTAGTGAAATAGTTGAGTAGCCCTCTTGTATTCCGCTTTGCCCCACTTGATGATTCACCCATTGCGATTTTCCGTGACCGAGTAGGAGAGTTGGTGTTGGACTCCTTGCGCTTGACCATAGGTTGGTACGGACGATGAGTAACATTTTCCGGAAACAAATCCACAAGGACTGGAGTCTGTTTGTATGGAGGCTGATTCTTCACATACTTGATAAAGGCGTAGATGTATGGTCCATAGCATAGAGATCGGCGGTTTATGACCACCTGTCTCATCGTCTCGTACATCCATTGCATCACATCTATCTCACCATCATAATGACGAGCTTGGTACAAGAGCTGGATCACATGACCCCGGACCTTGCCAAAATCGCCGGCCTTTGGACAAATGGTGACATTGAGTAGCTTCATTAAATAGTAGTATTTTTCCCTCAACCCAACGATATCACCAACCTTCTTGTAGCCTTTTGGATATATACTCCTAAGGCAGTTCTTACTTGGCGGAACACCTCTCCCATAGCACTGAAGACCCTTTCCCGCCTCACATTGTTCTTCATAGTGCATGGCCTTGACAAAGTCGATGAAGGGGGCACTGAACATGTCATTGCCAGTCATCCACTTCAATGTTTTCGGCGGGTCATCCACAAAGAAAATGGTTGCATAAAACTGTTTGACCACCTCCACATTGTAATCTTGTTTGAATTTCATGATGTTCTCAACACCCATGTTCTGACATATCCACCTAACATTGCAAATTGATGCTCATTTTCTTGAATGTACTCAAAGTCCACGTACTTCTGTTCCACAACCTCCTTGCTCTTCTTTTCAATGACAAAATTATATATGTCATATTGTTGTCTACTCCAAAAACGTCCATCACCAACATTCTCTCTTGCAGACACGTACGGATCCACGTTCATTCTCGTCTCAATCCATTCTTTCTGACACATGGTGACGAAATCGTTACCCTTTTTTTCCCTTTCCTTTCAGAGGTTTTGCTTTTTTTGGAGCGAGCTTCGACGGGCTCGGAGAATTGGCCGCACGCTTCCTACCCATTCTTCCCCAATTTCAAACTTGTCCTACAAAAGTATTGCGAGAAATCAACTTAAATAAACGCAAGACAAAGCATATAGCAACTCATGCTAGCACGTACATAAATCATGAGACAAATCATCAGAAGCATAGTAGGTTCGTAAAATTCAATAGGATACAAGGTTCATGTGGATACAAATTCAAGGATACAAGGTTCATGAGGATACAAATTCAAGGATACAAGGTTCACGAGGATACAAGGTTCATGAGGATACAAATGTGAGGCATAATTGAAAGTTCAACCTCTGGGAGCACAAGGTCGCTTCCCCTTCCTCTTCCTCTAAAGCTCAAAGGCTTGAGCAAGGTCGCTTCCCCTTCCTCTTCCTCTCATCTTCTTCTTCCTCTTCCTTTTCCCTTGCACGACGAGCCTCACGAAGCACCTTCTCATTGAATAGCCTTTTCTCCATTTCTCTCCTTGCATTCTCCACACGACGCCACTTGCGCCAATTCTCTTCGAACACAAGTTTGGCTCGCTTCTTGCTCGCCAATCTTTCAGCCTCGAGCCTGTCCTCATATGCTCGATGCTCACGGCGCAGCTTTTCATTCTCCTTTCTCCTAGCTACTTCCTCCTCTTCTTTCTTCTTCCTCTCCATGGCAGCTTCCTTCTCTCTAACCTTCTTCACAGCTTCCTCCCACCACCCCAGGCTGCCACCTACATCCTCTACGTCATCCCCCCACTTCTTTGTTGCCTTGTTGGGTTGAGATGCGGCCATAGCACTAGGGGGTTACCGAAAATTAGCCAATTGAAAACCTAATCAAATTTCTAGGGTTTCCTGATTTTCGAATGGATGCGAATGATTTAACCAACAAAAAGAGGGGAAAAAGAGGGAATACCTTGAAAACTTGAATGGGGGGCTAAATCCAGGAAAATAGGGCTCGAATCCGAACTCTTTTGAGAGGGATTTGAGACCAGCGGCGACGGGCGGGGAGCTGTTCTTCCGGAGAAAAGGGAAGTGAGGCTGGATGCGTGGTCGCGCGAGGCTGGGTACCTATCAGGTCGGTACGGCGCCCCAGGGTGGGGCGTCGTGTATCTGGCAGAACGGCGCCCCGGTGTAGGGCGCCGTGCTAACTATCACGACGCCCTGGTGTAGGGCGCCGTGGTTCTGGACTGGGAAAAATCCCAGATTTCTCCCAGAACGGTACTGGACTGGGAAAAATCCCAGATTTCTCCCAGAACGGTACTAAAATCCCAGATAGTATGCAGTTCAAACCATGTTCAAACCGACAAAAACTCAGCATAACAATCTAAGTTCAATGATAGTATGCAGTTTGACTTATATTACAATTTCAACTGAAGATCATCTAAGTCCCAGATCATCTAAGTTCAAACTACAATTTAAACCGTGACTTAAATTTACACAAATGGACAACTGAAGATCAACAAGTCCCAGATCATCTAAGTGAAGATCAACAAGTCCATAAGACGAATACTACAAGTTCATAACATCATGCTACAAGTCCATAAGTGAAAATGGACAACTGAAGATCAACAAGTCACAAACTACAATTTCAACTGAAGATCATGCTAGTGAAGATCAACAAGTCCATAAGACGAATACTACAAGTTCGTAACATCAAGTTCATGGAAGTTTGACTTCAGTTGTTCTTCTTCTTCTTCCTAACGGCTAGCTTCTTGGTAGGTTTCCTCTTCCCTTGATCTTCATACAAAGAGGGAGAAAATATCGGCTCTCTTCTTGGTATGCCTCTGTCCTTCAAACCGAAACTACGAGGAGTGGGCTGACTAGACGGAGGTGCATCGGGGAACTGCGAGGTGTTGACCTCCTCTCGATCTTCGTCCTCATCGTCTGCCCCCTCGTCCTGAACAGAGGCTTCGGCACTACTTGAAGATGCGCCACAGAATCCTCGCCACTAATTTTTTTTTCTGTGGCGCACCATGGGCGTGCTTTCTGTGGCGCACCTGGCCTGGTGCGCATTTCTGTGGCGCACCTGGCTGGTGCGCCACAGAATTCTGAAAAATTTCAAAAACTGCAAAAAAAAATTTAAAGTTAAAAAAAAAATCAAAATATGAAATAATATGAAAAATCCTAATTATTGGAATTATTTTCAGATTTTTTGAATTTTTTGAACTGATACCTTCCCGCTAGGTCACCCATCCTCAAATTGCTCCAACCCTAGCAGGCTAGCACGCTTAACTTCTAAGTTCCACCCACTTCACCTACCCTTGTGCTACTCAAGTTCTTATTGATATATATATCATATGTATCCTCTTAAGTCTTGTATGTGTATATGTTATGTATATGTTATAAACGTGTGTTTTTAAATTTAAAAAATTCTAAACTTTCAAAAGGAGATTCAAAAGTTTCAAAAGATCCAAAAAAATTCAAAAACTTAAAAAAATTCAAAAAATCCAAAAAATTCAAAAAAATTCAAAAAATCTAAAAAAATAAAAAAAAAAGTCAAGAAAAGTCAACAATCTTCTTTGTTATACATTTCCGTGTCTTTTTTGCAATTTTTGAATTTTTTTATTTTTTTTGAATTTTTTGAATTTTTTTGATTTTGCTGCGAAAAATCGTCTGTTTGAAATAACTTTTTTTTCTTTTGGAATTTGAGGAATCTGTGAATTCCTGACCGGGTAAACCATGGTGGAATCGAACTCGGATTTTTCTCACGTTTTTTTGATATATTTTTTGCATTATTTCCTGTTTGTTGCAGAAAAGGTCAAAATTCATATTTCAAAATTTCTATACCTACTAGACACTCATACGTAACTACATATTTCTGTGGCGCACCACGCCTGGTGCGCCACAGAAATATATTTCTGTGGCGCACCAATTAAGGGTGCGCCACAGAATGTAACCTATCTATAAGGGTTTTCCTACTAGTGGCTTGACGTGCCGCCATGGGGACTGCTTGAAGAGGCGCCATGGGGACGGCTTGAAGAAGCTCGGTTCAAGCCACGGCTACCAGGTGAGGCACGTGCACCGCCTGATGAGGAGCCCGACCGTGTAACAATGGTGTCGTCGGTACGACAACCAAGAAGAGCACCTAAGCCACGTGCCCAAGCCTTCGTGTGCTGTAGAATAACAAAAAAGTGGCGTTACACTTTTGAGCATGCACAATATAAAAGGAGAGAAAAATTCAGGCAACAAACTTCCCACCAGTTAAAAAGAGAGAAAAATTCAGGCAAGAAATTTCCCACCAGTTAAAACCCATGTCAAATAAATATAGAAGCCAAGTTATGTCTCTTAAAATTGAGTTAGGGAATCAGGATCAAATTCTAGTTGTGTCTGAAAGGAAACAAATAAAGAATAATGTATATTTTGAATTAAAACGCTCAAGAAAAAAAACTTAAACTGAATGATGTTGCATCCATACTTATTTAATTATTATTCATCTACATCTGGTCATACTGATAGCACAAGGGTGATATTTATCAACTATCACTAAGTATTATTGATAGCACAAGTACTGTATGGCTTGGTTCATGCTTGAATTTTGTTTTATACAAAATCTCTAAATTAATAAAAATCATTTACCGGAAAATAAGATCAGCAAACATGTGGCTCTTTTGTTAGAAAATATCAGTTGTCATGTTAGATAGCATGTCAAGGAATAGCTAGAGCAAGTCAAGGATAACAAAAAAGTGGCGTTACAAAATGGAATTGTTGTATACTTGTCATACCTCAGCGAAAACTCTAAGTGCCTCGTAAGATTCTCCATGATCCGGAGGGTGTCGGAGTGCATGCCCAGCCTCGTTCACATGATTTGACAACTCGGTTTGCTGTCAAGTCGGTGAACAATATTGGTTAGAATGCATGTTCGTATATATCAACAATGCAATATAGGTCCGGCGCACTGATACATCAAAGGTATAGAACCAAAAACTTACCACAAAGTTGATCACCGGAGCTAGGTCTTGATGTCTACCCTGCCGGATGAGCCTATTGTACTCTAGATTGGCCAAGTGGTCGAAGGGGGGGGATTGGCTGCCGCCAAGATGTCCTCGCTACGGAAAGCCGAAGCGTTGAGCTTAAGACGAGTATTTGCCTTAAGCTAGGCGAGATACTCGTTGAATGCTCTATCATCATGAGGTGCTGGGACACGGAGACGCCCGTGGACTCTCTCATGCTCAAGTCTAGCAACCATGTCATTGAACACGTTGATGTGGCTCGTATGCTTCTTTGGCCAATTCTTTTCACCTTTCGTCCTCTGTTTGTCCAACCTACATGGCAAAATCCATACATGTTAGTACTATCAACACAACTACATAACGATGGAGTAAGCAATACATAGCACTTACCCATGCAGCTCCTGGCTTGTATCGATATATTCTGGCGGGGTACTTTGATAAAATCCAAATTGTCTCATAACTCGGTTTGGCAGGTGCCACTCGACTGCATAGAAACAAATCATAGGGCAAACCATATGCCACAGATGTTGTTCCGCTAGACACGCCGGGTTCAAAACGAACCGGTGCTCGATTGAGCCTATCCGACCTGGCGGTCCATATGGCTCCCAGGTCACCTGTGCCAAGATCTAAATTAGCAAGCTACTAACTGATAGCTAAAATTGAAAGGAAAGTAGCAAAGATAGTTGTAGCTTACATATTCAGCCTTCAATGTATCCAACTCGTTGATGTAGTGGATATACATTTTCTGGGAGGTACCAAAATCACAGTTAACATGGTCCCAAGCATAGACCATTGTAGGTAGGTGAAGGTTGTCCTTGTGATCGTCCCATACGCCATAATTGTCATCGTGAGGTGGTCTCCCTACAGGCAAATGCTCCCAACTCCAGATGGATAAGAGCAACATGCAACCACCGATATTGCATTCTTGAACACCGTCACCCCTACGGCACGCCTCGTCCAACTGCACACACAAGATGATAAGGTAGAATTAGATACATGTAATTCTGCTAAGAATGCAATACCGTAAAAATCCATGCACGTTTTCGTTTACCTGTCGATACAAATAAGCTAGTGTGGCCGTACCCCAACTCCATTTGTACTCCCAAACAGCAAACAACTGAAGCCACATAAAAGGGGCGTTCCTCCCACTGCTGTCCGCAAATAGAACACGGCTGACAACGTACCACAAGTATGCCCGGGCATGCTGCTGAACCCCTTCAGAATCCTCGTCCAACTCAGGTGGGCACACCGCAAAATGCTTGGCAATCCAAGAAAAGGAGGCACCGGCGGATGCACCTCTCTTCGGCTCCGGCGCCTTCCCGAGTAAGCAAGCCATAATCCCTTCCCATCCAGCAGTATCGGTGCTCCGGCACACGGGATCCCCACCAATGGGAAGTGCCAAGATCATTGAAACATCTTGCAAATTGACGGTCATCTCCCCGCACGGCAAGTGAAAGGTATGTGTCTCGGGACGCCACCGGTCAACCAGTGCGGTGAGAGCACACGGGTTCATCTTTGGCATCCCACGAGAAACGATCTGTACCAAAGGGAGAAGCCCAGTCTTCCGGATGTACTTCGTGTATCGCTCGTCATACTGCATCTTCGGGTGCTTTGCACTCACCAGACCCTCAACTCGAGAGCTCCGCAAGTGCAGGTGGGGGAAAAGCACTCCTTCATCCGCCAAATAATGGGCACGGTGATACTTGTCATATCCATCTTGTAGAAGAGAATACTCCGACATCCTGCAAAAAAAAAATACAAGCATTGTCATATATCAATAATTCAACATACACAAATAAGCTAGTGTACTAACCAAAAAATAAGGTACTGTACAAGCATTACCTATTGCTATGTTAATGTCTGAAATGACTTTGTTATGGAGATCATTCTTAAGTTCTCAGGGAGAAAAGGAACTAACAAGGGAAGCTAACAGTATTTTGTTTCTAGTTTATGCAATATGGCTGTCAATGCCGGTGTTCCAAACTGTGCTAGTTTCAATTACAAAAGGTCTGTGTATGCTGCCCTTATTAAAAAAAAAATGCTGCCGCCTTCTCACTAGATATACCAACTATGGTTTTTGGAATTGCTACCAATATTACTAGTAAAAAATTGCTAACAGCACAACAACTCCAACATTTTCGCATCTAAATCGATACAACATTTTTTCTATCTAAATCAGTACATGCACCTTTATTATCCCTAAACATGCATCATACAAACAAATTCACTAGTAAGACCTAATAGATCAAATCCTTAACATGCATCATCAAGCTATAACATTGATAGAACAAAAATCACCTTCAACCGAGTGGACGCAAAGGGAAGAGACCACGGGAGCGGAGGCAGACCCAGCGGCGCCGGCGACCAGAGGGAGGAGAGGAATAGGTCGACCACGGCAGTCTGAGCGGCGGCAGCGGCAGCCCGTCACCCGACCTCCAACTCGACCATGGTGAGCAGAGGGAGGAGCAGCGACGGCGGCAGTCCGAGCGGCTATGTCGGCAGCCCGTCACCCGACCGCCATGGGACGAGCGGCGCCGGCGACCAGAGGGACGAGGAGCACGGCGGGCAGAGGTACAGACAGATGGGAGGCGCCGGCGACCTGAGGGACGAGGAGCACGGCGGCCAGAGGTAGAGACAGATGGGAGGCGACGGCGTTTGAGGATAAGATCGATCCGATCCGCGGGCACGGGGTAACCCTAAGGCAGAGCACGGCGCCCTAACCCGGGGCGCCATGTTCAGTAGTACGGCGCCCTGGCCCGGGGCGCCGTACTTTCGACGTGCGGGCCCGGCTACGCCGACGTGGCACGGTCGACGGCGCCCTGGACCGCGGCGTTGTGGTGACTAGCACGGCGCCCCGGGGGCGGGCGCCGTGAGAAAGGGTTAGATCCATGAATTTATTTGAAATTTGGTCCATTTTGTGAAATGAATTCGAAAAAGGGTTAAATACGTCAAATTTGCCGTTGGCTGAGTGTTCAGAGAAGTATTTAAACACTTGCTCTTATTTTTATTTTTTTGTCTCAAAAAAAAAACTTGCTCTTATTTTTATAAGAGAGACGTCAAGCTAAGCATAGTTCTTCTATAAAGAAGCAATGACACTCAAATAAAAAATCGTTTTTTATAGATCTCTCTAATCAAATAAACATCTCTCTAAGCACTCCCCCATTGTACATGTCCTTAGCCTGCCCAACAATCGTCAAATCTACAAGATTTATTATTTATTAATGTTTATATTGTTCCTTTGAAAATCTTAATGTTTACACATACCTTGACAACTCACATAAAAAATGGTAAGTACATTTCAAAATTGGCTCCCGAGCTCATGTGCTCCTGGTCGAATAAACAAAATTAAAATATAGTAAAATATTTAAAATAATTATGAAACAAATTGGAGATGGACGTATACAAATGTTCTACATACCTACCAAGTTTCATGGTGAAATGACATCTGGGCTGTTCTTTGCAAAAAAAAAGACAAATCGGTGGCCAAAATAGGATTTCAAAAATATGTTTTTTAGAGCACTGGTTTTGTTATTTTTTCATACAGCACCACACATCATTTCATTACGAAATTTGACACGTAATGAAAAAACATGTATATGTTCGTCAACATTTTTTTATAAATCTTTTGAAATGTTTTATTATTATTTTTAGATTTGTTTGTAGCATATGAACTCGGGAGTCAAAACTTCTTCCTCCCACTCTGTCCACAAATATAAGACATTTTGGTTGGTATGTCTTGTATTTGTGGACATAGCTCTGTTTAAAATAGTGGGCTATTGTGTTTAGCATCCGCGATTTCAGAAGGTACGGAAGGCTATAGCCGAGCTATAGCGCAGCTAAGCCCATATAGCCTTTTTGCTAAATAATGGGAAAAACAATATTTGGGCAACATATATTCATATATATGTCAATAATTCACATATGCATACATATTAACATAGTCACATAATAGATACGAATAACCAGACGTTCTAGACATGATTCTGTCCACATATTACAACATTAAGTAGCACAATTTAGAACATAGTTATGTTTAAATATTAGCATGATCAGGAGTGCAAGGTTGTGCGGCGCTGCCATGGCCACCGCCCCTCTTGGTTGCTATTTTCGGGAGAGGAGAGAAATGAGGAGAACTTAGGGCTAGGGCTGACATTGGGCCCTGAAATTGGGTTGAGCACGACAAAATTTAGCCGAGCGGGACAAATTTTGGTCCAAACTGGGGTTATATCCATTTAGCCGGGCTATTAGCGGCTACTATCTCTTTAGCTTATGAAGGCCTTACCTGTAGCGCGGATCCTCTCGCAAGGCTATAGTCGGGCTATAGCCGGGTGATAGCCAGATATTTAAAACAGGAGGACAGAGGAGGTACTACGTGAAGCAGAATTACTGATCTCGCTACAAATTACTTTGCATGCTTGAGCTTCACATCGGACAGCATGCCTTGGATGGCGTCGTTCCAGACCTTGCCGTGCGTCTGGTCCTCCAGCAGCAGCTGCACCGTCCATGCGGACGTGCTGAGCGCCATCGCGAAACACCTCTGGCCGTCGACCACCGCCTCGCCGCTCGGCGACACCGCGAGGACCTCGTCTGCACGATAAAACGGTCGACAGGCAGAAACCGCGTCAGTACACACAACACACCCAGGCGCTAGTGTGTGCACGTGGTTGATCAGAATATCTTACGGTGCCGCCGTCGCCGCGCCGAGGGAAAACGGCCACCGTCCTCACCCGTACCTTCCCTGCAATCAATGGCGGTTTGCACTGGGTCAGAACAATAAAACGCGGCTGTCTACGGATGTGTTATTGGTCCCTAACCGTAGGGCAGGCAGATCGTGATAGCTACGCCTTTCCGAATGCTGTCGTTGATGCTCGCTGCCATGGCGTTGCCGTTGCCACTGGCGCCGGTGCTGATTCCTCTGACATCCGCGACCCTGAGCTTCAGCGCGGCGGCTCCCCTGAGGCACGTCGCAGCGGCGGCGGTCAGCGTGAGGATCTCGTCGGGGGAGCGGTTGTCGATGCCAGACTTCACGGCGGAGGTCACGCGGGGCCGGCAGGGCTAGCTCTAACATTTTATGGGCCCTGGTGCGAACTACATAAATGGGCCCCTAATTTATGGGCCGCTAACTTTTTTTACTATGTCTTCTATGTATTGCTGCTGGCGTGGGCTTATTTCCACACGCCACTAGTAATAATCTGGGCAGTTTACACAAATTACTACCAGTGGCGTGTGGTCGTAACTGCACGCCAATGGTATATAACTCCAGTTGTGAGCCCCAATTTTGGCTGGGCCCTGGGCGGTTCGCACCTCCTAACTACCCTTAGAGCCGGCCCTGGGGGCCGGTGAGCGCCGGCCGACTCCGCAGCCTCGGCGCAGACGGTGGCCACCAGCGCGGCAGCAGAGGCCACCACCGCGCCCAGCTTACCAGTGTCTCCGTCTATCCCCCGCGGCTCGCACGCGGAAGCAACGCCGGCGATGGCCGCGGTGAGCTGGGCCACCGAGACGGCCGCGTGAGCCTGCGCCGAGCGTAGGCGGATCTCGTCGCGCCTCCGCCGCGTGCGGCTACCCGTGCCGAGGACGGTGTCCAAGAAGTAGCCTCGCAGGATCGCCCTCATCTGTGCAAGCAGCTGCCAAAACATCCACTGTTTGTGACATCCCACGATACGTACGTACTAGCACTGTCACTGCACTTAACTAGTTATCCTCATGTTTATTTTTGAATTTCCAAACACACGCCAAAACAAGCGTCATTTGTCTTAGAGGAGGGAAACAAGACAAATGACTCGAATTACAATTTTGTGTTAATTGCCGCCCATCTTACTAGTTGAATTAGTTGAATACCCGTGCATATATACCCACACGGAACAATAAACTTACATCAAAATTAGACATCGAGACATCAAGACTAACAGAGATTTAACGTAATCCGTTTGGCTGTTTTGTGTTAATTGCCGCCCATCTTACTAGTTGAATTAGTTGAATACCCGTGCATATATACCCACACGGAACAATAAACTTACATCAAAATTAGACATCGAGACATCAAGACTAACAGAGATTTAACGTAATCCGTTTGGCTGTTTGGTACTCCATTTCATAGAAATGAAACAAATAAAATTAATCGATTCCTGTTCTCAAAAAAAAAATTAATCGATTCCTCGTGGTGTTATCCTTACCCAGATAGGCTGGTTCAGCCTATGATGCTTGTGCTGCTTGGAGCTAGGCTCCCCGCTGGCCAGAACTCTCTGTCAGGTAGTAAACTAAGAAAATTATGTTGATCATCATAGGGAAAAGATCACAAGATGTTTAATTTTAATATTGGGATCTCATGTATTTGAAGGCTTGGCCCATCAGACCCACTGGACATAGATGCCTAGCTATCTCCAGCATTTTTTGAAAAAAAGAGGCAGCTTTACACTTTTGAAAGTCATGCACTTTTGTTCTAAAATAGGATACTAGAATCTCGAACGTACTAGAGAGCCTTTTAAGGAATCTTTTTTTTGCTCTCAACAAAAAGGGAATACTTAATCCAAAAGAAAAAAACTGAACCCATGTTAGTGCAAAATGTACAAGAACATGGCGATCTATAAGAAAAGGAGAAATTAGCTAGAAAAGAAAGATCTTCAATAAAGCAACTTCGTAGCAGATTTGATTAACCGATTTGCTAGTATCTGTGTGCATGGCCAGTTAGATCGCTTCCTCATTTTCTTTCGTTAGATTAACATCTTTTTTTGGATAATTTGTTGTGGGTATCTTTGCGTGAGAAATTAGCACAATTTTCTTGCATGGTCCAACAATTGCGTGAGTTTAATTACGAGTACAAGGCCTCACCAAGAAAAAAAAGTAACTGTTAGTGGTTTGAAATTCAAAAGATTTCCTATCCTACAATCCAAATAGCTATTTTGGATCTTTCCTGTGTATTGAGTTCCTATAGGATTTGAGAGGCATGACATCTCAATTCCTCTAACTTTCCTATACCTATGTTTTTCCTATGCTGTGTTCCAAATGGGGCCTAACTCTGCGTGCTGATATAATATCATGTAAAAAATGGTAGGTTTGATTAATAATTTTATAGATACGGATATGACATGCTTGATAAGATTCGGAAGATGTACACCTAAGAAAAGGAAAGTACACATATATCTCGTGATCCGAACTTAGTTGTGTTTATTGATCTAGTGTCACATATACATGATGTGTTTTCTCATCTGATATATTATGATTCCGATAAAGTAAAAATGAGTAAGAAATTTCCTGTGGAATTAGGTGGTAACTAAACAGATCATATTATAATCGTATCTAAATGGACCTTGTGCGATGGATCATAATATAACCAATAAATTATTAGTTGTACTATACACCTAGTGTAATATGTAGAAACACCAATGCTAATAAACTGCAATGAATAGATACGACTGAGCGAAAATACCATGGTGGACATGGGTGCACATGGACTTGAATTTCAAATCATCTAAAAAATCATATTTATTCATTTAGAAAAAATGAAATAAACCACACACATACATATGGCCTTGAGACATACTTTTGCAAAATTTCAAGAAAAATTACAATCGTATGTGGCCTACAGAACAAAGAGAAAATGGAACTTTGTAATTTTCTGTACGGTATATATAGTATTGTTCATTCGACATACATTGAACACTTTGTCTTTTTCACACAAGCTACATACGTTTGTATTTTAATTTTAAACTTTACATGCACATACCAGCATGTATTCTCTAAACGCATGATTTATGCCATATTTTTATTTTGTTTATTATTTTTAAGATTTTACTATTTATGTGGGGTTCAAGTAAACCCAGCCACCCAGGTCCACCAAATCCATGCCGTACGTACGACTGAACCCTTAAACTATATCCAAGTAAGAAAATTGCTGAACATTTTACGCGCGCTTTGTATGCAATTAGTACTATTGGTGATTTACAAAATTCTTGAGGGGCGCACGCTAACAAATGTCTAAGGCGTGATTAGGCACCACATGAGTAACATCAGAGAATCGTAAGTGAGCATCGATTTTTAGAAATGAAAGCTTAAGGGTGTGGTGGTCATTTATTTATTAAAATATTTTCTTTCTAAAAAGTATTGTTAGATACGAAGACTTAAGTCTTAAGGGTGTGCAAGCAAGAATCTCAGTACAGGGCGCTATTTTATTTTGCAAAGAGGATACGAACAAGCATAGATTGTTCTGCACAGCCATGCATATAATAACAGAGACCTATACTACGGAGCACACGGCAATTGATCTAGAAGTCATGCTAACTAGATTAGTTTTGTTGGTGATACAAGTTACAAAGAAAAATATATCATTAGATTTTTCATGAAAAATATACTAAACATTTTTTCTTTGTTATTGTTTAGAAACATAATCAAATACTAAATTGACAAGATATATTTATAAATGTAACTATGTGTAAATTATCAAAATTATCTAACTGTCAAGTGTTTTGTAGTGAAGAAGGTAAACTGAAATTTAAAAGTTGTGTAAGATAAAAAATAACATCATAATTTCAACATACTAAAGATAAACGAGGGACAGCGTGCTAGTTGCCATAAAAGATCAACAACTCGAACTTACCCATGTCTGAATATGATTGAACAATTGGCTTTTACCACTATCAGACTGTACCACATCGACTTCTTTGACTCTATCTTCGTCTTCCTTTATCTCGCCTCCTTCATCATGGTCTTCCGTTGATGATCCTAGGCACTATTTTTTGGTAGGAAATTAGCAGTCAGAAGTTTGTCCGAGCATTCTTAAGATACATTTGAGAAATACAAAAGAAAGTACATGCGTGTTAATATATTACTACCACTCGTGTTTGAGTGCTTCTCTTTTAGACAAGCTTATGGATCTCAAAGCACCGAGCAATACGGATGCACTGCGTCCAAATGATTTCCATATAATGGAGTGGCTTGAAAGATAATTAGTGTTCACATCCTCTGTTGTTAAATTGAATGGGTGCTGCTGTCCATACTATGCAGAAGCGCGAATAAACGTACACCCGGGGAAAGTATTTGGAAGATATCTGAGGAGGAGGGGTTCCATGACCGAGAGAGGAACTCCATTGCCTGCTCAGGGATCACCGGCATCTCTTCGCACTTTGGACGAAACGACGACGACTTCCGCTTGCCACGCATGCCCGTCCTCTGCGTATATATCTGCATGTTCTCTACCTGCTTGGATATTTTAGCAAATGATTACTGCCACTCTCTAGGAAATAAGAACATGGTGATAGAGATGCTGTCACAGTTTTGCTGAAACATGTAGCTAGGGCCTACGGTAACATGGAAGCTGACTACAAAAGGAAAAAAAATGCTGTCATAAAATGCAGTTGTGCAAAATATACAAACAGTGCTTATGATGTATAAGAGTTATATCTATCATAATACGGTTAGGCCACATGTCTATGGATATTACATTCTGTCAGAGATTAAGCAAAAGTACAACTTATCACTTATGAGGACAAACGCGCGTACGAAGCAAGTAGGAAAGTTTCATCACCATTTCACAGGACAAGGAGTGGCATCGCTGGAAGGACACCGTCCCAAACTCCACTCCTCTCCTCAAGTTTTCCATTTATCGTGGCGTGAATCGGAGCTCGCCTAAATAAAGATTTAACAGAATCCGTTTGATAAATTAGAATGGAGTACCGAGAGATCAAATATCATGACAAATACTGCCTTATTTATATCACAGCGAAGTTCTTGTCGTCCACCAAATATTTTCCCATGTGCTACTATATACGTTGAGATTCCAGTGATAGTTAAAGGTATTGCTCGTGAAAATATTGCAAATGTTAATCAGATAACCATGTAAGTTTTCTCAACGTTGTAGCATGGGAAACATTTAGTTGACGACAAGAACTTGGCCCTGACCATGGCAGTATTAGTCTGGAACTAGCATATTAGTTCACAATATATAAGTTCAAAACAGCATAGGTATATGTATATGGTAAACAACAAAATAAGATTATAGCAGACATAACTTATGTATGGATACCTAGGAGGATCCAGATATAAATATAATTAAGAAGAATATGCACTAGTCTTATACAAGAAGCAACATAAGAAGAGGAAGAAGTACAGTAGTAGTTAGCAAACAACATGAATCTTAACCTGGCGATCGATACACAATTGAAAGAACTTACCTTACTTGGAAGCCCTGGATGCACTGATGTTGTGACACCATGCATTGGTTCAAGTATTTATATCACAAGCTCATACTAAAAACAAGTTAGTCGCAAACGGAGATCGATCGCACTGCATACAATTTAAGAAGTTAGTATTTATATCACAAGTGAGAGTATATTCTAGTATTATAATCGCCAACCACGAATGATGCATCTTGCTCTTATAATATAGCTGAAACTACTGTCTTCGTTTCGACATCTGGATGGATGAATCTTTCCAGTTCAGATTATCTGCTTCTCGATTACAGTAGTAAATTGTGAAAAGGGACACAGTTCACAGTGCTTCTTCTGGAATATAGCTGAAGACGTACTAATATTAGTCAACTGGGTCTGAATTGATGTGGATGAGACTGAGCCACCGAGGAGATGGTATGGTAGGAGTCATGGCCATTTGACAAGCTGTTACGCCCATGGTTTCAGGTAGTAAGTCGTGGTGGGTTTCAACTTTCAAGGCGAGGGCGATCAGTGTGCTCCGGTGGCATGCTTTTTTTTTTTTAAATATATCTGACCCACAATGGAAACGGACAAAACAACCGTTACAAATGAGCTGCTCCACATCAGTATCGGAAGTGGGGCAACAGATGCTTTCTTCGTTGCCATAGAAGGTTTGCCCCCGTTGACATAGTGTCGTTCTGTACTAGTGTCCACCACTCTTCCCGTACTCGACTGTGTCGACAACCTCGAGGAAGAGGTGTGGTGTTCGAGTCGAGTTTGATGATGGAGGTGATGGCTTCAGCCTCACATCAGACGACGGCAACATTGACTGATGTGAGGAAAAATGATAACTTACTCTATGTTTTGTCATCATTTCCATCACAAGAAATTACCAAAATAAAACCCGCTGATCTAATTTTAAGAGATAGTTCTTTTTCTGTTATTACACAGTTTTTATAATTCTTCCAGACAACTTTGTTCCTATTAAACAAGGACTGTGCTACCTAGCGACCGTGCCCCCACGTTACCCCTCCCGTACGGCGTCTACATTAAATATTTACGTACGCGAAAGAAGCGCGCGCTAGCACGTCCGCTCACGCCCGCTCTTTCCAGGCTTCCAGCTAGCACACCCAATCCTCAACGGGGCTTCTAAGTGACATATGGGCCAAAAAACAGCCCAACCGCCAACATACCCCATAACCGTAACCTGACACCATCTAAATTTACAAGGAACTAGATGAAAATCACCTCGCCATGGTAAAGATCTTTCTTCAAAAAATTCCACTGTAGATGTGCAATCAACTGTGCACGTACTATTCAAGTGACCCTCAAGCAAAATCAAAATCATAAAAGTAGACACCTACAAACGAGATGAATGTTTTCCCACACATGATCCAAGGCAGAAAAAGGTACTACTGAAACTAAAGAGAACATGGAAACACACCATGGCGTAGATCACTAGTCACAAAAGGATGGAATCTGGTAATATACTTAGATCAAAATAACATGAATGAAGATAGAAATCCACAGAACCCATATAGATACAATTATGACAAATTTATATAACTAACCCACATAGATAATCAGGTACTTTAGATACATAAACTAGGCAATTATGTACTCATAACAGCAGGTTGGGGAAATCATAAACTGATGACAAAAAATATCTCTGTCAAAAATCTAAAATACAAAGAACATGAACCTGGCAACCACAGAGTATGAACCTGGCAACTAAACATCAGGAACCTGGCAACTAGACAGTAGAAACTTGGCAACTGATCTATGTAAATCTGACAACAAAATCTGTAACCTTAGCGAACAACACAAGGAACAAAGTATATTTGTAGAGTCTAACTTGTAAACCTTTCACCTAAGACTTCTTGATTTACCAAACCCGCTCCATCCCTTATACTACACGTATCTTTTACGTTTCCTATCCTTCCGCACACCATTTTCTTGTCAGTCGTGTCATCATAAACTCCAAATATTCTGCAAAATATAAGAAGCAATGTTATGGTAGTCCCTATGTAGTGTGATGAGAAAAATGAAGCAGTGCTAAAACAAACCAGTAATAATGATATTTCAGAACGACAAGTTACTTCATTTCAGTAACAAAACAAAAAATCATCGATTGCCAAATTGTTTAATATAAGTTGCCAAGTTCTTTACAATAAGTTGCCAGCTTGTTGATTAATAGTTGCCATGTTTTCCACACTACGGAAATAGATCATTCAACGTTCTTGCAAAAAATGTTGTCGAAGGAAACTATGAGTGTGAATACTGTAAAATGCAAAGGGATGGAGAGATTAGCTGCCACATTCTGAAGATATGTATTCTTCTGTAGTTGCCAAATTTACACCATGTAGTTGCCAGATTTATACAATGTAATTGCTAGGTTACTACCATGTATTTGCCAGGTTATTAACATCTGGTTGCCGGATGTATCTGATGTAATTGCCAGGTCACTACCATGTATTTGTTAGGTTATTAACATATAGTTGCCGGATGTATCTGATGTAATTGCCAGTTTACTAACATTGTAGTTGCCAGGTTATTAACATCTGGTTGCCGGATGTATCTGATGTAATTTCCAGGAACTACCATGTATCTGCCAGGTTAGTAACATGTAGTTGTCGGATGTATCTGATGTAATTGCCAGGTTATAACATGTAGCTGCCAAGATATTTTTTTCACATATAATTGCCTGCTAAATAAATGGAAATATACGGTTTTACCCAGGCTATGGTTCACTTAAGGGTTACTAAAGAAGTAACATTCAACAAATAACTTAAATCACCACTGGACAAGAAATGCTACTAACAAAAAAAATGATTTGGTTACTGTTTGGCTAATGTTGAGAGGTAACAAAGTGAAAAATGGTAATCCTTACCCCTTGATGTTTGAAGACAAAAGATTTTTACGTATTTAGGATGAGCTTCTTGTAGACAGCCTCCTGATCTGCAGTTACATGTGAAAAAGTTTCATCAAAAGGAGTTAAACAAAAAGGGAACAATGTTACTTAAAATAAAGTTAAAAAACATAGTAAAAAAGGAACACAACCATGAACATAAACCATGCAAAATATAAGAGCTCCCCAACCCCCTGGAATCTATAGGAACTATCAAGGTGGCTATCAATGCATAATTTGGTTACTGAAAAACTGTGGAAAAAATAAAGTCACCGGATTAATTAGGTCTCAATTTCCAGCACAAGATCTATCATGCAAAGTAACCAGGTTATTCGAATTAAGTAACCTGGTTCTATTTTGCTAAATACCAAGCTATTTTGGCGAGAGAATTGACCAGGTTAAGAACTGCTTGACATCCGACGGTTTACAATTCTATTCATGACCGATGTTGAAATAAACCGTGTGTTTCAGTCGTCTGTGCCCATCTCACGGTATAGATCAATCGTCATACATTGATTGGACACGAATATATAGTACGCAGTAAAGTAACCAGGTTACCTCACAAAGTCTCAAGCAACACTGAGAACTTGCCTTGGGCAAGATGGTTAGTTGGGTGGTTGTACCCCTAGCCCACCAGAGTTCAAACCCCAGGTTTGACGCTGGTGTTTCTCATTTAAGGCGGAATATTCTTCAGTGGGAGGCGACGTTCCCGTCGACAGCGAGGCGCCCGTGGTGACTTCGTCAATCTCAAGACTCGACCCGCCGACTCAGTCTCTCGGAGGTGCTCATAGGGGTAGGGTGTGCGTGCGTGCGTTCATAGGGGTGAGTGTGTGCGCGTGTATATGAGCGCTTGCGTTGTACTGTGTTTCGCAAAAAAAGTCTCAAGCAACACTCAACATCCCAATTTCCTTTTCACTATCGAATGTGGATGCACAAGCACACGCACAAAACAAATGTGTGAATGGAGGACAACAGCAAAGACCAATGAGCTATACCTTGTTGAATCTGGCAGCGGAGAGTTGTTCTGCTCGACTGTTGGGCGCATCTGACTAGCCGAGAGTAAGGTTGGGCAGCCGGTCGAGCTCAGCGACACAACTTGGCTGATCAGTGTTTCCCCCAACCGGCAACGTCAACGATAGCAGCATCTCCGCTTCTATCCTGCAACTCTCGCACTTGCTCTGACCACCAGCACGACCGCCATGCCATCTCCTGCAAGCGGGTAGACCGCCGCCGTCGTGCCTGATCCGCTGTGAGCACACAGCCGCCGTCATCATGACGGCTATGCGGTGGGGCACGACCGTTGTTGTCGTTCCAGCTCTACCAAGCACCGCCCGCTGTCGTCGTACCTTCTCCAACGACATACATGAAAGCGGCGTCGCCGCAGCGGCTGCGCCACCCCTTCTGCTCCGTTATGTCCGTCACCACCACACGCGTCGGCGCCGCCTCCTGCTTCTCCAGCATCTACTCCCCACGCTCGTTGTCAATGCGCCTCCGCCATGCGCAGTCGCCGAGCCTGCTCCGGCATGCGCGCCGGCGCTCCGCCGACGAATCCGCTCGGCCATGTCGTCCTCAATCTCTCCTCTCTCTCCTCTTCTCTATCTCTGTTTCTCTCGATAGCTCAGGGCTGAGGAGAAGTGAAATTTGACAAAATTAACCCTTTGCCGAAACTTCATCAAAAAATAACCCTTTTTTCAAAAAAATCGAAATCTAACCCTTTTGTGTGGCTCCCGTATCGGGGGCGCCACACATAAAGGAACCGCGCCCCCAGCTGGGGCGCCACACCACTGCCAGCGTGGCAAGGCGGGCCCCAGCCCTGGTTAAGTAGCGCCGGCGCTGGGGGCGCCACACCTCAATGTGTGGCGCCGGGGCCGGGGGCGCCACACATTGACATGTAATTTTCAGCGCCGCGCCCGACCCGCGCCCCAGCTCATTCTCTCACAGAAACAAAACGGCAAGAACACACGCGGCGGCGGCGACGGTTCCTCACCTCTCCCTCTCAAATCCTCTCCAAATCCGGCCCGATCTGAAGCGATTTCTTCTCCCCATCGGTCCTCACGGTAAGCTCCTCCGTTCCCCTCAGTTTCATCCAATAAACATTTCTTATTTGTCCCCTTTTTGGAACCCTAGGTGAAATATTAGTTCAACCTAGATTTGGAAATTAGTATGGCATGAGGCTTGTTTTTTGTGGTTCTTAGCATTTGTATAGCAGTTGTAATGGTTGTTAATCAAGTGGAGTGTTTATTTACATTTTTTAAATTAATTCGGTATAGATGTGTATATGAGAACCATGTGTATGTGAGGTGTATTTGTGGATGTACAAGTGGTTACCTAGCTAGATATGTATGTAAATTGTACATGTGGTGTATGTGTGGATGTGGTAGATGTCCTATATGATGTCGAAATGAATATTGAAAAAATTGAAAAGTGGTTACCATGTGAAATGAATATTGATTTTTAATTAATTCGGTATAGATGTGTGATATGATTTTGTGCATGGTCAAAGTGGTTACCCAATTTCTATATAATTTTTATATGTTGTGTATGTGTGGATGTGGTAGATGTCCTATATGAGGTTGAAATGAATATTGAAAAGATATTGAAAAATTTCTATCTCTTACTAGTTTTAAAAAATATGTAGGATGGAACTTATCGAAGAACAATATGATAAGCCGCACCGTGCGAGAAAGATTGCGGAGGGAAAGGTAATTTGTAATGTTTTGCATATTTTAGATGTTAGTTCATATTTCTATTCGGCATGGACATTGTTGTAACTTGTAATTATTTTTTTAGGTACTTGCCCCCCTTCGTCTTCGGTCTCACGAGGCCTCCTTGCAACATGATGACAAGGGCAAGGGCATGCCGTACAATGAGAGGTACACCGAGTACATCGAGAAGCTTGGACTCCTTCCATTCATCCAGCTCGTGTCTCGGTCCACGCCAAATTTCAATCCTTCGGCCATCACTGCTCTTGTTGACCGTTGGAGGCCAGAGACACACAGCTTTCACCTCCCCACCGGGGAGATGACGGTGACTCTTCAGGACGTGTCGATGATCCTGGCACTCCCCATCGCGGGCAAACCTGTGTGTTTCAGTACCGAATCTGGTGGGTGGCGCGAGAAGATGTTCAGCCTTATTGGTGCGGCTCCTCCAGAGAAGGATGACTCTAGTAAGGATAGACTCTCCGCCGGCGCCTCATTTGTTTGGATCCGGGAAAAATTTGCTAAGTGTCCTGAAGGGGCTGATAAAGTGGTGATTCAGAATCATGCACGCGCATATGTGTGGTACGTGATCACTAGGACTTTGTTTGCTGATAGTAGTGGGCGGACCGCTCCGTGGATGTGGCTGAAGGCGTTAACACGTTGGGAGAGTAAGCAAAGCTGGGGTACGGCTGCGCTTGCTTACTTGTACCGGCAGGTAAATATTTATCTTGCTTTGTTTCTTGTGTGTGCAAAACTTATGAAATTCTAACATGTATACCTATATGTGCAGTTGGATGATGCGTGTCGTCGGTTCGTCGGTGAGGCCGGTATCGGTGGTCCAATGATCCTACTTTCGGTTTGGATGTGGGAACACTTCTCAGTTGGACGGCCGAAGCTTTTGCCATGGAAGCCTTGGAACGTCCCTGACCATCCCAAGAGGCTTCGGGAGGCTACATGGGCGTACAAGTGGGACAGGGTTGCGGAGTTCACCGGCGACCCGCAAAAGGAGTACTTGCGGTACATCAACGAGTTCGACTCGCTGACCCCCGACCAGGTAATAATTAGATTGCTTTCGTTCAATCACAATCTATCTTAAATCCCAACTGCACATGCTGAAATGAGTACTATGATATAGGTGAAATGGCAGATTTATGGTGTCGGGGAGAGATTTGGTTGGAATCCAGAATTCCCCCTAAACCCAAAGTGTTTCGAGGAAGAATATCTTTGGATGATGCAGTGCCCATTGGTATGCTTGTATGCCGTTGAGTTCCACCTACCACATCGTGTGATGAGCCAATTTGGGTTGTATCAAACTACACCGCCAAAGTGGATAAACACGATGTTTTCGTTGCACGAGTGAGGCTCCAAATTTTGTCTAACCAATCTTCTTATGTATTAGTGTAGTTACTAATATTTCATTTGTTGACCATGTAGATTGGACCGGCGCCGGCAGAGGAAGATCACGAAATGGGATAAGCATCATAAGGATTACATCACTACATTCAATGCCGAGGTGAAAGAGGCAACGGACCGGAAGGTGTATATGCGGGATTGCCCCAAGTACCGTCAAGAGGCATTCGACACATATCTTGGTTGGTACCTTGCACGTACCCGTGTCCGTATATGCCCCCCGGCTTATGAGGAGCTCTTGGAGGACATGGACGATGATGCTATTGTTGAGCTCCGGTACAACAAGGCCGTAAGAGAAGGCACCCGAACTGATTTCGCTCCCGTGATGAACTTTATGGTAATTTTTGCCCAACTTATTTCATCTCATCATAATTAGAGTTTAGTTGTTGACATGTTTGTTTTCATAGCGCAATGAGATCGACCGCCAAGCGGTAGCAGCCGAGGAGGCAGCCATGTTACCTCGTGGCAAGAAGGGTGATGCTGCCATTAGGGAATTTGTGAAGGTAAGTTAGACGATCTCCGCTTCGTGCATAATTTGTTGTTCATTTCTATTAAGATATTGATTTTGCAATGTCATAGCGTTCCGCAACTCGGTTGCGCACTTTAGCGCATTTGCTTGGTTGTCGCGGCGATGATGCTATGCCGACTCGCTCGAGGTCCCCTTCAACCCCTATCCGTGGTGATGCTTCTAGTTCGAACCCACATGAGCCCAATGATGAGGAGGTTGAGGTATGAATATGTTACATGCCGGTAACCCAAAAATGATTTCTTGAACCTCAACCATGTACTAATTATTCCGCTTACATTCTTTCATTTCTAGGGCAATTTTGATGATAATGTGAACGATGACATGACCCTGCAGGCATACCAGCGATCCTTCCACCTAAGATCCAAGAAGAAGGCTGCCAGGCGTTTCTCACCGGACGACTACATCTACAAGAAAAAGGGGCCTGCTGCGGATGAGGATGACGACGATCACGAGTCCGATGATGCGGAACAGCACGTGTCGGAGGACTCCGACTCGGAAGATCACATGTCGGAGGAAGAGGACTCGGAAGATCCCGTGGCGGAGGAAGAGCCGATGAAGAAGCTACCAGTTTACAGTAGGAGGAAGAACGCGGATCCGGCGCCGACTCAGCCTTTGAGGAGTAGGAGGAAGAACGTGGATCCAGCGCCGACTGAGCCTTTGAGGAGGCTAAGGAAAAAGAAGTAGATTATTCGTCATTTGTACTATGTCGTGAACTTGTCGTAAACTTGGTTTCCCGTGGTCCTTGTCGTGAACTTGTCGTTTCGATGTCGTGAACTTGTCGTTTCATTGTGGACATTATCGTGAACTTGTTCAACTATAACTTGTCGTGTTTTGTGGACATTATCGTAACTATTTTGTTGTTCTGTTTTGTTGTTGTGAATCAATGCTCATGATATATATTGTGTCATGTTTACTCATGTGGTGTTCTGAATTATTTTGCTGAACTGAGCTGGTGTGGCGCCGGTCGCTGGGGAGTGGAGTATTAAGGTGTGGCGCTGGCGGCCGGGGCATCGCAGTAGTGTGGCGCCGAAGGCGGCGGCGCGGTTCCTGTGTGTGTGACGCCGGAGGCGGCGGCGCGGCAAATAGACAGAGAGCAGGAATTTTTGCGCGCGTAGCGCGCCGGCGCTCGGGGAGCTGGGGTTGACGGTGTGGCGCCGGCCTCTCCGGCGTTGCACATGTGCGGCGCCCTAGGCTGGGGCGCGACACAAAGATGTGTGGCGCCGTGCCCTCCGGCGCGGCAAATAGACAGAGAGCAGGGAATTTTGCGCGCGTACCGCGCCGGCGCTCGGGGAGCTGGGGTTCACGGTGTGCCGCCGGCCGCTCCGGCGTTGCACATGTGCGGCGCCCTGGGCTGGGGCGCGATACAAAGAGGTGTGGCGCCGTTCCCTCCGGCGCGGCAAATAGACAGAGAGCAGGGAATTTTGTGCAATTGTTTTTCTGCCGTGGCACAGTTTTTCTGCCGCGGTTACGGGTTCAGTTTCCGTCGAGTTTCGTCAGGTTTCCGTCAACGCGCGACACAGTTTCGTCAGTTTTTCCTGCACTTCAAACTACAGTTCCAGAAATCCATCAAATTCACTAAGAGTTCACCATATTACAAGATTCAACGAAATCCATCAAATTACAAGGTTCACAACTAACTCATCAAGATCACAAGAACATAAAACACACTAAATGTGCATGACATTACAAGGTTCCTGCAAATTAAATGCCCACGATATTACAAGGTTCACACAAACCCAAAGTCTAGGACATTACATTGTCCCTACTGAGTAAGACGTGGATACTTGCCCTTGCGCCTCGCTGGGTCTGGTTCCGCTCGTTCCTCCTCTCGTGCACGGCGATCCCTCTCACGCCTTCTCGCATCCGCCTCCTCTCGTGCAAGGCCAACACCTTCACCTTGTCCTCCCGCCTCCTCTCGTGCACGGCGAGCCCTCTCACGCCTTCTCGCATCCAACTCCTCTTGTGCTTCCCTCTCACGCCTTCTGGCATCCAACATCCCTTGTGCACGGCTTCTCGCATCCAACATCCCTTGCGCACGGCGAGCACCTTCAGGTTGAGCCTCCTCTCGTGCACGGCGAGCACCTTCACCTTGGCCTCCCGACCCCTCCCTTCCAAGTTCGCCGTCAAACGCCGCCCACGCCTCATGGTACCTTCCGTCCTCTAACGGCCCCTCCCTTGCACGTTCCGCCTCCCACGCCTCCCTTGCAACACGTGCCTTCTCAGTCTTCTCCGTCCTCTCCATCTCGCGGAGCATCATTTCGTTCTTAGCCTCTAGTGCCTCAATTTTCGCTTGCTCATTCTCCTTCTTGGCCCGCTCCTCTTCACGATCTTTCTCCCAGAATCGCTCCCACGCCTTGTCAGTCATAGTTTTTACCTCCCACCGGTAGAGGTCATTTTGCTCAAAGTCTATCCACCGGTAGTATTGGCAAATAGGCGGAGGTGACTGCAAACGTAATAGCGAGTCAAAACATGCAACTAGATAAAGATAAATTCTTTACAAGAGAGGCGGAGGAGACATTTACCTGCGGACGCTCAATAATATTTGTTTGCTTTGTCTTGCTTTTTGTTTGCTTCGACTTGTTTTTTGTTGGCTTCGGCTTCTCCCAAGCATAGTTCGGGCACATCCAGAACCTCCTTCCTCTTCTATCGTCCCAATCGCTGGACTGCTTCATCTTGCAAACGTCACCACACCAACAAGTCGGCGCATCGTGCCCGACTCGACTGTCAATGCTGTGTTGCCATGCCACCGGCTTCTCCTTCAGATCGGAACAGTCCATCCCTACAAAATTGCAAGTTTGAACTTAGTTGACAGTAAAATGGAACAATTGAAAATAAGAACCATCCCTACAAAATTGCAAGTTTGAACTTAGTTGATAGTAAAATGGAACAATTGAAAATAAGAAATAACAACCAAAAAATTTCAGTCATACCAATCATCTAAGTCTACCACCTCTACGGCCACGACGCCTACCCCCTCTTAGCTCGTCAAACATTGATGTACCACCGCCACCGCCATGTTGAGAATGACCATGTTGGCTACCACCATGGTGGCTTGTGCTACCACCGCCACCGCCATGTTGAGAATGACCATGTTGGCTACCACCATGGTGGCTAGTGCTACCACCTCCACCGCCAAGTTGAGAATGACCATGGTGGCTTGTGCTACCACCGCCACCGCCATGTTGAGAATGACCATGGTGGCTTGTGCTACCACCGCCACCGCCATGTTGAGAATGACCATGTTGGCTACCACCATGGTGCTAGTGCTACCACCGCCACCGCCATGTTGAGAATGACCATGGTGGCTTGTGCTACCACCGCCACCGCCATGTTGAGAATGACCATGGTGGCTTGTGCTACCACCGCCACCGCCATGTTGAGAATGATCATGATGGCTTGTGCTACCACCGCCACCGCCATGTTGAGAATGATCATGTGGCTTGTGCTACCACCGCCACCACCACCGCCACCATGTTGGACACCTTTCGATCTCTTGTTTCGACCACAACCTCTAGCGTTGTGCCCACCACGATTGCATTCTCCACAACGGGCACTACCACGAGGCTCCTGAAAATGTTGGTTGCCCCACTCTCGGAGACCTCCTGCACCCCATGCGTCCATGTCATTTCTAAAACGTTTTGTCTTCCGTCTTCCCCGTTCGTCACCTTCAGTATTGGATCGGGCCATAGTTGAATGCCATGATATTCTGGCCATTGTGATTGGTCAAAGTAAGGTTCAAATCTGCCCGCCCATGTCTCCTTGGTAGCCTCGATCGAGTACTCGGACAACCTAACCGGATCAACGTATCCCACTTTTCTAATGCGTGCCGCCGTCCGCAAGTGCGAGCAAGGGAGATGAAGCAACTGAGGCCTCTGGCACGAGCACAAACATTGCTTTAGCAAGACTTTGCACGCACGCCCTCCGTGTTGCACACCACCTACCGTGGTGCCTCCTGGCTCATTGACTTGGTAAATCCACTCGTTGTTGTCAAAACATTGGGCTGTATTGGTCTCCGCCTTCCTTAACTGGTATGTCATCCATTTGTCAGCTTCAGGTGGATACTTGTACTTCTTCTTGTGCTTGTTCTTCCCTTCCATCTGCTCAAACGTTTGCTCACTATATTTTTGAAAATACTCATTCAACTTGTCGAATGTGTATTGAACTATTGCTGTCACGGGCAACCCACGGACTCCTCTGAGCACATTGTTGAAACATTCTGCCATGTTGCTTGTCATGTCACCGTACCTCCTACCGTCGGTGTCAAATGCTCTAGTCCACTTGTGCCTCATAGACGCATGCCTATCTAGGAACTCTCGACCCCCCGGCGATGTGAGAGTTAGCAACCTGTTGTACAATCTCACAAAATGCCGCTCGGTGAAAGCGAGACAACAATCTTTTAGATCATCAGATAGCTCCTTATTTCCGCATGCCCTATAGAAGTTGGACACAAAATGCCTCACGCACCATCGATGGTGCAAAGGAGCATGCCCGGGAATATCAATCTCCACCGCATTGAGTATGCCTTGGTGGCGGTCCGAGATGACACATACCTCTCTTTGAGGCTCAAATACCTTTGTTCTCACTAGACCCATGAACCACTCCCAGTTGTCCTGGTTCTCCGCCGTCACCAAAGCAAAAGCCAACGGCAACAACCGGTCGTTAGCATCATGAGCTACGGCAATCAAAAGTGTGCCCCTGTACTGGCCTGTCAAGAATGTGCCATCCACGGAGACAACCGGTCTACAATGCTTGAATGCCCTTATGCATTGCCCGAAAGCCCAAAATGCACGGCCAAAGACACGGACGGTTGCACCGTTGTAATCCCTAGTCTTTTGGCCAAAGGGCTCCACACACGTAACCATGTCCGGATTTGTAGCAGCCATAGCTCCCAACAATCTAGGAAGTCGGTTGTATGCTTCCTCCCAGTCACCATACAACATCTTGAATGCGGCTTGCTTGGCCCTCCATGCCTTCCCATACTTCACCGAGTAACCAAACATGTCTTTCACCGTGTCCATGATAGCCCTCACCGAAAAAGTGGGGAATGCCTCTATGGAATTGGAAAGTCTATAGCCGATGAAATCGGAGGTTAGTTGCCGATGAATGTCCTTCGCATCCTTGTCATCATCATCATCATTGCCACTACACATGTGAGTTGACACACATTTTTTTAGAACCCATTGAGAGGTTCCCTTGATAGGTCTTGCACGCACAATCCACGGACACCCATTATGCGCGTCATCACACTTAACCGTGTAACGCTTCTTGACATCCGAGTGAACCACTTTGTATGGTCTAAAGTACTTAACCGCATACTCCTTGAGCCATGTCTTCAATTCCAACAAGCTTTCAAACTTCACTCCCTCAGCAATACCATAGTTTTTGGGATTACGATCCTTCTTCGAAGTTGGCCTTGGTTCAAGAATTTTACTCGTGCCACCATCAACCACGGCTTTATCGGCGAGACTAAGATCACGGAACAATGGTAACGATGATCCCGGCCCACTACCTTCTTGAATATTTCGCTTCTTTAGCAGTGAACCCATCTTCATCAACATCTTCTTCGGGACCGTCGTCATCCGAGTCCGATGCATAGCATCGGTTATAAGGGATGTCATGGTCCATGTCCTCATGCCTACAATTTGTCTCCACATCACCAATATCATTTTTATGAAGCTCAACTCCGATGCGTCGCTCTCCTCCTCCGACTTCATATTGGTCACTTTGAATTGGGCTTGAAGGTTGGCTCCTTTCGTGTTCGGTCATTGTTGGTTGGCTAAAATCATGTTGAGTCATTGGAGGTGGACTCGACGTTGGATAGTACACTTCATGCGCATGAGGTGGCTCATTTTGAACCGGCCTCCTAACGTCATGTTCGGAGGCACACCGGTTCAAGTCAAACGTCTTCGTGGCAAACAACTCAAGAGCCTTGTCTTGAGATGCCGCCACCGTCTCCTTATATGCACTCCAACACAACTCGGAGTTGAGAGGCATAATCTTCCAACGAATATGCATTCCGAACCCAACATTATGCCTTCCCTCCAAAGAAAGAACATCATTTGGATCCGTCCAATTCAATGCAATCCGCACTCTCTCCACAACCTCGGCATAGCTAGGACTATGGCCAAACACCACCACTTTCTCCTCCAAGTCATG